>NQII01001590.1:339797-487468 GCA_002778355.1 Clitarchus hookeri | reverse complement strand
TTTTTTTTTTTTTTTTTGGGCTGTTCAGCGTAAAGTGTCTGTAATAGAGGACAAAATGTATTGTTTGAAAAAGAACTGTGTTAAGTTGTAATTGTTTAGATGAGTTAGATGAGTTGGAAATCTATTAAAGGTATTTTCCAAGGTCAAGGTTGCTGAGGCATTACCTTCAGAAGAAGTCCTGGGTTAGAATCCCGATGCACCATGGATGTTTGTGCTGTTTTTATAAGATAAGTTAGTGGGTTTAGTAAGCTCCCTGGCCTAAATAATTAGGCTTGCAGCATGAAAGTGGGGGTGTTGAAAAACCACATAATGTAAAAATTAAATTTTAATATTGAATGCATTTAAATAAATTATACCCTTTTACTTTTTGTTAGCAATTAAGCTATTTATTTTCGTCCACAACTGATATACGATTGTTATGTCAAATAAATTTGCTGAAATTTGTCGGATATGCATTCACAAAAATATTCAGAATACTAATAATTAAACTTTTCTTATCGTAAATCTACATTGAATTATTTTTTGGCAGTTGTTTGAAGGACTGTTGATTATTCTAAGTGTTTTAAGTACTGTGAAATAAGAATTATCGAGAAAAAATGCACTAAAATTAAGTTGGTATGTCTACATTTGACTGAAAGTTAGGAAGCGTGTATTCAGAATTAATTTTAACTGAAAAATATAGCTACGCATTGTGCCAAAAATTGGTTTTATAGCGGCCATTGTCTCTGGAACAATTCCTTTGCTTCATCAGCTGAACACATCCATCCCAGAAATCAATATGATACTATGCCATTTAGTTTGTCCATCGCGTTTTCAAATGTTGGGAAATTGGAAAGCAGTGAACAATCATGTAGGTCATATATATGGTGTGATATAGATCAGACCGAAGCAGAAGAAAAAATAAGCGTGTGTTCTCTATATATGAATAAATATTTATTACAAATATAAAGAACTCTAATACTCAGAGAAAAATGACAAAATTTGTGTCACGAACACCATCTGGTTTTCAGAACTGGTTTTATCACAGTGGCCAGACAAAGACTGCAATAGCAGTGAGCTGCCTTGTATTATATAGTGTATTTTGTATAGTTTTATATTATCTGTGTTAATGTGAGACATTAATAGAAAACATATTAATACATTTCGATTTTAAATGTTTAAAACTATTGATGATTGTAATACCTTCCGCTTCATGTTCATGTGAAAGTAGATCGAGGCGGTAATGGTTCGAGACTTCCTAGCAGAAGTCACAGAGTAACATAGTAGATAAGGACACAGAGACGCAAAGCACTGAGTAGTATAGTAGATAAGTACACAGCGACGCAAACCACCGAGTAATATAGTAGATAAGTACACAGAGACGCAAAGCACTGAGTAGCATAGTAGATAAGTACACAGAGACGCAAAGCACTGAGCAGCATAGTAGATAAGTACACAGAGACGCAAAGCACTGAGTAGCATAGTAGATAAGTACACAGAGACGCAAAGCACTGAGTAGCATAGTAGATAAGTACACAGAGACGCAAAGCACTGAGTAGCATAGTAGATAAGTACACAGAGACGCAAAGCACTGAGTAGCATAGTAGATAAGTACACAGAGACGCAAAGCACTGAGTAGCATAGTAGATAAGTACACAGAGACGCAAAGCACTGAGTAGCATAGTAGATAAGTACACAGAGACGCAAAGCACTGAGTAGCATAGTAGATAAGTACACAGAGACGCAAAGCACTGAGTAGCATAGTAGATAAGTACACAGAGACGCAAAGCACTGAGTAGCATAGTAGATAAGTACACAGAGACGCAAAGCACTGAGTAGCATAGTAGATAAGTACACAGAGACGCAAAGCACTGAGTAGCATAGTAGATAAGTACACAGAGACGCAAAGCACTGAGTAGCATAGTAGATAAGTACACAGAGACGCAAAGCACTGAGTAGCATAGTAGATAAGTACACAGAGACGCAAAGCACTGAGTAGCATAGTAGATAAGTACACAGAGACGCAAAGCACTGAGTAGCATAGTAGATAAGTACACAGAGACGCAAAGCACTGAGTAGCATAGTAGATAAGTACACAGAGACGCAAAGCACTGAGTAGCATAGTAGATAAGTACACAGAGACGCAAAGCACTGAGTAGCATAGTAGATAAGTACACAGAGACGCAAAGCACTGAGTAGCATAGTAGATAAGTACACAGAGACGCAAAGCACTGAGTAGCATAGTAGATAAGTACACAGAGACGCAAAGCACTGAGTATCATAGTAGATAAGTACACATAAACGCAAAGCACTGAGTAGCATAGCAAATAAGTACACAGAGACGCAAAGCACTGTGTAGCATAGTAGATAAGTACACAGATACGCAAAGCACTGAGTAATATAGTCGATAAGTACACAGAGTCGCAAAGCACTGAGCAGCATAGTAGATAAGTACACAGAGACGCAAAGCACTGAGTAGCATAGTAGATAAGTACACAGATACGCAAAGCACTGAGTAATATAGTCGATAAGTACACAGAGACGCAAAGCACTGAGCAGCATAGTAGATAAGTACACAGAGACGCAAAGCACTGAGTAGCATGGTAGATAAGTACACAGCGACGCAAAGCACTAAGTAATATAGCAGACAGATAAGTACACAGAGTAGCAAAGCACTGAGTAACATAGTAGATAAGTACACATAGCGAAATGGCGCAGCGATTCCTCTGATGTGGATGTACCCATTCTCTGATTGTCTCTGGAAACGGTCGTTCTGTCTGATTGGCTACTGCTTGCTGCGAAATGTCCCTTACTGGCTGCGTAACCGGCTGGCGAGTAGGTTAACAGCTACTGATTGGCGAATAGCGTTTCAACATTTCAGTGACGCCATTTTGTTGGCATGTGGGGCTAGAGTTCGCTTAATAACAGAATACGTCTGTATTCTTAAATACCCCATGGCGGAGTTTGTACGTTCGGAAAACATTCCAACCAGCAGATCTCATGCCCTTTACTCATTGTAAAGCAGTGGCGTAAAACGAAATACAGAACTATCAGTTCTTCAACTTGCTTCTTTTTTTTCACCCGTAGAGTGTAACTATACCGACAACTTGCAGTGGAAATTTTTTCACGTAAAGATCAGTTGAAGACAACAGTAGCTCTCTTTGAGGTTAAGAGATGAATCACTAGTTTATTGCAAATATTAGAACATATATATAAGTTGTTTCAAACTGTGTGAGAATAGTGTGGAATCAAACCAAGATTTTAAACCACTTCAATAATAGTCATTTTTATACAATTGTTTTGTAGATATTATTAACCGTAACAATCTTTATTTAATTCAATTTGTTATTGCAACAGCATAAATAATTCTTCATTAATTAAACTATGTAGCACTTAAATGTTTGCAAAAAAGGTAAATAAGTTGTGAAATGCCTGTAAGTGGGCAACACTCAATGCACTTCAGGCTCTGTAGTGTCGTCAAACAGTTGCTTATTTACGTCACCGCCACAAGTAACAGCAAGTATAACGAACTTTGCACACCCGCAAGCGAGCCTGCATGTGTTTCACTTTATTGATTTTACTTTTTCCGCCTCATAATTCCTCCACTGTGCTAGGATGTTGATTCGTCTGAGATCTCAAACCCTCGAAGTGTAAATTATCATTATTTGCGTTCTTTTGAAATCAACAACACGTAAGTCGGCATTTTCTCATATGGTTAGGATTTTTACCGGTAGCTGTCCATTTTTTTTCGCCTTTAGCTCGAACCCAGAACTTTCTCGTTGGAGTTGAGCGCCTAACTGGCTTCAGTTATCTGGGACTGACAAAAACTCAGAGGAATTTTTTCAGTAACACGTTATGTGCAAGCAATCATTTGGTTATCACATGGTCAAAAAGAAAATCTATAAAAAATACACCAACAGAAATGGGAGCAAATACTGTCGTACTTATTGGCTTAGAAGCTGCTATTTTTCTGTAATTTTACTGAGGACTATTTTCGCTAAAAAAAAAATATAACGTCGTCGTAACATAAATTGAAAGACAGCATTTACCTTCGGTTTGTGAGAACCGAGTTGCGGAGGAAACACGTTTTACTTGAGACGTTTTATTTGCATCTAAGATTTCATAACTGGCATTTCAGTACCTTGATAGATTGATCCTTGCATGCAATGAACACAACTATAGTTTGTTGTCTCGTGTGGAGTTTATTTCGAACTACCAAACAAATTCGGCCACTTTGTCACATCAGCGGGTAGGCGTCAATATCTCGGCTACCAAATCTTCACCTCAGAAATTTTTACTACTTAAAAAAAAATTACTAAACAATTAAGTTTTTGCAATTTTTTTAAATTTATAGTTATTGCTATATTAATTTTTTTAAAGTAAGTATAATGCTTTATAATATAGCACATAAAACCAATACCTCCCACTTCCCATGGCATTATTAGCTATACATATTCAGATTTTTTTTATTTATGGGCTCCAAATCAGTCAACTTAGAATTCCGGCATGTGATTACAGATAAACTGTGTTGCAAAATTTTTTTTATCGAAATTGTGTTACCTGAATCTTCTACAATATAAATAATAAAATAATTGGTAACTGTTGCCTATTGCAAATCTAACCATCCAGTTTTACGTAATTTGCATTATATACCTTCCCTAATAGCATTTTAGCACCATTATCACGAATGGCTCCCTTCAAGAGTCAGTTCTGGAGCTACCCTTGGGATAGTATGTAAACGTAGACAAACGAAGTACTTTCTTGTAAACATGACTAGTCCCACACTTTATTTTACCACCTCGTATGTCTGAAAAAAAAAACTATTTCTTATTGCCTTAATTTTTTTACAGCGTGTTATCATGCATTATATTGACGTTTTATTCAATTTATATTTAATTGAGGAACAAATCGAGAGCACCATTAAAAATGTGCTCCAAGCTTCAAATATTATAAATAACTAGTAACACAATGTACAATATTTTTATAGTGGCTCTTGTCACTAGGTAATTACTCGCTGAACGTGACATTTGCCTTTTGCTTTAGGTGAGTGGTGGTCAACCGAGCACTTTTGAAATCAATTTTGGGAAGATTGCCTATCCTTAACCGCATGCTCTCCTGTTAAGTTGACAACTGTATAGAAAACATATATCCATTTCTTAATGGCATACTCAAATTTTGACGTTAAACATATTAGGAAACATTGTTTATTGCATTTAGTTGCTATTTGTTTTGCGCACATAGAGTAATAACTTGCACAATATAATGTTAACGAAATTTCACTTCATCAACTCGCTAATAAAGTAATCCGGACTACTGCAATATTTATTTTAAAATATTACAGAAGAAAATAAAATGGCATAAAAGTGCCAACCAAGAATTCTAAAAGAATTCGCCATAAACAACACATAAACGTGCGCAAAAAGATATAATCTGATTTATCATTCATATAGTCTAAATAGAACATAAATTTCAATGCAAAATANAAACATTGTTTATTGCATTTAGTTGCTATTTGTTTTGCGCACATAGAGTAATAACTTGCACAATATAATGTTAACGTAATTTCACTTCATCAACTCGCTAATAAAGTAATCCGGACTACTGCAATATTTATTTTAAAATATTACAGAAGAAAATAAAATGGCATAAAAGTGCCAACCAAGAATTCTAAAAGAATTCGCCATAAACAACACACAAACGTGCGCAAAAAGATATAATCTGATTTATCATTCATATAGTCTAAATAGAACATAAATTTCAATGCAAAATATTCTAGCAAAATGTACTTAACTGAGTCGTTAGAATGAAATATAGTGATATTGCATTATTAAGCTATACAAGACTCACAAAAATATCAAAATCAAGGACGTGTTCAGAATTATTTTCTCTAAGGGAAATGGGAGCTTACTTTTAGTATGAATAACGCCACTAGTGGTTAAGTGAGAATACTTATTGTGCAAGCTACACAAACAAGAGTTTGATCATTAGTTTTAATACTGCTTATTGCAAAAATGCATCCACTGAAATTAAGGTTTTAAAGGAAGTGCCGAAATATTGAATTATTTTAACTCTATCCGATATTCCAGAATAATCCATGATGTAAATAATTTGTCATTTCAATTAGCTCCTTGCCCCTCACAATTGTTAGATATTTTGTTTTCGCCTTTATGTTTATGGAAAATTTAAGATTAAAAATTTAAAATATTATAATCATTTTAATCTTGTCGAAAATTTTGGTGTTTAATGCGATTTTCGTTCATTAAAATGTCCGCACAAATGTAAGGAAACAAGTTTACAGCCAGGCATATTGAAATAGGTATGAAACTACGAAGGAAATGTTAAAAGCAAGTGCCTAAATCATTGTAGTAGTATTTTGTAATTAATTGCAAAACTGCTGCAATACAGTTACATTCAGTCTTGACAAATTAATTACCATACTTATGAAATGCAATCTACGCAGGATCAAGTATTATATAAGGAAAATTATGAAATGTGATAATTTAATTTGGTCTAATATACTTTGAAACTATTGGTGCAGGGACAGAAGACGCTAAATTTGGCTAAATTTATATAAACCCCTACATTACTATGATGTCTGTATTTAAATTTTCAAATCATGAAATTATTATTATTTATTTTTTTTGCATTTTAAAACCCGATTAATAATATTTATACTTTGGTTCTTGAGTTAATAGCACTGATTCCCTTCAACTACATAAAAAATTTAGACAATATAAATGGAGGTAAACATTAGCTAACGTAAATTTCAGTTTGTGCTTTCTGAGATTTTCCCACCAGGATCTTTCATTTCTGTAGCAGGTAGCTACAGTCGAAATATTTTCCTCTCCAAGAGTGTGCTCAAATTTTCCTGCGCCTCTTCGTGGTAATGATGAAACAATGAAAGTGGCTTAAGAGTGCAAAGGTTATGTCTGCACTGCAAGTCACTGAGCTGGTGAATTTGTCCGCTTTCAGCCGACAAACGTTTATCTACGTCAGAAGTGTTGACCTTCCGTCCAGTGTACTCCGATGCGCTGGTTAAATGGGCGTGCAGCAAGCAGCCCATATTCCCTTTTTAACGATTCCGGTATGATCGTCGAAGAATCCAAAAAAAGTTTCTGGCGGTTTTTGGGATTTCCTTGCCCAACATCCGTTCGTCCTCCAATATGTACATTCCGTCATTTCCTGTTGCTATTCTGAAATGACGGGAACCTACATATTCACACATCATAATCCCGTCAGCCATGGGGATGTTAACACCCTCCTTTCTAGCATGTTGCAGCCCTCTTCCACGGGCAACTTATTTGTTTTCCTCCTCTTAGTGTTAGTCGACTGGGACGTGAAGCTAAGATCTCCTCTTTTCCTATCGCCTTCAGTCGAGAGTAATAGTACAGAAAGTACTGCCTTCCTACCGCCCTTACGTTCGGATATATTTTAACATCATAAATATCTACGGACGGAGTTCACGCATTGCTTGGAGGACAAACAAGACTTCAAACTGATTCTGATTTCAGCAGCTTCGGCAACTCAATGGTGGTTTTTTTAGAGTATGAACAGGAAAAACTCGTAGGCTGAGTGGCCTTCAAGTCAGACTGCACATTCATGTGTACACTCGGGTCGAAGACATTTCTCCGGTGTCTGCTGCCCATGAGGGAAGACACTTCACTTTTAAGATGCATTCCTCATGTTCTGTATTTTTCCTTTCGTTACCAATTATGTTGTTAGCGGATAATCCTTCAGTGCGTATCGAACATGTAAACAACGGTCATTCAAGAAGTAGCGCAAACACATTGTGTTCTAAGATTTAGGTGTAGAGTTACTCCGGCCTCGAATTGTTACTAGAAATAAAGAATACCAGTTTAAATGGCAGCAGCATTGTTTTCTGCACACTCGACGCACAATCAGTTGTTTACTGGCTGATACTTCGGTGAACAGAAATTGTTTATGTACGTACTGGGTTGTACATCATTTGGTGATACTGTTGCTTCCTTTTCGACATTGGTGTGAAGTTATGCGGTACGTGTCAGTCAGTTTGACATCTACCTTGTCAATGAGCATATTCGCGTAAACTAAAAGAACGTACACTTAATTTCTTTTTAGCCTACTTTCCGAAGGAAAGAAAGGCTTATGAAATCATTTTCCTATCTCTGTCTATGTGTGTNTTCAACATATAATTTTTGAAACCTTAAACCTAATTTCACCAAACTGGGTACACAGTATGATACTTAGTAAGTAAGCCTGATTTTTATAGTTTTCAACAACGTCGAGCACTTACGTTCAAAATGGCGGCCATCTTAATAATTTTGGTGATATGTCATACCTCGGGAACATTTCAAACCGGTTTAAACCAAATTTAGTGTGCTGTCAGGCCATTGTATAAGCATTAAATTTTGAGATCGATATTTTTGTTGGTCCGCATTTTGGAAAATAGCACCAACTTAAAAAATTAATATTTAACATTATATCTCGAAAACCATTCTACCAATCCTCACCCAATTTTGCATGTATGTGATACTGTGGGAGGATATGTAAACTTAAGTGATTGAACTTCAGTAGTAACTTATTTTCAAAATGGCGGAAATACAAATGTTTAAAGTTTATTAAGTGTATCTGCCATACCATATGACCATTTTCGACCAAATTTTGTACATTGGAAGTATTTATTACAAGCATCGTATATACCAACAAATAACCCCTTTTGTCAGCCATTTTGGAAGATAGCGCCAAACTAATAAATAAAGTTATTATGTCGTAGCTCGGTAAATAATTAACCGATTCCTACTAAATTTGGCAAACAAGTAGTACTCATGCAAATCATGTTAGATGTCAGGTTTTAAGCATGTCAGACCTTTATTTTCCAATTGGCTGCTATGGAGCCATTTTAACTTAGGATGCTATACCGTCGAAACCATGTAACCAATTTCAACTAATCTTTGTACTCTGGCAGTAGACATTAGAACTATCACCTGTATCTACATGGAGAATATTTTCCCGACATTCTGTGAGATGGCACCCTGCGAATAAATAAAGTTTTTCTGTCATGTCTCCGGAAACAATTGACAGATTCCAACCAAATTTGGCAAACAAATATTAATGCAGCAGGTTGTGTAAACTGGTGTCGTTTATGTATAGGAGACACTTATTTTCAGAATGGTGGCTATATAAATATTATATCACAATGTATTTTACTAACGAAACAAATTCCATCTTAACTTTGTATGCTGGCAGTACCTATTACAACCATCAAATTTATCTATGAAGAGACTCATTTCTCTATAAATAAAAACTAATGATTTTATCTCATATCTCGAGAAACAATCAACTCATTCTTACAAGATTTGGCGAAGATGTTGAACTGTGGTAGACCATAATAATAAATGTATTTTTTACATGTAGGAGACACTTATTTTAAGAATGGCAGCTATAAAATCATTTTAGTTTTGTGGATGATATCTACGAAACTATGGAAATTATTTTATCTTAACTTTGTGTATTGGCAGTATACAATCGTCGAAATTGCTACATTATTTTTTTGCCCTCCATTTATGAAGATTGGCACATCAAAATTATGGAGGTTTTAAGCCGTATCCCAGGACCAACAACCAATTTTCACCAAATGTTACGCCGGAACATTTAAACTAATTTATACCAAACTGTGCACGCCATAAATGCTACAGAAGACCATGTAAACTTTCATGATTTAAATGGGTCAGACAACAATGTTCAAAAAGGCAGTTTCATAAATCACTTAAGTAATTTTTAGACATATTAAAAAATTTAAACAAATTCAACCAAATTTGTATGTAGACAGTATATATTATAAGCTTCGTATAAAGAGCCTATTTTTCTGGCAATTTTGTACAATAGCATAAAATAAAGTTTTTTTATGTCATTGTTTGGGGACCAAACAACCAATTTCTATCCAATTCTTCACGCAAGTAGCACTATGGTAGGCCATGTAAACTTACATGTTTTATGTAGCTAAGCCACTTTTTTTTCAAATTAAGGCCCTGCAAATACTCTAGTATAGTAAACCCTATCATTCTAAACATTAGACTCATGAAATCCGAAGTTAATGCTCCGAATCCGACCTCCGTAATGCAGTGAATTGCACGCTAGCTTATAGTACGAGATGTGTTTGTTTGTAATTCTCTCACTACTGTAGCATAAGTTTATGGTTGCTTTTTTAAAGTTATTGCTTTCAAAGAGAAGTAAAGTACCTACTACCAACTCAGCTTTTAAAAAATTATTTAAAAATGAATTGCACCCAAGTTGAGGAAAGTATGCTCATAAGTTATATCTGTAACTTCTTGTTTGCAATGAACTATCTAAATGGCAATGGAAGTTTTGTACCTACACATAGTTTGGGAAAATTACCATATATCAGGCTTGAAAATAAAAATGAATCTATACATCGTTGGCAACTTCACTACGGATTTAATTCATTCTTAAAAATTGTAGGAAAGCTACGATGGATGTATGGGAAATACTTAACTGTTCGTGTGGAGTTAACCATGAAAATGTACTACACATGTACGCATATGCGTGCGATCTCTTCTGGAGTAAACCAGGCTTCTCGCGGGGGCGTCAGGAATGGGCGGGAGTACCGGGCACACATAGGCCGTGTGGTCTAGCCTACAGGCCCCTCAACACACGACATTGCCCAGCCTTAGTTATTGCCTGTCTACAAGTAGGCTTCGTACCGCGGTCAATCGTTTTCCCTTCTTTCGTTGTCCTCACAGCGCGCCCCTTCGGTTCGGAACAAATAGCAAACATGTAAGTCAGACTCAAGTGCATGCCCTACAATCAATATACGCAAACGCGCACCGTAATGACGGAAAACGGATCTGAACTCATTATGCGAGAAATACGCAACTTCTTCAAATTTCCTATAATCTCGGCTTTAGGGAATTAATATTGCCGGGGATACGAAAAGCGTCCAACACAACCGTAACCAGATAATCAACGTTTCTGGTGTTGTCAGGATATTCACCCTACTTAGATATGTTTTTTCAAGCATTTAACAGCAACGCAAGTCACCTTCAACAGTTAACAACACGTCACACATTTAAATATTATTGAAACTCTAAAAGTTGCGGGTGTGAACTCGCTGAACTTCTTCAAGCTGGGTGGGCGACAGTTAAAACTTGCGGAATGCGAATTTCTTGATATTTTTTTTTTCAAATCCTGGCAAATCACAGTTTATTTAAATGTCTTTCTCATACAAAATAAAATGTCCACGAAATAAAAATTTTCAGGATTTTTGTAATTTTATTCGTAAACCAGAAACACAATAAAAAACCTTAAGAACTTACAGAGTTGTTTTCTTGAATTCACGTAAAGTTGTTAGGAAAATCACTGAGAGTGCTCTATTGTGAAAATCTAAGTGTCCGTTGTTTTACTATGATACGTATGTAAATGTTTACCAGTACTTCATAATAATTTCACGAAATTGTTTTCTAAATGTGTGGTAGCCTCGCATGATTATGAGGAAACGCCTTTTCATCTTGGATTTATCTGTGTCACTTCGTAGCTGATAGATAATAGTTAACGAAAAAAATAGAGCTTGTTATTCATATAGCAGTACTTAATAATATTCCCGAAGTAGGAGTGTCATTAATTGGTATTTACTGGAGTGAGATAAATAAAATTAAGAATAATTTGGCAGACGTTTCAGACGTCATTAGAGTAACAAAAACAAAATAGGACGAATTTCGAAATAACTTTTAACAGATGCCTCAGCCTTAACACACATTATTTTCAAATATTTCGNAGATGTCATTAGAGTAACAAGAACAAAATAGGACGAATTTCGAAATAACTTTTAACAGATGCCTCAGCCTTAACACATTATTTTCAAATATTTCCTATAAAAAACAGCGTTATTGAGATGTTTGTCATTATAGTTCGTTATGGCCCTTTTCCTCACGAATCATAACGCCCANTATAAAAAACAGCGTTATTGAGATGTTTGTCATTATAGTTCGTTATGGCCCTTTTCCTCACGAATCATAACGCCCAGACATCAAATCCCTCACCTTACATCCTGTAGACGTGAACGGGCAAACTTTCGAGTATGACTTGTGTGTAACCAATGTTTAGCAATCGTTCTAAGCACACCGAGAACAAATATGGTTTCAGAAACGAAAACTCTGTTGACATCGACGCATACACAAATGGGTACCGGTACCATGCAAAATATCGTTAAACGTAGATATAGCAATACAAAATCGCAGCAGAGTGTTGGGTCATGTCTTAGTCTATACACGTAGATCCACCGCACCGCTTTCTGTCTACCACAGAAAAGACAACAACTCCAGTAGAACGTCTACTTCGCAAATATTAAGACTGTTCTCGCCACAGCTAACATCGTAATAACGTGCAGAACATTCTGATGCCAAAACCAAAGTGTAATTTCTGCTACGCTGAGAAGTGATTCCAATACTATTATGTTATTGTTTATTTGTTGATTTTTCTCAGTGTGGGGTCATCGGATTTTTGTGCCAACATTTATCCACACGCCAGACATTATTATATTATAAGCACCCCTGCAGCAACGTGTTGGTTATTAGCTGTAAGAAGTCATTCTCTTACTTGACTGCACGGTCCTCAATTGGTTCTTTCTAACAGTTAACGTCTGTGATTCGCTTGCAAACATCTAAAAGAGCTAATGACTGTAGTCATTCAACCACGGAAGTGGGTCTGAGCCTAAGTGTTTTGAAACACAAAAAAAAAGAGAAANTTATTGTAGCGTGAAATAGCTGTATATCGAAAAAATCTTATAACCCGGCATATTTTAGAGAATACTGTAGAGTCATGATACATTTATTATTAGACAAACATGTATGACTTGGACTATTTGCTTGCAAACGAATCACAGGCGTTATGTACAAGGATAACAAAACACAACGTTGGCATGTTATATGTGGAAATGGCTTCACGAGCAGAGAGAATACAATGGCGGGGAATATCTTCATAATTTAATCACAGAGTAGATATGTACACAGAAACTAAATGGCGTGGTGGTTCCTTTGATGTGGGCACACCCATCCTCTGATTGGATGCGTGAGGCTATGGAAACGGTCCTTGTGTCTAACTGGTTACTGTAGGCTACGAAAGATTCCCTATTGGATGGGCTGCCAGCTGGCCAGTAGATTGCGAAACACTGATTGGCGAACGGCTTCCCAACAAGTTGATGGCAACTGACGCCATTTTGCTGGCGTGTGCGACTTGAGTTCGTGATAAAAGTAGCTGTTACACCTTTGTATTCTTAAGTACTCTTTGGTTGTACACAGTACCCTGAAAACTTATCTTTGAAGTTTAATGGCAATGGTGAGTTCATATTATTATAATTGTTTGATTGGACTGTGTTCATAGCCATCCATGAGACTAAATAAAAATCTTTTAAACACACACAAAACTCAGCACGACAAAAACGAAAAAAATCTTTCTACGACACCATAGACAGCTAATTAGGAAAAACTGTTTTCTTGTCAATATAAAACAAATATGTATATAATTAATATGACAAAAAGAAAAACGAACTGCTTATTATTACAAAACAGGACAGATAACAAAAGCAAACCAAAATAATTAAAACACAATGACAAAAACGAAAACACAATACAAGTGAACAAAGCAGTGCAAAAAACAATATCTGTGGACACATCTGAGCAATAAAAACTAAAAACACACACGTGTGTTTTTTGTGGGTTTTTATTTTTAGTGATTAGCTGTGTTGACTGATATTATTTTTTGCACTGTTTCGCAGTAAGCAGCGTCCAATAAAGGTGGTATTCAAGCATGGGAGACGTAACAGGGGTTGACACTATATTCTGCAGCTTCCAATAACATCAATAGGTACCGACATAAGACATACTTGTACAGTTCAAAACAAAAATTCGTTTCTGCGGGGCCTAAAAATATGAATTTATCTGTTACTGAAAGGGTTGACCAAACCTTATATTTTTAATGCTTCGCGGATTTATGAATTTTGTATCATGATCTTTAATGTGTTCTGCCAAAGAAATGAAAATTTTATTTTCAGCTCTTTCTATCCCGCTTATCAGTGTACAATTTTCACATTTATAAAACAACTCGGGGAATGCCATTTTCTTACAAAATGTGTACTTTTTTTTTATACTTGTTTGTAAAAATTTCCTTCTTAGAGCTTCGCAAAGATACTGAAATTGCTGTGATATTTTGGACACGGTATACTCTCGTTGATATATCAACTGGCATCTTACCTATGAAATCAATTTTATTTTGTTATTTTATCTCATTGCCCATCAGAAATTGTACTTGATTCCTACCTAATTTCATTACTATTCTTAACTTCGTTAAACGTATACAGATTTTTATTTAATAATATTTTATAAGCTAACAGTATTAAAATTTCTATACATCATAACTCACAATTTTGTAAATATATATATACATATACGCAGGCTTAGAAACAATGTATGAGTAAGGTGTTTGATAGAGTGGTAATTTCTGTTGAATTCCTTGTTTAATTTCACCTGTTTAATTTTAATTTATAAATTTTATGCTAGTATTGTTGTAATGCCTATTTTGTGATAGTCTCAATAAGAGTTCTGAATATACCTTTCCCATTATTATTTTTAATAATTTTCCCTTGTATTTGTATCAAGCGTCTGGCCATAGTCTACATGTGCTATACAGGTGAGGATGTTACAACCTCTCCGTTTCCATATTAACTCAAAAAATATAAATATACTGCCTGCATAACCTCTCTTTCTTAAATACACCGTGGAACTAATCGTTGTACTTCGCAAACAGGCCTTTGAAACGCAGAATAGATTAAAAATTTATTTCAGCCACAAAGATGGTGTTCAGGCCAGAGATATAATTCCAAAACACGTAGGATAATTTACAAGATGGTAAGCAGAGACGCCAGCTATCCTCTTCCACTTCAACAACGTCGCATGGGATGTGTGGCATCATTGCTCCGCGGAGATGCTGCAAGACGCGCTGTAACATCGAGAACTCTGTCTGTGTCTNCATGGGATGTGTGGCATCATTGCTCCGCGGAGATGCTGCAAGACGCGCTGTAACATCGAGAACTCTGTCTGTGTCTGCCTTCGAGACCAGCCAATCAGATGTCAGAAATGCTTAGCGCGCCGTCGCCGGTAGGAATAATACACCATCAGCTTCGGCGCCGAGTTAAATTCAATGTTAATATATTCCCTAAAGGGTATTAGAAACAGTCTTAGCATTAATTTTTTTTTAACTATGTTTTGATTTTTTATTCAAACAAATGTAATAATTTTGCAGAAGCTTTGATATCTTCCCTGCACAATGTTTGAGTCGGTGAACGCAACACCTGGCAGGCTGGTCGTTAATTGTTAGCTTGAGGCCTCCTCCTTTCTTATAAATCGGGCAAATAATTCCCATATTCCCTTCATCAGAACGTGCATACATTTCCAGAGTGCACTGATAAAACATAAAAATATACGTAAAGCTCACTGAGGTTTATTTGAAACGTTTTGCGGTTGAATTCATAGCACCCATTTTTTATTCTACATAGTGCATTCAACTCATAATGCAAATCCTTGGTTGTTATAAAGTCGACTTTACTAGAGCTGTTAGAAGTGTTGTTGGTTTTNTTATTGTAGCGTGAAATAGCTGTATATCGAAAAAATCTTATAACCCGGCATATTTTAGAGAATACTGTAGAGTCATTATACATTTATTATTAGACAAATATGTATGACTTGGACTACTTGCTTGCAAACAAATCACAGGCGTTATGTACAAGGATAACAAAACACAACATTGACATGTTATATGTGGAAATGGCTTCACGAGCAGAGAGAATACAATGGCGGGGAACATCTTCATAATTTAATCACAGAGTAGATATATACATAAAAACGAAATGGCGTGGTGGTTCCTTTCATGTGGGCACACCCATTCTCTGATTGGATGCGTGAGGCTCTGGGAACTGTCCTTGTGTCTAACTGGTTACTGTATGCTGCGAAAGATTCCCTATTGGATGGGCTGCCAGCTGGCCAGTATATTACCAGGCACTGATTGGCGAACGGCTTCCCAACAAGTTGATAGCAACTGACGCCATTTTGCTGGCGTGTGCGACTTGAGTTCATGATAAAAGTAGCTGTTACACCTTTGTATTTTTAAGTACTCTTTGGCTGTACACAGTACCCTGAAAACTTATTTTTGAAGTGTAATGGCAATGGTGATTCCATATTATTATAATGGTTTGATTGGACTGTGTTCATTGCCGACCATGAGACTAAATAAAAATCTTTTAAAAACACACAAAACTCAGCACGACAAAAACGAAAAAAATCTTTCTACGACACCATAGACAGCTAATTAGGAAAAACTGTTTTCTTGTCAATATAAAACAAATATGTATATAATTAATATGACAAAAAGAAAAACTAACTGCTTATTATTACAAAACAGGACAGAAAACAAAAGCAAAGCTAAATAAAACACAATGACAAAAACGAAAACACAATACAAGTGAACAAAGCAGTGCGAAAAACAATATCTGAGGACACATCTGAGCAATAAAAACTAAAAACACACACGTGTGCTTTTATTTTTAGTGATTAGCTGTGTCGACTGATATTATTTTTTGCACTGTTTCGCAGTAAGCAGCGTCCAATAAAGGTGGTATTCAAGCATGGGAGACGTAACAGGGGTTGACACTATATTCTGCAGCTTCCAATAACATCAATAGGTACCGACATAAGACATACTTGTACAGTTCAAAACAAAAATTCGTTTCTGCGGGGCCTAAAATTATGAATTTATCTGTTACTGAAAGGGTTGACCAAACCTTATATTTTTAATGCTTCGCGGATTTATGAATTTTGTTTCATGATCTTTAATGTGTTCTGCCAAAGAAATGAAAAACTTATTCTCAGCTCTTTCTATCCCGCTTATCAGTGTACAATTTTCACATTTATAAAACAACTCGGGGAATGCCATTTTCTTACAAAATGTGTACTTTTTTTTTCTATTTGTTTGTAAAAATTTCCTTCTTAGAGCTTCGCAAAGATACTGAAATTGCTGTGATATTTTGGACACGGTATACTCTCGTTGATATATCAACTGGCATCTTACCTATGAAATCAATTTTATTTTGTTATTTTATCTCATTGCCCATCAGAAATTGTACTTGATTCCTACCTAATTTCATTACTATTCTTAACTTCGTTAAACGTATACAGATTTTTATTTAATAATATTTTATAAGCTAACAGTATTAAAATTTCTATACATCATAACTCACAATTTTGTAAATATATATATATATATACATATACGCAGGCTTAGAAACAATGTATGAGTAAGGTGTTTGAGAGAGTGGTAATTTCTGTTGAATTCCTTGTTTTATTTCACCTGTTTAATTTTAATTTATAAATTTTATGCTAGTATTGTTGTAATGCCTATTTTGTGATAGTCTCAATAAGAGTTCTGAATATACCTTTCCCATTATTATTTTTAATAATTTTCCCTTGTATTTGTATCAAGCGTCTGGCCATAGTCTACATGTGCTATACAGGTGAGGATGTTACAACCTCTCCGTTTCCATATTAACTCAAAAAATATAAATATACTGCCTGCATAACCTCTCTTTCTTAAATACACAGTGGAACTAATCTTTGTACTTCGCGAACAGGCCTTTGAAACGCAGAATAGATGAAAAATTTATTTCAGCCACAAAGATGGTGTTCAGGCCAGAGATATAATTCCAAAACACGTAGGATAATTTACAAGATGGTAAGCAGAGACGCCAGCTATCCTCTTCCACTTCAACAACGTTATATGGGATGTGTGGCATCATTGCTCCGCGGAGATGCTGCAAGACGCGCTGTAACATCGAGAACTCTGTCTGTGTCTTGATATAACCACGATTCCAGAGAGATTCTGTTGGTAACTACGTAGTGCATAAGACTCACCCCTCCTCTCCAGGTATTCATACAAGTATTTGTAGGTCCAAACATGTATTTATAAGTTTCAATATAACCACGATTCCAGAGAGTTTCTGTTGGCAGCTACGTAGTGCATAAGACTCACCCCGCCTCTCCAGGTATACATACAAGTATTTGTAGGTCCAAACATGTATTTATAAGTTTCAATATAACCACGATTCCAGAGAGATTCTGTTGGTAACTATGTAGTGCATAAGACTCACCCCGCCTCTCCAGGTGTACATACAAGTATTTGTAGGTCTAAACATGTATTTATAAATTTCTATTCTTTAAAATAGTATATTTATTACAGGATATCTGTAAAAACGGAAACTTCAATCACCAGCAGTAATAACGTAATCTTCGTTACTGGTATAATTCGAAGTAATACACCGTAATGGAAATGTTGCGCATCGTCGGTCCCCCTGTCATCTGGGATGTCGTTACATTTCTCGATATAATCTGATGTCATATTTCTTTAATTATTTGATCACTGGAAATTCCTAACTTCATAATATTTAACTCAAAGATGTATTATAGGTTTTTAAACATTACTTGTTGATGTTGAAACTACATGAATTATTTAAATTATATCTGGCATACTTATAATATTCGTCCATTTTTACAGAAAATTAGGTTTTGGTGTCATCTGATAGAGAATTCTCAGTAGTGTAGGCATGCCAACACATAACGGTTAAAGCNCAGAAAATTAGGTTTTGGTGTCATCTGATAGAGAATTCTCAGTAGTGTAGGCATGCCAACACATAACGGTTAAAGCAGGCGAGAGTCCGAAATAACAGCCTCGGAATTAACACATCAGAGGAAGAGTTTATAGTTCCAATTGAACTTTACTCAAAACTATCAAATATGGACATTCATATTTTTGCCTCTGTACTGTTATACACACTCGACAGCCAAAAAAACTGTTATAGGCGTGCGTATGCAAATAACAGAGGTATGGAACCAATCAGAGTAACGCAATGCTGTTGGCATTGTCTATATAAGACAACAAGCGTCTGGCAAAGTAACTAGATCGGTTACTGCTGCTACAATGGCAGTGAGTTTGAACGTGGTGTTATAGTCGGCGCGCGAGAGATAGGACATAGCATCTCCAAGGTAGCGATACAATTTGGATCTTCGCGTATGACCATTTCACGAGTGTACCGTGAATATCGGGAATCCGGTAAAACATCAAATCTTCGACATCGCTGCGGCCGGAAAAAGATTGTGAACTAACGAGACAAACGTGGACTGACGAGAATCATTAAAACTGACTGACGTGCAACCCTTTCTCAAATTAGCGGAGATTTTAATGCTGGGGCATCAACAACTGCCAGCGTGCGAACTATTCAACTGACCATCATTGATATGGGCTTTCGGAGCAGAAGGCCCAATCATGTACCGTTGTTGATTGCACCACACAAAGTTTTACGCCTGGGCCCGCCAACACCGCCATTGGACTGTTCATGACTGGAAACACGTTGCATGGTTTGACGAGTCTCGTTTCCAGTTGTATCGGGTGGATGGACGTGCACGGGTATGGAGACATCCTCATGAATCCATGGACCCTACATGTCGAAAGGGAACTGGTCAAGCTGGTGGAGGCTCTGTCATGGTATGGGGCGTGTGCAGTTGGCGTGAAATGGGACCCCTGATACGTCTAGATACGACTCTGATAGGTGACAGATACGTAAGCATCCTGTCTGATCACTTGCACCCATTCATGTCCATTGTGCATTCTGATGGACGAGGACAATTCCAGCAGGACAATGCGACACTCCACACGCCGATAGTTGCTACCGAGTGGCTCCAGGAACACTCTTCTGACATTAGACACTTCCATTGGCCACCTAAATCACGAGACATGGACATTATTAAGCATATCTGGAATGCCTTGCAACGTGTTGTTCAGAAGAGATCTCCACCGCCTCCCACGCCTATGGATTTGTGGACTCCCCGCAGGATTCATGGTGTGAATTGCCTCCTGCATTCCTTCAGACATTAGTCGAGTCCATGCCACGTTGTCTTGCGGCACTTCAGCGTGCTTGCGGGGGCCCTACACGATATCAGGCAGGTGTACCAGTTTTTTTGGCTCTTCAGTGTATATATATATATATAAAGTATGATATAATTCCTTTCGGCACGTGATTCGTGAGTAGGGTTATTGAATCGTCTGCCATGTTTGATAATGTCTCGAATTTACTGTTTTTCGCTCAACATTTCCCGTTTTTCCCTTAAAACTCTCAACATCTCTTGAATTTACCTAAAAATTTCCCGAATTACCGTTAGGATTTCCCTTCTTCCCTTAAAATTTCCCGTTTTTTCCTTTAAAAGCACAGTGTCCCCCATTTGCAAAATCAACCTCCCGTGGCGTAGTCGGTTGGTGCACCGCGCCGGTCTGGGGTGTGGGAGGTTCTGGTTTAGAATCGTAGCTCAGGCATGGGTGTTAGTTTAAGCGAGGTCATACGTCTCGTGATAAGCCTTCTGGCATAAAACTGGGGGGAGTTAATAAGTCCTATTCAATCCATTCAATCCAACACATTTGCAAAAACAAGGCTCCGAAAGGCACTTTTGAAGCTATTTTAAGGATTTGGGGAGGGGGAAGGGCTCGCTCTTACGAACATTACTCCATCTCCCTCACCACACTTCTCTTCACCCACATCCAACACCTCCCTACCCCCACCCCTGGCAATTATTATAAAAAATCGAAAAAAAATTAAAGAACCTATAACGTTACCCTACCCTACCCTTTGCTCGGCCCACCAAATCTCACCCTACCTTTCCCCCTCCTTCTCTCCTCTGTAAATTATTATAAAATCAGAAAAAATCGAAGAAAATTTATACAAATCGAGGAACATATAGTTTTAACCTCACAGTCACCACACCGCCCTTACCAACTCCCCGTCCCTGGCAATTATTACATATTCTAGAAAAGTCACAAAAATTCTCAAAATCGAGGAACATATAAAATTAGACCACCTTCCTTTGCTCCCACATCCACCCCTGCCAATTCACCGCCGCCCTTCACTCTCCCTCTTCCCGCTGCCCTCACCTATTCACACACCTCCCTCACAGGACAGGCAGAAGGCCGGCATTGTCAAAACAGCCGTATAACGATCGCACATGTAGAAACCGATGCATTCATAAATAATTAAAATTATGTTATTTAAATTGTTGTATTTGTCGTTTAGATAATGTCAAAATGTAAAAAAAAAAAATATTAATGTATCGAAAATGTATTTTTAATGCAAAATAGGTTTAGAAAATTTAAATTAAGTAAAATTTGCGCTTTGTTATGGCAGCTGGTAAAAATAAAAGAAAAGTAATACTGTTTTATAAGAACAGGGATTTGAACCCTCAACCATTTCAACAGAAGTCAAGTGCTCTGACCAGTGAGCTACATGACAGACTATAAATTGCTGTGCTTAAATTCTTATAAAGAGGATCCAAGCCAAGAGGCTGCCATTCATTCGTACAAGCAGAGGCCTTTATATATACATTAAACGTTTCGCTGTATTTCTTTTCAATCATTCTATATATGACTTATATAGATTAGTATTTTGGAGCTATTTTTTTAGTTTAATTGTTTATAACATTTTAAAAGTTTTTTTTAAGGGCAAATGTTGTATTAAAACAACTCGTTATTTCTAGTCGAGGTCCAAATCATATATGCCTAAGCCCAAATTAATGTTTTTAAATTTGTTTTAAATAATTATGCAGCAAGGCACATTTTTCGCAAGTTAGAATGTGAGCATGTGATCATATTTAGAGGCCGGTGAATATACTTTCTAACTATTAGGACCAGACTCGTGAAATTCAGTTTGCAAGTACCATTTCTAGCTCCAGGAATGTATGTAAAAGCCCTTTATAGCCAAAGTGATTAGACAAATAAAAAAAAATTATATTAGCATTATATCAAATTTAACAAAGTCTGTTTATAACATGATTGTTACAATAGAGGGCTAAAAAATAAAAATAAAATTTTAATTTGATAATCTGTATTACTACAGAAGCACTTAAAAATATACATGTTCGTCCATTCACAGTTCATACACTTATACATAAGCTACAGAGTCCACACATGTGTACTCAGGAGACTTACTCCACCCATGATTGACTCCACCCAAGACTGACTCCACCCACGACTGACTTTACCCAAGACTAACTATACACAAAACTAACTCTACCCAAAGTAACTCTACCCAAAACTTATTCTATCCAAAACTAACTCTACCCAAAACTAACTCAACTCAAAACTAACTCAACTCAAAACTAACTCTACTCAAAACTAACTCTACCCAATATTGACTCCACCTTAGATTAACTCTACCCAAGATTAACTCTACCAAAGACTAATTCTACCCAATATTGACTCCACCCGAGAATGATACCTCCCAAGACAGACTCCTACGATACCACCTACCTATAAAACAAACAGTGATGAACAATATCGAAAAAATGCTCCTAATAAGAATCTCGTAGCTAACCTGTTTGCACAAAATCTTCGCAAAACATTTCTACCACAGCTGACCATTCCAAAGGATCATACAAACTTATCAAGCCAACTGACCAGGCCGACCAACTAGTAGCGAAATATTCCTCAGCAATATTCCCTTCATTTCATTCCTTCGCCTTTTAGAAATCAACCAATTTTAATCGACCCAAGTAAGGCATAATACTCTAGATACCATCACAGCTCTCCTCTCGCACATGCTCGCGTACATTTTATCTAAAAGATACTCTCGCAAGCGAGATAAGTCTTTCAGAGGAGCAGAACGGACTGTATAAGAAATTAAACTCATATTATTACGTATACATAACTTTGAATTATTTACTTATTATTCACATTCTTTTTAATAATTTTGTGCATTTGATATTTAAATTTCTCAGATGTTTGCAAATCACGGATAGTAGCCAACAGTCTCAACTGATAAAAGACCGATCCTTCAATTCATCGACGATTGAAGATATCTCAACAATGCGTGAGAGATCACCGCGTTTTTGCAGGTCAATCAAATATCTGAGTCCATCAACAATTTCATTCAGGTCTTCAGGAAATATGTAATGAGCGTTATTGATGCCTTCTGCCTTCTTCGTGTTACTTGTCGAAGGAAACTCGTAGGTGAAATGTGTGGGAACGTCGAAATCCTTCTCATCAGATACTTCATCAACACTGTCTTCATAGTCATTATCATCAATGCTGTCTTTATGACAGTCTTCATCTCCTGTTTTATCCTCAATAACAAGTTTACTTTTCTTTGTAGAAGTCGCACAGTCATCATCAGTATTTAGAGACGACGACAGTTTATTTTGAAGCTCGTCGAATTCACGCTAACGTCTAGCAAGTGTACATTCCACACATTCTGACTCTACCATACATCGTAGGTCTCTCATTCCATCATTGACACTAACTGTCCCATCATAATGGTATAACCATCGATACAGCAGGGGGTATTGATGATATCGCTCTCAACAGACGAATTGTTGCAGTTCTCGAAAAGCTTCTTCAATGTATCTCCTTGCATAAACTGAATATGCCAATTGTAATGCTTTATCGTGCGAAAAGTACTCTCAGTACAGACGGTTCGCTCATGTATGTCACCGCGCTGGGCAGCTATTGGTGAATATCTTTCCACAGTAACACAACACTGTTTACCATGTAATTTTCCAGCAGTGCGAGAAGGTACATCCATAGAGGTAAGCTCTACAGTATACTTCTTACAATGATTGGCTTCCGTCATCCTCATGAAAAAACCGAAGTCCTTTCCACAGTGACAACATGTGTATCTACTTGACCTAGCAAATGCTCTGACCTCATTACTGTGCAGTTATATCATTAACAGTTTTTATAAGACAAGCTGTTCGATCAATTTTAACACATGGTCACACTTAAAGCGGAAAACTGACTACTGCCAAACCAACCCCTCACATGACTGACCTCTCCTGCTCCACAAAAACCACTAAATTACAACTAAATTAACCCTAATGACCCCTTAATTGCCCACAATGACCCCTAAGTGACACCTAAATGACCTATATGACCCCTTAATAACCGATATTAACCCCTAAATTACCCCTAATTTTGATGTGTGTGGTGCTGATTGTGATGCATGTGGGTCACTTGGGGTCATTTGCGGAGCAAGAGGGGTCAGTCTGGCAGTAGTGAGTTGTCTGCTTTAAGTGTGGTCATGAGTTAAAGCTGAGCGAAGAACTTGTCTGGTAGAAACTGTTCATGATATGACTGCATGGTAATGTGATGTAGGAACTAGATGAAATTTCTGGTTGAAAGCAGGCATAAAAGTGCTTAAATCTCACTGATGAAATTTGTTAGTGAGTGTATATATATACATAGAGTACTAGCTAGGCCAAGTAGATATACATGTTACCACTTTGGAAAGACTTCGGTTTTTTTTTTATGATTATGATGGAAGCCAATGATTGAACGAAGTCTACTGTAGAGCTTACATATATGGATGTACATTCTCTCACCGCTAGAAAATTACATGGAAAACAGTGTTGCTACTGTGGAAGGATCTTCATCAAACACTGCCATGCTCGGCGACATGAAACCCGTCGTAAATCAGAGTCTTTTTCACGGAATGAAGCATTACAATGGGCACATGAAGTTTATGCAAGGTGATACATTGAAGGAACACATTAAGATCTGCAAGGATTTGTCTACTAGGAGCCAGCAAGTGATGTCGTCAGTGTCCCCTGCTGCATCGATGCGTACTCATTCCACATACGATTATGAAGAGTTAATACTAATGACGGAATGAAACACCTACGAGGCGTGGTACAGTTGGTATGTGTGGAAAGTACACTTGCAAGACGTTCGCGTGAAGTCGACGAACATTAAAAAAAACGGTTGTCGGCTCTAAAAACTGATGAAGACTGTTAGACTCCTACAAAGAAAAGTAAACTTGATATTGAGGATGAAACAAGAGGTGAAGGCTATCATTAAGACAGCATTGATGATAATGACTATGAAGACAGTGCTGATGAAATATCTAATGAGAGGGATAATGATTCTCTCGACGTTGCCGCACATTACACCAACGAGTTTCCTTCGACATGTGGTGCAAAGAAGGCAGGAGTCAACAACGCTCGTTCATTTGCTGCAACGAGCGAAATGGAGAAGGCAGAAAATGCTGAGATTACTGGCTACATGTTTACCGAAGACCCAAATTAACTGGTTGATAGACACAGCGCGCATAATAGTATTAGATATAGTCTATTTGCGGTTTCTTCACACTTTTTGAATCAAACCTTTAAAAAATTACCCCATCTCCGATATGCTTGGTTATCTCCTATATAAGTCATGATTCGCAAGCGTTTTATACTTGTGTTCACATAAAAGTACCTTATTTTTTGATAAAATTGAACTTCTACCTATATTTTATCAACAAATTATAATTTATCACTTATAATTAATGTGGATGAAAACAGGGATAAAATAAGCGTGTTGGTAATACCTAGTAAGAAACTGTTCTTATGCAAAATATGATTATACTCGGTGCGCATGATTGCGTCGCGTTGTCCCTTTGGTGTAGTTTACTAAACTTGGCTTAGCCGAGTTAGCATGAGACGGAGGAGTATCCTGAAAGTAGAACTTCAGCAGGACTTCAGAAAAGTTTTAGGTAACCATGAATGGACTGTAATAAGTTTATTGTTCGTGAAATTGACCGTCAACTGTTAGTTGCGTGCTCGTTCCTTAGTCGACGTCTTCGATGCACATCCTGAGACGTGTAGGAGCTGCCTCATGCGTTGCTAATAGAAGAAAGAGGTGAGATTTGGTTGGGTTGTTATTTGGACGATGCGATTGAGAGATGGGAGAGCTATTCCCTCCGTTAGTTACTTGTTATTATTTATTATTTGGGATAGCTGCATTTGCCCTAAAAATGTGTGCCATCTGACAAGTTTGAAAGTGTAAAAAAAATGCACCTGTTAGTAAATATGGCGATGATTGTTGTTAATAAATGTTAATAGTATGAAAGGGTTATCGTGGGCAAAAATGCATAGTCGTGTTTCGATGGTTAATCAATTACTTGTTCTTTTAATTCCGTAGAAACGTGAAATAGGTTAGAGTGAATATGCCAGTCTGTGTATAATTATTGTGTAGTATTGTAAATAGGAATGACAGTGGTTAATTGAAGTTGTTCCGGTTGGAAGTAAGTTTTAGTTAACCAGTGAATTGGAATGGCAATGTGAACTTCGGCAGTGTTTGGTGCTAGTGTATCGCAAATGTGGGTGTCATTTACCAGTACCTAGTATGCAGAGCCTAATTCAAAGAGACATGGAAGATGTTATTCTACTATTCCAATGGGTTCATGGTGCAGTTTTTAAATAGGGCCTTTTAAACAGTCAACAAATAGTGGTGACGGCACGTTACTTATAAGGAACTGTTGTGGTAACATTCCATTAATTTTAGTGAACGAGTTGTTGTGGCCTTTAGATTGCCATGTTTCCAGCAGTTTGATTGATTGTTGTTTTGAGAGTAACAGTTCTTTAAAGTAATCTATTTTTTTTTTTTTGTTTTTTTTTAAATTGTGATCGCACGTGGAATGTGATAAACGTTGTCTGTTCGTTCAGCTGTTGACGCGGATTCAATAATTTATTTTGAGTGAAATTTAAGTGCTATTTTCCTCTCAGTTGTGTATAAATAGCATGATCTTTTTCTTGATTGAAATTGTGTTGATATTATTTTATGTTTGTGCCTGTCCAACTTTTTCCGTATTGAATTCTAATGAGGAATCGTGAACAGCTGACTCTGCATTCCGTTAGTGGAAGTCGATATTATGTATCATGATGCATGGGTGAAATTGCCAATTTCAATTCCGTTGTGTGTAATTTTGTGCATAGATCATAAAGATCATTCAAAAACGTATCCTCCGGACTGAATTTTTATCGGAAAGTGATCGGTATTTCATTGGATAGTGTGAGTTAACATTTCTTGCTCTTGTAACAATGCGTTGAGTAATTTTAGTACAATGTGGAGTATAAGCTATTGCGTGAGCGCTGTACGAAGCACAGAACTTCTTGGCCTCTCAAGGTCAGTACATCGGCCGTGCTCCTCCGACCAGCTGGTGCCAGCAGCCAATCACGGGTGCGCG
Organism: Clitarchus hookeri; assembly: GCA_002778355.1. Lineage (NCBI taxonomy): Eukaryota > Metazoa > Arthropoda > Insecta > Phasmatodea > Phasmatidae > Clitarchus > Clitarchus hookeri. The sequence continues at coordinate 460,413 of NQII01001590.1, read as the reverse complement.
CTTTCCCTAGTTCGCAGTGTTACAGTGGCCGCAGAGAGTCGAGCAAAATGTTTCTCAGATTCTCTCAAAAAATCGTGAATACTTAGTTAGAATCCAGTCCTTTTTTCCAAGAGGCTCATTTTTCTGAATAAGTACGTGAAAATCGTAAGTCCGTAACATTATCCGTTCGTGTTTTACATTATTAATACAGGGAACATCCTTACTATAAAAAATATGTAAATTTACACGTACAAAGCTTTAGTATTTTTACAATTTTGTATGAGTAATTTTGGAAAACAACTACAGTAAGTGCAATTGTACACAAATGTTTTTACGACTACAAAAAGGCCTAGAAATCTCTGTTTAAAACACACGAATGTATATATTTATAACAAGAAAGTAATTGTTTGATTAAACGTTTATAAGTGTGTGTAATAATACATCTACACAAAGTACTAAATATCTTTATTTTGCATTTTATTACTGCACTTTCATTGTATTAACACATGTTTATCATTGTACATGTTCCATGGTGCACTTTTATGATGACTAAATCAATTTAAACTTATATTAACAACTTGAGTGAAAATGCAATTATTTTAAACAAACAAAGAATGAATTTACATTCACAAACTCAAGCGCCATGTACTTGAGTAGGCAGCCCAAAAAGGTTTGTTTTATTTAATGACCGTGCCAAGTGATTGGTTTGAACAGCTTAGTCACCCCACGGTTACAAGGACTTGTTCATTATCACTTGTATGATTCAGCGAAAATAAGTATGGCAGGGAACAAAAACGTGTTTTGAAAACGAGGAACATTATTCGAATATATTATCAGATGATGTCAAACACAACCAAGTCTTGAATCTTTCGCTTTGCTCTCATACCATAATACCGTCAACAACTGCTTTATCCAGGTAACTATCCCTGACAAATCGGCGGTTTCTGGTTGTTTGGTGGTTACGACACTGGACTATTACTCCAGAAGTCACGGGCACGAATTATATTAAGGTCAGGAAGTTCAGGTGGTGAAAATCACAAGAGTTGATCGTCCGAGACCGCAATATACAAGATGGGTATAAAATAATACCCCAAATTTTAAGGTCTATAATTTCAAAATCAAACCACCTACAACCTTTATTGACCAATCGAATGAACCGTGGAGCCGTGAAGTTTGTTTACCATACATTCATAAATGTTCAATGTGGCCACCGTGGGCGGGCAGAACGACATTTACGCGATAATCAAACTCGTTCCACGCTCTTGTCAGCATGCCCGGTGTTCCGGTTAGGATGGCGTTCGTAACTCTCGGTTTGAGATGGTGAGGGGGTAGTGAGCTCGCATTCAACACGTCAATGTGAAGGGGACGGTATGATTTTTCTTTATGTGCCGAGAGATGACACTAGGAGCATCTGTCGTCGCACTATGAACGTGTGTTGTGTGTTAGTCCGCATCACGATGGCGATGGAACAACAGAAGGCGTTCTGTGTTATTCAGTTTACTAAATGTGAATCGGTTACGACTGTTCAACGTGAATTCCGCCACAAACACGGACATCGTCCTCCCGATAGGTGGAGTATCGTATGTTGGTTTCGTCATTTCCGTGACACAGGGTGCCTTTGCAAGGGCAAAAGTTCTGGGCGGCCGCATGTGTCCGAAGAGAATGTGCAACGGATTCAACAATCGTTTGTTCGCTGTCCGAGAAAATCAACTCAACAAGCTAGCCGGGAAATGCAAATTCCTCAACCGACGGTATGGACAGTGTTGCGAAAGTGATTGCTGTACAAACCATACAGGTTACAGCTTGTACAGGCTCTTACCGAAAGGGATAAAGAACTGAGACGTGATTTCCGCACGTTCGTTCTTGCCCAGAACGAGGTAGACGTTACCTTCATATCTAAGCTGATTTTTAACGATGAAGCGACGTTCCATACACATGGTAAGGTGAACCGGCACAACGTGCGGATATGGGACCAGGAGCCTCCATATGAAACCACCGAACACGAGCGCGCTTCCCCCAAAGTGAACGTGTTTTGCGCAGTATCCAATTACACTATTTTCAGCCATTTATTTTTTCACGAGCCCACTTTTACTGGAATCCCTTATTTGGACATGCTTACAGAGTGGTTGTTTCCTCAGTTAGAAGAGGCAGCGGGGGACTTCATTTTCCAGCATGATGGCGCACCACCCCATTGGCACTTAGCTGTTCGCGGATACCTGAACGAGACGTTACAACAACATTGGATTGGTCGAGGAGCAGCTGGTGACTAGGCTCTTCATTACTGGCCTCCAAGAAACCCGGATCTTACCCCGTGCGATTTTTTTCTTTGGGGGTACATAAAGGATCAAGTGTTTCGTCCACCATTCCTGGCTAGCATTGACGACCTCAAAACGAGAGTTACGGACGCCATCCATACCGTAACACCGGACATGCTGACAAGAGCGTGGAACGAGTTTGATTATCGCGCAGATGTCGTTCGGGCCACTCGTGGTGGTCACATTGAAAATTTATGAGGATATGGTAAACCAACTTCTTAGTTTTACGGTTCATTTAATTGGTCAACCAAGGTTGTAGGTTGTTTGGTTTTGATATTATAGACATTCAAATTTGGGGTATAAAGGGTGTCTATATCGCGTAATTTGTTTGTATAATTTAAAAAAAAAATTTAATTTACGTTTGCCGTAGTGTAAAATCACGCAAACCTTAAAAATGTATTTTCTTTCTAGTATAACGTGTTATTTGACACAAATATAAGCACAGTGGTTTGATTATTTTACTTTTTCTATTGGCATTTTTATTGTTACACAAAAGTAAAAACACATGAACATGGTTCATGTAAAATTACACGGATGTAGGTGGATTCTCTGCTGCCACATACATTGTATGTAAAATTGCACACATTTTTTCTTGCAGTGTGTCATAAACTCACGACTATTTTTCAGATTAGGGGATATTATTGTCGAGTTTTCCGACAGACAGGAAACCATATTTCGTAGGTATATCTAAATATGCTCTTCTTGCTTTCAAACAGGCGATAACTTAGTCTGATTGTGCTTAGTCGACACAAGATAATAGGTAGGACATCTGGTTATTCCACCCAGGCTGGCGTACGCTCTGTTCTGTAGCCGCAGGACCGCGTCGAGCCGAACGTTCTCGTTGTTTTTGAGTTGCTTCTGTTTAAGGTTTTCTTAGACATTATGACACTAACTCAACCTTGTGCTAGCACCATTAGCTGCAACAAATGTCGTTCAAAGACAATATTGATTTATAATATTTAGTATGCATTATTTTTTACTTAATTATCAAACAAATAAATAATTTTGTTAAAGTATAAATTCTAAAGGAAATCAAAAGTTTGACAGCGAGACCGTGTGTTATCGGTACATGTGAAGTGCGACAAATTACGGCAGTTATGTGTGAGAAAATAGATAAATCTCAGTTTTTCCTTATCTGTTATACAAGTTAGGTTAAGTTGTTTTCAGTTTATCGTGTATAAATATTACTATCTGAAGTTTTAAAATTGGCATGTGGTTTCTAGGAGTAATTTATCAGTTTTGTTTTACAAAAAGTTATTGATTTTTCCTAGTACCATTTTAAAGTACGATATTTTACACCCCCAATTTTAATGGGAAGGACGTTGACCGTATTGTTGATTAGGTTGGCAGTAGTGAAAGAAAACGAGAACGAGTGGTATGTATCTTAATCAGCCCGTAGTGTGTGTCGGAAATGAACGAAAAAAAAGAGGGGGGGGAGGAATAGATATCAGGTTAAACAGAAACGAATTTTGTTTGTTTCGTTGCCCATTCCATTGCCTGTCAGTGCTGTACGTCGTAAAGTGGATACACGTGCCGAGTGTTATGGTAATTGGAATGCATACAGAGTGAGAACATAGTAAGCATGATATAAAATTAAGCGATAACGAATAAATGCGTTGAGTGTAAATTGTGAGTGAACTGTAGGACGAAATAGAACCTATAGTGTACGGAATTAATATAAAAATATTTGGTGCATGATGGTGATGTGCTTGGCGTCTAATAATGAGGTTGAGAGTTATATTTCATGGCAGAATAAGATGGATGTGATGGGTAAAGGTAGGTGTGGAGTTATCTAGATAAATACGAATGTGTATATCGGGTGTATAGACAGTGTTGTATGTAGATAATGTTAGATCAGGATTCTGTAGTGGCAACGATTCTTTGCCATTTTAAGTAATAATTGGATAGCAGTGGGTGGTATTGAATAATATTCTGAAGGGTGTAATAAACGTTGTTGTTAAGTAATTTTAGGTTATAGTTATGTAGTTGCAACAAGAGTAGTGACAGTTTTTGATCAATAATCGTATTACAATGGATGGTATTGTTGAATGGTTTGTAGAGTGTATGTAATAAACGGTGCTGTAGGTCGGTAATGTAAGGTTAGGTATCTGTAGTGCCAATGAGTGTTTGCCAGCAATCAGACTATAGTGGTTGATTGTGTATAATGTTTCAAAAGAGCGTAATAAATTATGCAATAACTTGTGTTTGCTATTTTTAATGGACTATGTGATTGCAGAGGATGGTATCATACAATACTTTGAAGGTTGTAATAGATGGTGTTGTAGGCAAATCGTGTTGGGTTATGAATCTGTATAGTCGACGAGTCTTTCGTTGTATCGGGTAGTATGTTTAGGCAGGTAAGTGTAATTTCCGGGACCACATATGCTGTCGCATAGTACACTCGGTGGGTGGGTTCAAGTGTACTTTCCTATTCCAACGTCTGTAAGTGCTGAAAGTGTCCTCGCCCAAAAATCCCCACATTCCCGTTGATGCCCCATTAGAGAGTGAGAGGAAAGGGATGGTGTAAAAGGCATAGGAAAAGACATGTGATGTCATCGACATTTTGGTGACGTCATAACCTGTGTGTAAACACATGGTATCGGGTTACATATTTATCCCCAACCTATATTTGTGACTAAACTGACATCAAAAACTGCGTGAATACAGTACATCATGCTTTCACACGTTCATGCTATAAAAACTTAGAAAGTTATTGTTGAGGTTATGGTGCGACATCGTAAACTCTGATTTGGATAATATAGCGAAGTTACCAAAAAATTAAGGAAGACTATTCAAAATGTAGGTTAGTAATCAAAAGATCTCATTCAAAGAAACAAGTATTTACGCGACAGAGTTTCTGTGTCTGATGGCCCAATGGAGTAATAAATACTAAGTCTACTTAACACTTTTGGCTAAAAACTACATCTTCAACAACTTGGATTATAAATAAATGTTTTACACAAAGGGTTGATGATATCATACTTATGTAACATTTTAAGAGAGAGGAGGGGCAGGCATTTTCCGTATATTTTTCCATGCCTCTTGTAGGAAGACCCTGTTGCAGTTCGTTTCCCACTTCTTAATAATTTGTACCAGCCTATACAGTAATACTATACCTGTTGCCTAGCAAGTAAACTTAGACCTGCAATAAAATATTTGTGTAACCAAATAGCCCAACGTAAATAATTTAATCAATGGCATAGTCAGAATAATATTAACACTCTTAAATATTTGTAATGTTGTATACATGCATCCAAAATACTTTATTTACCTGCCGAGTTCACAATGGTCACATTTATTTCTCATGCGATATGTTACCACATACATATTTGCTTTAGGGACATCAGGCCTACTTACTGTATAGGCGTATTATCTGGTTTCAACAAATTAAACAGTAGACTGTATATATAATGCATTCTCTGTTAAATGAATATTTGTAATCCAGTCTTGTCACCTTTTGCTGAGTAAATATAAGATAAATCTGCCTTTTACAGAATACCAACATTGTGTTTGATAACTAAAAGCCACATGGCCATTTTTTTTCAAACGTGCATCAGAAGGACACACAAAGTTTGCATAAAATAAAGAATGCAAGAAATATTCATTTTTCTGCAAATGGATAATGGCATCAAACATCACTGCGGTGTTTTTATATTGCATTGACACGGATATCCATTTAATATTACACTCTTTTCATACATAAGAAACAACACTTGCTACATTTGTAGGAAGAAACTTGCTAAAATTGGAGGAAGAAAACCTAATCACGTACTGCACCATATACTATAAAGACTATTCACAAATAAGTTGGCTTTGAAATACAACCAAAAAGAAGGAAAAGAAACAGGAGATACCGTTAAAAACCCGGAACTTATGAAGATTGTACCTGGTGAGTCAGTTGTTCATTTTGTAGAATATTTTGCTTTAATAAATCCTGCTGCTGAATTACAAAGTAAGCTCTATCTCAGTGTTGGGCAACGGAAAATGTCTTATAAATAAGGAAAATAACGTAGTGCTAAATGTAGAAAAGCAAAAATAATATGCCGATTCATTATTTCCCAAAATTGATCCAGAAACATAAATTCATGCAAAATCTATAACACTCTGCTTCCAAAAGTGCGAGCAATAGTGAGTATTGAGAACCTGCTTCATACGTTCTTACCTGCTTCATGCATCTTTACCTGCTTCACACATTTTTACCCGCTTTATATTGAATCCCAGCTACAAAGCATGTAAAAATCTACTAAGTAGATAAATCACTCTTGGAAATCACAGTGATACAGATCTTGAATTAAATGACTTTTATGGTGACATTTGAGGACATTTTTAATGTTGTTCATTTTTAACGACAGTTTTGTTTAGTAGCTCTATACTTTATATTTTCGATACGGCTAATAATGTATACTTGTTCTTAAACATTACATTTTTGTAAATGATTTGTGCATGAAAATTATTTGGTCTTATTTTAGTGCATTGTTTACATATTAGTATTTGTTGGTAAAGACCACCTTATTTACCGGTTTGTGGTCCATGTGAGTTTTAGGAAACTGCTAAGAGCTCCAGTTGGAAACAATTAGATGGCTGCAGTGCAATGGCGTTGTTGGCCAACCACAAGAGGAGTTAATACTGTTTAAAACTGGGACTGATAACCAATAATGAATCATGTTTGATCCTAGTAAAACCCTGTTGAATTGTATGCAATTACATACATTATATTTGTTTGGTAATGAAATATCTTCAATGTCAGAAGTAAAGTAGGTATTGCAGCATATATTGGATCCTATTTAAAACTTTCTATTGTATTGAATTTGCATGAGAAAAACTTATCACACAAAATAGAATAATATAATACATTTGTTTGCCTGTATCAAACATATGAAGATTCTGAGCCAATATTTAAAAAAATTAAATGAAAAGTGGAAATGCATATATTACTTGAACCAGTAGCTGAAGGATACACCTGTTACTGTATTCAGGAATATTAGTAATATGTTTCAGAAATGTTACATCTACAACATTTCAGAAACGTAACTTGGGAATACGTCTTGGAAAGTTTCATTAAGCACGTATTGGAAAAAATACATATTTATTTTCAGAAACATCACCTTGGAATATTTCTGAAATATTTTAGTAATCATACTTCTGAAATGTTTCAGACTAATGTTTCAGAAACATACAAGTGTAATATTTATGTTGGTGAACATTTCTGTATATCTGAAACATATCTGAGACATTTACAAAAATGTTACACAGTCTCAAGTATAAGGTTACTGAAATATAACTGACACATTTTGTGCTGTAAGGGAAATACAGTTGTTTCAACTGAATATTTCGTTTACAGTTCAGTTTGTTTGGCCCAACACAAAAGTAGTACAAATATGGATATACGGTTGCAGTAGTAGGTGGTGGAAGACTTGGGGACGACTGCCATCTTGGATGTCCTTGACCTTAACCTTTGTCCGCCATTTTGATGACATTACCATGCCCATTCTGTATTACATTTTCGTTTCACGTCATGCTTTGACATTCCATCTCAACAACGGCAGTTTTGTTTCCAAAATTTTCCATTTCGTTGGAGCCACCTCGATACTTCATTATCTGCTATTACACCTTCTTTATTTATGTTCTATCATTCCTTCTTGCCTCTCTCTCACCTGATATTTCTCACTCCACCCACCATCTTGAATGTTGTATGCTGTAGGCTGCCATTTTTTACATCGTCACCCTCACTTTTGTTCGACCGCCATCTTGGATGTAATCTGCTGTGAGCTGCCATCTACTTAGTTTCCTCGTTGTCCACCAAGAACGTTGTTATTTTTATTTTGGGAGTTCAATAATCTTGTGGAAGAGTGTAGGATTGAACCGTTGGACCTTGACTCGGCATGATTATGCTTCAGACCACTCGATCAACGAGACATGTAGTGGAGTAGGGTTTTTGATCTGCTATACACATTGCAACACATCCCTTCTGTCGTAATTAGGGAAAAAATATTTTATGTAGTTAATTTTGTTACAAGTATTATTATTAACCATCATCTTGGCTTTTAGAGTTGTCTGATAGGCAGATTGACAATAATTAATTTACAGTTAATTATATTAAAAATGCTTTTGTGTCTTTTATAATGTAAAATGTTTTTATAATGTATACTATTTTTATTTTTTTATCATGTGATGGATGTATACAATTTAAACATCAAATAGTTTGTATTACGAATTATGAGTATAGGAAAAAAATACGACATAATACAAATCAATTGTCGCACAATAAATAATAAATATTTATTTGCATGTGTCTACATACTAAGAATTAAGAAAATGCAAATGTAAAATCACGAACACAAAGCAGGAAGTAAGTTTTTAAAACACAAACCAAGAAATTTAAAATACATGTTCTTTTTTTTGTTAAACATTCTATTTACTGTAAAAATGTAACACTGTACTCCAAACACACGAGTTTTTATAAAAACTCACATATTAAACACTTTTTAAACTACAATAACTTGCATAATTCTTTTGTGTGGTCTCGAGGATGATGTGCTGCAAGTTGATGTCCACCACTTCGCTCTCACACTTTACCATCCACAAGGCATGACCATGTGCATGGCCCCTCGGGCTAGGAACCTAGTGCAGTAATTGATACCAGCCAACACCACTGATAGTTCAGTTTTATATAATTAAGTAAATTAATATTGATGGCATAAAATCTCCAGAGAAAGGTTGAAAAAGGAAAACTTCTAACCCAAAAAAATCAAAGTGGACAAAGTAACAAAGAAAACAATAGAAGAAGAGTACGGTAGATGTAGAGAGGAAAAAAGTTGGGGCAGTGCATAGATAAAGAAGAAATGCAAATACATGCTACTTTCAGTTACTGCAGTGCATATGTGTCTTACATGAATACCATTTCACATTCACAACTCCTGCTAGGATAAGTGTCGAAACGCCGCAGGAAATAGCTATAAACCCCAGGTCAGAGGCCCAACATATATGATAAATCCTAGTGCACAAGTACACATGAGAAAAATTTTGGAAACAGAATTTTAGTCACATCAAATAAAACTAGAATAGGGCTCCAGGATATATTGGTGACACACCTTACAATATAAGTATTTACTCTTGCACGGGCTACAGTATGCCACCAGTCATCAACAACACAGCCGACACGATGATGCCTTGCACGGGCTACAGTGTACTGCTGGGGAAATAAAATTGGACCTAAAAAAGCAATAGATTATTCATTTTCACAAATGCAGTAATTATGATACACATTTGTTGTATGCTTCCAATCACAATACGAAAATAATAATAAATTCACTCCTTATAGCTGTATGGTAGTGCATGTATTCCATCTTCCAGGATCCTTTGTTTGTCATCCATCCACATGAGTGCCAGTTTATTAGTGCATTAAGTATATGCATTGTGATGGTGCGACCTAATATTATTCACATTACCTGTCAGTTATTCAGTACATTTTACAATTTTCATACAAAATTATATTCTTAACAACTTATTTTTCGATTGATTTGGCTTGTTTCATGTCCTTGGCAGAGCACTTATACATATATAGCTTGGCACTCAGTCCAACAAACTCAATCATATCATCCCCACCACACTCATCCTTAAATTTACCGAATATGTTTTTTTTTGGCAGGTGTGTAGCAGGTATGAATGGGTGGATAAGCATTCGTGCCGAACTCTGACATCAGTGCTGGGTCTGAGGCGAGGTCCCTGTAGAAATCGTCACTTTTGATCTGGTACACGAACGATATGTGTCCATGTATGCCAGCTACAGCTTTCTGGAATACTCCGGTTTCATCACATCATAATGAAGCCAGTACATTAATGACTTTGACAGGTCTAGTACTGTAAAACCCACATAAGTCGGTTTATCGAATAAAATGTTTAGATGTTCTATTTTCACAAGAGATAATGTTTTGTAGTATATTGTTCTGCACTTAAATGAGGGTTAAGTAATACGTTTCTTGGAATGTTCTTCATGGCATATAAGTTCCATATGTTGATGCTTCGTATTGCTCTCCATGAGCTTCTCATACGTAGCGTTATTCATGAGTTTGTACAAATCCTTACAGAACATGATTGCAGCTGTCTTAAATATCTCAGTATTCAGTTCGATGTGGGGCTGCAGTCATGCCGTCTGATTGAACTGAAGTACGCTATGTATTTTCTTGAGCCTTATTCAATGATTTATGGCTAACTTGAGATCAATGTAATGAATAATGTAACTATTTTTATCCGCCAGGGTTATGAGTTTGGTTTGTTTGGACCTGAAGGACACTTGTCCACCAGAAGGAACGGAAGGTTCTTGTGGTCATTGTGGAGTTCTGATGTGTACTCCACATCTACCTCCAGTATGTAGCCTACATTACTATTGTAAAGCATTGACATTACATCCAGATCATTGCAGGTACATTTGAAATCGGAGTATGGAATTGACAGAGACATAACCCAACAATATAGAATATTAGCATCTATGTACTGGAGGTAGGTAGGCCTGTGACTTTCTAGCATCATAAATGGTAGGTACTCCCTTATTGTTTGCCATAAAATACCGCTTGATACACTGAGCTAGTCCTCCTTGAATACCAGCCTGATAGATAAATTGATACCGTAGTCGATGATAAGCTCCAGTTCCACCTTTGTCTTCATCAGCATCGCATAGAAAGATAATTTGAGGTGCTCGCATATTGGACACAGTCTAGTCCGTACATCTTCAGACACATCCCCCCGAAATTTTCGAACGCATCGCACAGCAACACATCCACCATAAGGTAGAGATCGATCGATGTAGTTTCCAAGTTTATAGCAACTAAACTTCTCCCAGACATTCTGAGCATGTTGATATTCGTGGAGGCTGATGGTACAGTTGGTGAGCCAGTTGTATAAAGCATCTATGGGTGTGCCTCCTTTACTTTCTGCAAAAAATCTACATAATAATATGGAACAAGTGCTTTTCTGCTTACCAACCCGAGCTTATCTTGACTGAAGAGAATCTTATAGTGGCCTTAAATTCCTATGATGTTAGGTTCTGTACGAGAGGTGCAAGGATGGCAGACATGAATATAAATGTGTCGATAAATTTAATATTAAAATTGTATCCCAAATTTTACTGAAGGTAGTAAGTTTATCTTAAGTTTGTGAAATAATAATTATTTTCGGTGGATCATAGCCCAAATGTTTAATTATACAATTATAACCATACCATAAATTATGGAAAAGGACTGGCAGTCTCTTGGGGTGACTGCGAAGCTTGTTGCAATTATTACTTTATACCCCTGTGTAAATGCTGGTAAGGTGGTAATGGTCATGCACTTTATGGTTTCTTATTACGAAGGGACTGAACCAGTAGCAACTGGTGCTATATAGAGTGTAGTCGGCTCATTCATCAGAAGTCAGTGATCTCATAGGTTCAGACTGGCTGTAATTGTCCTTCGCCTGATTACCAATGTGAACAATCCCTTCTGTGATATTCTGAGTTGCATTTTCACCTTGATAAATAATAATTACTCTACATAGTTGTGATGTCTTGGAGTCAAGAATCATACTCTCGTCGATCTTGATGTAAATACTGTTCGTGCTTCTGGTAACTATAAGTATAGGAGGCATTCCATTTTGGCTTACATGTCTATATGGGCAGGATCGTCGTTTCGAAGTCGGTATAGACCACTATAGGTACTTTGTCCAAACTATGGTAGTTGGCAAAATTGAGCACAGGAGGCTTACCATTCTCTGGATAGGACATGTCCACATGGACTGGAGTGTGCTCATTACTATACCTCCTGTGCTCAGCCAATGTCTCAGCCCCTGGAAGTCCCAGCACTCATGAAATGTCATGGTACCATTTCAGGAATCTCTTGCAGATGTAGACTATTTCCTTGTGCGATGTCAGCTGTGGATATACCAGGCAGGATAAATCTCCTATGTGTCAGTAGTGCTAATTCTTGTTTTCCGTCATCATGATGAGGTTGAATTGCTGGATATTCTCCTCTTTTGCAACTTGTATTGGGACCACCTTTTCGTTTTTGTCGAAAGCATATATATTCACACTGACCTCAGGATTCTTCTTCTCGAACAGTGATATTTGTCACCGCTGTGTGGGGAACTCCAGTACTTCAAAGTTGAATTTTGTCTCCAAGTATAGGTATCGCTGGCTTACGCATTGTGGATTGTGCCCTTCCACATACCATGCCAGGATGAACCATTTAAAACACTGGTGGTTCTGGTTCTGTGGATTAATGATAGCTTCCCTGGCCTTGATACTTGTTAGCAAGTCAAAATATGATGAAGCTCTCAGAAAGTCAAGCTTGTTGATTCTTATCTCAAGTCGTTTCACAGCTGGCCATGTCCACTCCTATTTTCTTCCCCTGGCACTATTCCTCCTCCCAGCAGATCTTCTCGATGCCGTACATCACAGAATCCTCTATGTCGGTGACATTGTACAGTGGCACATTCTTAGTTTTAAAAACTCGCTGGTCTGATCCTTTGCCATGAGTTTCAGACTTGCTATAAGCACATTCCAAAAATACATTACATTTAACTGCTTCCTGCTAGTCTATTACCTGCTCATTTTGAATGATGGTATTATTTTTAACATCTTATAAATAGCTGCAAATATTGGATGTTTGGCTTGAGGTATTCTCTGCAAGATACATCTTCATTGTGCCTCTGAAGGTCATCTCTGGCAACACAAAGCCATCTGCATTAGGCTCACCAGCCTACTCTGCTGGGGTGGAAACTGCGCTCTGCTGAAGTCACATGAGCCGGTAGATATGAGCTTAGTTGTGTGTCAACATGTCGATGCTTTCCTAGTGGGGCGGTGGGACCATTGTATTTATAGCTGTGTGCTTTCAGTATGTCAGATCTGGTAAACTGTCCCCCACATTTGTCGCTTTCTAAAAATTTAAAGTCTGGATTTAGCCAACAGCTACAAATGTGCCCTCTTGCAATGTCAGTGCAAACGAAATTCTTGTTGCAGAATTTGCATCTTGATGGTGCCTTCTGCTGGATTTTGCCAGTGGAGGTATCTAAATGGTTGTTAAATTTATCTTTGCTGGTTATTGACTTTCTGCACTTGTCACAGGCATGCTGCTCCTCCCTGAAGAGATTTTAGCTTACAATTTCGCTCGTGACTGAGTTCATTTGAGCGATCAGTGAACAGCTGATTACAAGACCCGCACTGCAGTACTGGTCGAGGTATAGTACTTACTGCAAATGAAGAAGTGGCAGGAAGGAAAGTCACGAAATTTATATTGACACTGGATATCTTGCTGACCATTGTGATGATTACCTGCAAAGAGACAAACCCCGATGCATACTACTAACATGTTGATCTTAAAAACAGGATGATGTATTGGGGACAAAGTTGAGGCAGGTAGTAATAATAAACATAACATTGAAACGTGAAGATCAGAAGAAGGATGTCTTGTGGAAAAGCGATTCAGGAAATTATCAGTATCCATATCATAAATAAGAGATAGGCACTTATCATGGAAACTAGAGAATATAAATACTTTAAAAAGCGACATTGTCTAGTAGTGAATTACCAGATTTCCAAACTTTGTTTCTGTCGGTCAACAGGCCACACAAGACTTGACAAAGTGACTTGCGTATTGGCACTGTCGATCCCTAGGAACATCAGAAACCATTAAGTAATTTTATTCCTAAAAAAAATTACATGCAAAAACTCACTATAATATTTGGATATCATGAGAGATGTGTGCATCTAAAAGGGTGAAGGAGGTGGTGGAGGTGGAGGAGGAGGAGGCTAACTGAGACTCCAGAAATTAACATTAGACTATTAGTCACTACTAAATACATGACAAACAGATATGCCAATGGACAAAGAATTTCATATAATCCATCACTTTGAAGAGAAAATTTATCTTTAGTATTATTAACACCACTCATTTATAATTTACATTGTTTACCTGGCGATCTTAACAACACATTAATCAATGTTGAAGTTAATCCTGGGTTATCAAGAGACTCAATTATTTGCCCATATTATGATATCTCTACTCAAGTAAACTGAAGAGGAAATATTAAGAACAAACAACTATATAAGCATATTTGGGATAGTTGCCAGTAGTATCTGTTTTCGTTAATATAGTTTGGTCATAAATGTAAGCATCATTAGGTAAACTAAATCAATCACTTATACATATGTATGTTTCTGTTCTGCTCAGTCTGATCTGTCGAAGGAAATGTTTGTCTCTCAAAACTCTTAACGGTTTTGTAACACATTTATATAATTTTAAAAATCTTGAACGTAAATTTAAAAAATGAAAGATTCAGCAAAATAAATATCTAACGCAAAATTAGTGATATAAAATTACCATAATTATTAGAAAACACATAAAGCTTATCATGAAAGAAACTAAAAAAAGAATTTTCCTTTAATAACGAATTACAAAATATTAGTAGAAAAATATAGGAAGTTGCTGAAGAAAACAAAAATTTAATCACTTTATTGATGTCTGTTTCAATAAATAAAAAATTTATATTATCCACCAACAACAAAAGTAACTTCAAATTTAATAGATTTATTCCCAAATTACAGCTCTCGTAATTCAGTAAGAACACCCCAGTTAAATAAAAAAATTGCAAGAATTCGAAATATATATATGTATATGAAATCAAGCCATTACAAGATTCTAACAATTACTTTGGTAAATAAATATATGGAGGTATTAATATTATGAATGAAAAATACAGTTTAAGAGGAGATGGACAAAATTATTACATTTGTGACACCAAAGTAAATATTGGAAAAAACAAACCATTTTTTCAAATATAAAGAGCGTGGATTAACAAAAAAAATTTAAAATTATTAAACAAAACATAACCATATGTACCTTGAAAACCAATATACTGAAGATTATTAAAATTGCGCTAAGATTGCTTGATCAACAAATGTGATTATCCAGGAATATAACCATAATAGGTAATAGGCAAATAAATTTAAATCGAAGTTAAAAATATAGTAATATTAATAAAACGTTTAACAAAATATTTAAAAAGGCCATATTAGAGATCTGAACTAAACACACCTGAAAAAATATTGTCGCCAGCAACACCAAAATCTGGCAAATGAATACAATTATATAACAAAGAATATGTCTGGATGAATTATGCCAGAAAAGTAATTGACTGTATTTTGCTAACCATTGGTGAAGAAAATAAGAGCAGTAATAATTATTACAATGAAAAAGTAAGCATCGTAGATAATTTNAAATATAGTAATATTAATAAAACGTTTAACAAAATATTTAAAAAGGCCATATTAGAGATCTGAACTAAACACACCTGTAAAAATATTGTCGCCAGCAACACCAAAATCTGGCAAATGAATACAATTATATAACAAAGAATATGTCTGGATGAATTATGCAAGAAAAGTAATTGACTGTATTTTGCTAACCATTGGTGAAGAAAATACGAGCAGTAATAATTATAACAATGAAAAAGTAAGCATCGTAGATATTATAAAAAAAAATAATTTTGTTACAACCTCAAAGGGATTCCATATCTGTTTAGAGAATTAAATGTAATTTGTCATTACGTTTGGGAATTTTGAGCACTTTACTAAGGGACTAATAAATTTGGCTTTTAATTACTTGAATCTGCCAGAACTACATATTCCTGGCTATAATTATTGTGGACAATTTCCTAATTAAATTATATTAAAGATCAGGAAAGGGAGATAAGGGAACAAATGGATTAGATGAGCCTTGCAAAACAAATCACTTGGCATGCAGAGATCACAAATATTTATAATTTAAGCATAAAATGATACTGTTACGAGATAAGTAAAATAAATGAATTCAGATGAAATTACACCAATTGACGAAAAAATTACCTCTGCTGCTGTTAGTACTACTACATCTGTACATTAAAGAAATAAGAACATAACTATCTTGAGTTTGAGTAACTTGCTTAACAAACACAGTATTATCTTTAGCTACATTAGTATTAAAATTTCCAATATTATGAAAAGCAGGTCTTGAATGATATATCCTCTTGTAATAACGTACACGTCTCATACTGACGGTGGAAAACCAATTACTTTGACAAGCACGACTGAACAGTCGCAGCACAACTCGCAATGCAAGCTCCGTTATTCCTGGTTGCGGTGTTTTGGAGCTCTGCTTTTATCGTCCTTCACATAATAATCCTTGAGTTGCTGTTAATTATTTCAGTCAGATTGATGTTCACGACATTTTATGTTGGAAGACTTTCGCTTTACATGAAAGTGTTATTAATCAAACTGCAAACACTACTTAATTTTTGGTTTTAACACTTGCATTAACATTAATTATTTTGGCCACTCAGTCCTTAAATGAAAGTTCACAGCGTCTCTATATACTGCCGACACCTTCCTTGTCAACATTCACAAAAGTACTAATTTTGTGGACTACTACAACTATTATTATGTACACAAGTTTGCTTTACAAATTAAGAGACAACTGTGAAATCTTTTTTAAAAACACGGTAGTTAAAAATATGCGCCCCCACCGCACTTTCGACACCAGTATTAAGATTTTTCATAGTCTCTTGGCGTAGTTAGGTTCTTTAACGAATGGAGGTCCTTATTATATGAAAGAGCTAATATAATTTCGTAATTTTATTCATAAACAGTTCAAAAAATTTCCCAACTTATTAACTCGACAACAATGGGTGTCACTTGCTATTTACAGGTAATATTTGCATTGTTATCCCTCACATCATGGAAATTATACCAATCGAAGACTTAATGCCAGTCTTTATAAACACTTTTCTAACACCTGCTGAATTACTACTTACATTATATATTTGCTATCTAATTGCTTCAGTAAAAACAATCAAGTGTGTATCTCTCGTCCAATCAACCCCACCTCGTTTCAATCCAGATATTACCAGTCTATTTTGTCCGGAATGTTTTGAAATGGCCCAAGCGCTCCCGTACACACGCGCACTCTACTTGTCAGATAACTCGCCCCTGAAAGTTCTCTCGATCTCTCGCACGTAGCCGTCACACTCACACTCGCCCGCCGAGAAGGGGCGTTCTCCCGGCATGGGGCGAGGGCAGGTCTCAAGCTCAACAATATTGTCGCCGAATATATATAATGTCCCGGAAACACATTTGACAACATTCCTAGCACTTGATGGAATTTGATAGGGACTGCATTGTGGGTCTTCGTGAGACGATTGACAAGCATTTGTGACATTCCGGTGATACAGCGTCGTTATATTGGCAGCAGTGAGCACATGGGAACCACACACATCGTGCAAGTTCTGTCTTCCTGCAATTCGTCATCGATCATGCTCTTGTTTAGGAGGGGCCGTGGTGGCTTAGTGGTTAGACTACTCACCTCCCCCCTAGGTGAACTGGGTTCGTTNGGGGGGGGGGGGTACCCGGATTCTCGATCGCGGGAACCGTGCCGGACGATGCCGCTGCTTGGCGCCCGCGCCGTTGCATTTCAACGCGGCTCCAAACTCACCTCGCTTCACCCTCATCTGCTCTCAGGACCTCGATGTTCAGAGTCACTCAAGTATCTTCAATCACTATTATATTTAGGACTTATTAGCGTCGCCATTTTTATTATGAGTGGACTAAATTGGATTCAGTTCATAACTGAGTTACGACAACGAACAATACATAGCCTAGGTGTAAGGATGGGAATGGAACAAGCGACCTATCAATATTCAGACAGGATGTGTCCTTCCTCTACTTGGTCCGGCTTCTGCACGATTGTAAGACTCGCATAATTTCGTTTTTGGTCACGTAACAACGTTTCTCATAACGAATAATACACCGGAGAACCAAAAAACTGGTATAGGCGTGCGTATGCAAATAACAGACGTATGAAACCAATCAGAGTAACGCGATGCGNCGATGCCGCTGCTTGGCGCCCGCGCCGTTGCATTTCAACGCGGCTCCAAACTCACCTCGCTTCACCCTCATCTGCTGTCAGGACCTCCATGTTCAGAGTCACTCAAGTATCTTCAATCACTATTATATTTAGGACTTATTAGCGTCCCCATTTTTATTATGAGTGGACTAAATTGGATTCAGCTCATAACTGAGTTACGACAACGAACAATAGTATCGGATCCACATTCCTACCCTTACCTTGTTCGCTGGATAGTTAATTCAGACAGGATGTGTCCTTCCTCTACTGGGTCCGGCTTCTGCACGATTGTAAGACTCGCATAATTTCGTTTTTGGTCACGTAACCACGTTTCTCATAACGAATAATACACCAGAGAACCAAAAAACTGGTATAGGCGTGCGTATGCAAATAACAGACGTATGAAACCAATCAGAGTAACGCGATGCGGTCGGCAGCTAGATCGGTTACTGCTGCTACAATGGCAGGTTATCAAGATTTAAGTGAGTTTGAATGTGGTGTTATAGTCGGCGCACGAGAGATGGGACATAGCATCTCCGAGGTAGCGATAAAATTTGGATCTTCGTACGACCATTTCACGTGTGTACCGTGAATATCGGG
The DNA here is from genome assembly GCA_002778355.1 of Clitarchus hookeri. NCBI lineage: Eukaryota > Metazoa > Arthropoda > Insecta > Phasmatodea > Phasmatidae > Clitarchus > Clitarchus hookeri. The sequence goes on along the minus strand of NQII01001590.1, from coordinate 441,614 downwards.
AAACCGGTAAAACATCACATCTTCGACATCGTTGCGGCCGGAAAAAGATCGTGAACGAACGGGACAAACGATGACTGACGAGAATCATTAAACGTGACAGACGTGCAACCCTTTCTCAAATTGGCGCAGATTTCAATGCTGGGGCATCAACAAGTGCCAGCGTGCGAACTATTCAACGGACCATCATTGATATGGGCTTTCGGAGCCGAAGGCCCACTCGTGTACCGTTGTTGACTGCACGACACAAAGCTTTACGCCTCGCCTGGGCCCGCCAACACCGCCATTGGACTGTTGATGACTGGAAACACGTTGCCTGGTCTGACGAGTCTCGTTTCAAATTGTATTGGGTGGATGGACGTGTACGGGTGTGGAAACATCCTCATGAATCCATGGACCCTACATGTCAAAAGGGGACTGTTCAAGCTGGTGGAGGCTCTGTCATAGTATGGGGCGTGTACAGTTGGCGTGAAATGGGACCCCTGATACGTCTAGATACGACTCTGACAGGTGACAGATACGTAAGCATCCTGTCTGATCACCTGCACCCATTCCGTCCATTGTGCATTCCGGCGGACGTGGACAATTCCAGCAGGACAATACGACACCCCATACGTCGAAATTTGCTATCAAATGGCTCCAGGAACACTCTTCTGACTATAGACACTTCCATTGGCCACCTAAATCATCAGACATGAACATTATTGAGCATATCTGGGATACCTTGCAACATGCTGTTCAGAAGAGATCTCCACCACCTCCCACTCCAATAATTTGTGGACTGCCCTGCAGGATTCATGTTGTGAATTGCCTCCTGCATACCTTCAGACATTAGTCGAATTCATGCCACGTCGCCTTGCGGCAGTTCTGCGTGCTGGCGGGGCCCTACACGATATTAGGCAGGTGTGCCAGTTTTTTCTGCTCTTCAGTGTATATATATATATGCAGCATATCTACATCTATTTACTATGGTACATACAAAAAGTGTTTACTATGACAGGATTTCAACCAAATTTGCGTAATTAGTTGGTTTATATGGATAACGTTTAAGCAGAACGCGAAATAAACATTTTGTACAAGTTGCATGATGTAATATTGTCACAGTAAGACTAAAACCACCGCTAGTGCAATGATTAATTAATGTGACCAATACGCCTTTTCAACCTTAGAAATATTTATATGTCCTGAAAATAGAGCTCCTAAGGTAAAATTTAAGATATAGGTCTACTGCATTTAACTTTCAAGTGAATAACAAGTCGTTATTTAAAATTATTTAACCTCTCCAGACAATGCGTGGTAATTGCAACCATAACTGCGCTTGGACCATGCACCATCCGCAACAACTCTAATGTAGTAACTGCCATCAACATCAACATGGCCATTTCGAATCACCAGACCTCGTTCTTCTTTACCTGTATACACCATAGTTGACTCCAATATCTTTCTCCATATTTAATAAAGAAGGCGAATACAAACATATAGTTAAGTGTACAATAAGAATAATAATCCCGTAAAAGTAAAACTCAAACAAATTGTTTAATTGTGTTACTTTGACGAAAACATTGGAAAACATCGAAGCCATTTCAGTTCAGTTCAGACCAGTTCAGAACACCAAGTACTTTCTCAAGTGAAAGAAACCAAATCCAGAGGATAAAGCAGACCATGTCCCCAAGCTGTTACATTATACTCTACGCCCCATTTGCAATACATACAACTTTTATCTCCTTTTTGAATTGGAGAGTTCCTGCCGTGCACTTTTTCTTGTGAGTTCTTTTTTTTTTAATCTATGTAAATAGCGAATCCTGCATTAAATGCTATATTTCCTTTCAGCTCTTCCCATGGAGAGGAGACAAATAACCACTGATGACTGATTATTATCAATATTTCTCTGTGGAAAGAGATGTGTGAATTGAAAGAGCCTAGTTGTAAATGTGTGATTTTTAGACAAAATGGAATTAACGTCCATTTCATACTGGTAAGCGCACGCCAACTGAGACCTCTGTCGCGCGAGCGAGTGGAAGAGGACAGAGAGTCAAGAGATGATAACGGGCGGCAAGTCAAGGGAATGTTTTAAATAACAGGCGAGCGATAGAGCAAAAAGCGCGTATCTGTTACACAAAACATCCCGCCGCACATACCTCTGCATGACATCGTGATATCCGTTTTGCGGCGCGCGCTACTGACCTTGGTTGTCTTGAACTTCCGCGTTTATCTGAAAACACTTCTAGTGGTTTGCTGCTCTGATTTATCTTNCTACTGACCTTGGTTGTCTTGAACTTCCGCGTTTATCTGAAAACACTTCTAGTGGTTTGCTGCTCTGATTTATCTTGGCTAGACTCGGGATTCGGTGAACCTTCCAGGTCAAGGCCAGCGGCTATAAAAAGTATATCGCGCCTCCGAGCAGGGAGTTGTTGAATGGATGAGTAGAAGGAGTTTCAGCAATAGACGGCGAGCGAAAATAGCGACACCGGAAGTGACCAGGGCGAGGAAAATCTTCGAATGCGAACATCAGAACAGTAAAGAGTACGACTGCAGGTTGGACTATTGGACTGGATGTGTGAGTGAAAACATTACAAACCATGGCAACTAATAGACTGAGCGTGTGTTAATGATGAGTANTATTGGACTGGATGTGTGAGTGAAAACATTACAAACCATGGCAACTAATAGACTGAGCGTGTGTTAATGATGAGTAAGAGTTAATTGACTCTTACCAAACACAGTCATTAAGAAGGACGTTAATTAGAGTTGAGATATACATTAAATATTGTGCTCACTGAGAAATAAAAAGAAAAATAGTCCAGATATATTATTTAATTCTGTAATTAATAGCTGCGTGAAGAAATTAAAAATCAAATTTAGTTCTTTTTTTTATTATGATATCCATCCCTCACAAATCAGATACGCCACTAAGGCGTCTTGTAACAATAATAGAGTTGCTTAAATAGAGCAACAATTTTATTACTTTCGCGACAGCGCACAATATCTTTCCAAAATAAAGCAAAACAAATTAAGGCTCCCGCCGACCTGGCGCTTCATCTGCTTTGCTCTTTGTTTGAAATGCTCGTTTTTTTTCACGAAACTAATAAACGTGTGTCCAATGTGAAGACCTAAGAAAAGAACACACACTTTAGACGNTTCACGAAACTAATAAACGTGTGTCCAATGTGAAGACCTAAGAAAAGAACACACACTTTAGACGAGGTCATCAATGTTAACCGGCAATGGTGGACGAAACACCTAATCCTTTAAGTACCGCCATAGAAAAAATCGCACAGGGTAAGATCCGGCCTTCTTGGGGGCCAGTGATGAAGAGCCTTGTCACCAGCTTCNAGCAAAACAAATTAAGGCTCCCGCCGACCTGGCGCTTCATCTGCTTTGCTCTTTGTTTGAAATGCTCGTTTTTTTTCACGAAACTAATAAACGTGTGTCCAATGTGAAGACCTAAGAAAAGAACACACACTTTAGACGAGGTCATCAATGTTAACCGGCAATGGTGGATGAAACACTTGATCCTTTAAGTACGGCCATAGAAAAAATCGCACAGGGTAAGATCCGGCCTTCTTGGGGGCCAGTGATGAAGAGCCTTGTCACCAGCTTCNGGCCATAGAAAAAATCGCACAGGGTAAGATCCGGCCTTCTTGGGGGCCAGTGATGAAGAGCCTTGTCACCAGCTTCTCCTCGACCAATCCAGCATTGCTGCAACGTCTCGTTCAAGTATTCGAGAACAGCTAGGTGCCAATGGGGTGGCGCACCATAAACAAAACATAAGACCGTCCCCTTCACATTGACGTGTCGAATGCGAGCTCGCTTACCCCTCACCTTCTCAAACTGAGAGTTACGAACGCCATCCAAACCGTAACACCGGACATGCTGACAAGAGCGTGGAACGAGTTTGATTATCGCGTAGATGTCGTTAGGGCCACTCATGGTGGCCACATTGAAAATTTATGTATGTTTGGTAAACAAACTTCATGGCTCCACGGTTCATTTGATTGGTCAATCAAGGTTGTAGGTTGTTTGGTTTTGATATTATAGAGCTTCAAAGTTGGGGTATTCTTTTATACTCATCCTGTAATTTTGGTTTCTTTGGAATGTACACTATGCTGTTCAACCAATTTTGACTAAATTATGTATTCTGAAAGTATTTATTAAAAGCATCATTATGCTAACACATAGCCACTTCTGTTTGCCATTTCTCAAGATAGCGCCAAACAAATAAATAAAATTTCTATCTCATATCTCGGGAAACAATTGACCGATTACTACCAAATNCTCAAGATAGCGCCAAACAAATAAATAAAATTTCTATCTCATATCTCGGGAAACAATTGACCGATTACTACCAAATTTGGCAACCGGTAGTAATCCGGCAGTTCATGTACACTGGAATGACTTATGTAGGTCGGTCACTTATTTTCAATATGGTGGCCATATAGCCATCTTTGATTATTATACGATATCGTCTGAACCATGAAAATAATTCCATCTTTACTTTGTATACTGGCAGTATATATTACAGTTATCAAATGTGTCCATTCAAATGCTCTTTTGTCAAGCCATTTTGTAAGACAGCATCACATGACCAATTAGAATTTTTATGTCATATCTCCGGGGAAAACCTACAGATTCCCACCAAATTCGGCGAGTCGTTAGCACTACGGTAGGATTTGAAAATGTATATGTTTTGAGTGGGTCAAATTACTGATTTGAAAATAGTTGCCACATAAATGTTTTACCTCAGTATGTTCACCTACGAAACTACGAAACTAATTCCGACTTGACTTTGTATGCTGGCAGTATCTCTTATAACCATCACATTTGTCTATACAGCGACTCATTTCTCCGCAACTTTGTAAGATAGTCCCACATGAACAAATAAAGTTTTTATGCCATGTCTCAGGAAACAATCAGCAGATTCCCACCAAATTTGGGGTAGAAGTTTAACTGTAGTAGGCCATATTAATTTATTATGTCTTAAGTGCGAGACGCTTATTTTAAGAATGGCGGCTGTAANAGTTTAACTGTAGTAGGCCATATTAATTTATTATGTCTTAAGTGCGAGACGCTTATTTTAAGAATGGCGGCTGTAACAATAATTTAGCTTAATGTGCCATATCTATGAAATTACGTGCCGGATTTTAACTTAACTTTGTATAGTGTACCTATGACAACCATTTAATGTGATAATACATAACCTTCTTGTCTTCCATTTATGAACATGATCACATGAATAAAAATTTAGGTTTATGTCATATCTTGAGGACCATTCAACCAATTCCCATCAAATTTTACATGTGATTAATGGTACAGAAGGTTATTTAAACTAACAGGTTTAGGTGTGTAGACCTTCTTTTAATGGTCTTGATATAAATAACTTAGATTAATGTGATATATCTGTGAAATATTTCCACAGAATTCAAACTAATATTTTACGCTAAAAGTATTCATTAGAAGCATCATTTATGCATGCAGAGATACTCTTTTGCCAGTCTTTTTGTAAACCAATGCCGGGTGAGAAAATTGAAAATTTTGCCATACTTCCGGAGCAATTCAACTAATTTCCACCTAATTTTGCACACCATTGTTGCTACAGAAGGTCATGTAAACTTACATGCTTTAAGTGGTGTAAGACATTGATTTTCAAAATAGTAGCTTTATAAATATTTTAATAATTTTGTATTATCTATTAAAGAATTTAATAAAATTCAACTAACCGTTTTCTGCTGACAGAATATATTTAAAGCATCGCATACAAAGATTTTTCTAGGCAATTTTTAAAGATAGCAACAAATTCGAAAATAATGATTTTAGCCATATCTCAGGCACCAATAAACCGATTTCAACAAATTTTTCATACAAATAGCGCTACGGTAGTACCTGTAAATATTTCAGGTTAGTAAACTCCAGCATTCAAAACATTATGATGATCACANAGTTTAACTGTAGTAGGCCATATTAATTTATTATGTCTTAAGTGCGAGACGCTTATTTTAAGAATGGCGGCTGTAATAATAATTTAGCTTAATGTGCCATATCTATGAAATTACGTGCCTGATTTTAACTTAACTTTGTATAGTGTACCTATGACAACCATTTAATGTGATAATACATAACCTTCTTGTCTTCCATTTATGAACATGATCACATGAATAAAAATTTAGGTTTATGTCATATCTTGAGGACCATTCAACCAATTCCCATCAAATTTTACACGTGATTAATGGTACAGAAGGTTATTTAAACTAACAGGTTTAGGTGTGTAGACCTTCTTTTAATGGTCTTGATATAAATAACTTAGATTAATGTGATATATCTGTGAAATATTTCCACAGAATTCAAATTAATATTTTACGCTAAAAGTATTCATTAGAAGCATCATTTATGCATGCAGAGATACTCTTTTGCCAGTCTTTTTGTAAACCAATGCCAGGTGAGAAAATTGAAAATTTTGCCATACTTCCGGAGCAATTCAACTAATTTCCACCTAATTTTGCACACCATTGTTGCTACAGAAGGTCATGTAAACTTACATGCTTTAAGTGGTGTAAGACATTGATTTTCAAAATGGTAGCTTTATAAATATTTTAATAATTTTGTATTATCTATTAAAGAATTTAATAAAATTCAACTAACCGTTTTCTGCTGACAGAATATATTTAAAGCATCGCATACAAAGATTTTTCTAGGCAATTTTTAAAGATAGCAACAAATTAGAAAATAATGATTTTAGCCATATCTCAGGCACCAATAAACCGATTTCAACAAATTTTTCATATAAATAGCGCTACGGTAGTACCTGTAAATATTTCAGGTTAGTAAACTCCAGCATTCAAAACATTATGATGATCACATCCGAAGTTAATGCTCCGTATCCGACCTCCGTAATGCAGTTGATTGCACGCTTGCCTATGATACGAAGTTTTCTGGGTTCGTGTCCCATGTAAGACACGTGTGTATTTGTAATTATCATGCTACTATTTCATGTGTTTCTGATTTTATCTCTAATGATATTGCTGTTAACGAGACGCCAAGTCCCACCTAATATCTAAGCTATCATGAACTTCATTAAAAATAATTTGCCCCCAGTAGAGGAAAGTAGGCACATTAGTTATACAGTTACTTATTGTTAGATCTGCAACAAAAAAAGTGATAACGTTGCAAGATATGAAAAATTAAATTAAATTAATAATTACGACATATTACAATAATATGNTATTGTTAGATCTGCAACAAAAAAAGTGATAACGTTGCAAGATATGAAAAATTAAATTAAATTAATAATTACGACATATTACAATAATATGAAGTGGAAAATAATTGTAAAATCCAATGATAAACATTGCAGAAACTAGTCAACAGCATCGACTAACATGCCTATTGTTCACGGCGAAACCATGCATTAAGGAAGTATTTCTGGTAAAGGTAGGCCAATGCTTTATAACTGGCAATAGAACCCNTTCACGGCGAAACCATGCATTAAGGAAGTATTTCTGGTAAAGGTAGGCCAATGCTTTATAACTGGCAATAGAACCCCATTCATTGGCATGGAGATGAAACCATTTCGCACCCATGGTACTAGGCAAAATAATTTTTAGGTGGCTTTCCATGGCCTTCTGCTGTACAATATTGAGGCCGACACACCAACCACTTAAAAAACGTTTAAGTGTCGGTGCCGAGAATTGAAGACATTTGCCCTGGGTGAGAAGAAACAGAGCTCACCATAGGTGATTTTAAGAGTACGGTTATTTTAAGGGGGGGGGAATGTCTTTACTTTGAAAAAAATTCACAAGAAGGAGAAACTGAGTGAAATATTACTACTAAGCCCTGCTAACAACATATAAAAAATCAAAACTTCAAAAGTTGTGCTACAGCCACCATCTTGAAAAATGTCTGCTGATTATAGGTTTTTTGACTATATTTTAACAGCTGTACGTGTTACGAAAAAATATTTCATACACAAGTTGTAGTGGGGGAAAAAACGAAGAAAATAGTAGCAAATATGTTAGCTTATCTTAAATATTTACACACTTACAGGAAAAAGAGCAAACATAACACTTGATTTCAAGCCTGTTATTTGTACTGTCCTTATGTTACGTAGGTACAGATACTGTGGCAAAGTGTTTCCAGTATTCTTCTCGACACAGCACTATAGCAAATTTCTTCCTTAGCTATGAATAGTTATTCTGAGCCTTTCTCTGCATCACATTCTATCATATCAACAGATATATTGTTATCACATGATCTTCCTTCACAGTAGGCACACATTGCTGTACATTCAAGTCCTGCACTTCTGCATTCACAAGTTTGACAGGAAACTTCACACTTGATAAATGCAATAACTCATCGGGCGCTCCAGACAATGTCGTTGGAATCGGAATGAATTTATTTTCCTTGAGTTCCGAGCCCCCGTCACAGGGATCTAGTTCATTCCCTAGCCATTGTTGAGACTACAGATAAACCCTATATGAGTGGAGGAAGTGGCTTCTGATGTAGGTGGAAGTGAGGATAAGTAAAACTTGGTTTTAGTTTGTTGTTTGGATGTGATTTTGTTATAGGAGAAGTATTGGCATTAATTCAATGATTTATTTTCACATTCTCCATGCAATGCCAATATTAACTCCTCACCAGCTCTAGCTATCTCTATCTTAGGCGCATTTGGATTGATTAAATTTCTTGACTGTTTCCTCCAGTAACTTCAAAGCCTTGGTTTTCCCTTTTCCGAAAATACTTGATATGGCGGTGCCGCATCCAGTAATTGCATGTGCGGAAAGAAGCACTTCAGTGTTACCTTTGAATATTGTTTGTTGTTTCGATATGTTGAAGAAACGTTCTCCTTTCTTCCCACTTTGTAGCTATAAGAACTAAAAGTTTGCATTTTTACAAGACAGTGATATTAAAAGCACCAAAATATAATCGTCCTGTCTAACTTAATTGACTCGAGTTCCACCTGCACAAATCTATAAAGCAATTGACACAATTTTCACATCAGCATCAGCAAATGCCTGGTGTACAACCAATCCTCTTTTTTGCAAATGGAGGGCTAGTGTATTAATGATGGGGTTATTGTTCAATGTGTTAGACGAAATCTCAGACTCAGAATAAGACATGCACATGTTTTCATTTACTTAAATGACTGGTGATATTTTAGTGGTTCAGCATTTATGCTCCTGTTCTATTGTAGTTGAACAATTGGGGTACCCATCGAACACAATTCATTTTTCTCCATAATGCTGTTGTTTATAAGACTCGTACACTTTCAGGATTTCGCCATAATATGCTGACCTTAGCCAAACAACAGAATGTATTAAGTGTCCTCCATCCAGAATATACATGGCTTGTACAGTCGCATTCAAAGTTCTTTCTTCTGTCTTAAAATCTGACGCCAAAAATGATTTAGGGTCTTTTTGCATAAAACAACCAAGCAAAAGCGCAGTTGGCTAAGACGCAAGCTCGTACTCAAAACATTTCTCTAATTTGCCAGGGCCACAGTTCAAGCAAATCATTCTGTTTAACAGTTGTTGTACATTTACTGGGACATCATTTACCATCCCTTCTATGGCAGAAGCAATTTATTTCAGTGGTCTTACTCTTGTTTTTCTATGTACAACATCAGTAAACATTTTCCCATATAGAGATTTAATAGTAGTCATGCCTTTTTCAAACCCCATATCACATGCTATGTTCGTATCACCTACAACACCTGGAGAAACACTTGTAATTTGAGACTTCATTTGACCGANGCCATATCACATGCTATGTTCGTATCACCTACAACACCTGGAGAAACACTTGTAATTTGAGACTTCATTTGACCGAAAGGGCCATGGTCTTTCAACCAGTTAACAAATTCCTGCTTATGTTTGAGGTCCATTTTCATTCTGCTGTCTCTCAATTCTGTGTGCTGCTCTGATGTTTCATGGGATAATTCAGTTAATTTCTCTATATAGCTGGAGTACAAAGTATCCACTTCATGACAGTGCCTTCTTTAAGACCATAGTCTCTAGTAAGACCGCATATTGTTTTAATGTTTCACATTAACAACTGTTCTAAAGTCATGTCGGTCCAAACACCAGACCANTAGTAAGACCGCATATTGTTTTAATGTTTCACATTAACAACTGTTCTAAAGTCATGTCGGTCCAAACACCAGACCAGAACTTTTCATTGTGTCTTATAGTAAAATAGCCTTATTCAGAAAAAAATTTTGAAATGTTCGCTGATATGTTATTTTCTAAGTCCAACATCTGTTGTAGATTAAGCTTGGCTAATTTAGCATACACTATGTATCCTGCAGAATGAAATAAATGCATCAATTTTTTAATTGTACCTAAATGTAATACCCAATATCCAGTTCTTTCTGCTCTTATGAATTGAAGTATGAGAAGAATTTGTCTGAAGTATATCACCCAACATTTGGTTATCCTGCTATGTACCATGTTGTTCAACATGTTTTCGAACTCTTCTATGGAAAGTTCCTCACTAGAAATATCATTAGAAGTGGTAACTGCATAGTTTAACACCCGAGTGCTTGGTTTTAGAATGCTATAAGATATTAGGGTGTCGCAAGAATCATTTTCTGAGATAATAATATTAATTAAAGCAATTGCAGTCAGAATATGGGCACGTGCAGTTCGAGTAAAGGCATTCCCAGTTAACATGTACACAATAGAATGTTTGCATACACCGTCTGCCATAGCTCCTCGATTCCGCTTACGTTCATAGCATATCCCACTGAGCCAATAAATGACATAAGTAAGTGAAATCCATCAATTCTAACGTTATCACTACTTAAAATACTATCCTTGTCGGTCGATAACCAAATTTTACTTGATTTAATGTACAGTGGTTATACAATGTCGACTTATTTGGCCGCATTATTTGCAGCAAAGTTCAGAGCAGAATACAGTCGTCGGATTAGCAGGACTGAGATTGATAAATTGGAGAGGAATTGTTTGGGTAACCACACTTCCAGCTNGACTGAGATTGATAAATTGGAGAGGAATTGTTTGGGTAACCACACTTCCAGCTTGACACAATGCAGACTGCATATATCCATTCCAGAATGGTGGAATATTATCTGAGTTAATGTAACCTGTAGCCCAGCATAAGGCAAGTGTCAATGCCTGTCTTGATTCATTTAAATCCTCTTTTGTAACGGCGATTTCTTTCAGTGAGACTGTTTTAAATCCCNTGTCAATGCCTGTCTTGATTCATTTAAATCCTCTTTTGTAACGGCGATTTCTTTCAGTGAGACTGTTTTAAATCCCGATACTGTAGGCTTCATATAAGATACTGTTGGTAGCTGGTTACTTTTTGTTACTGTCAACCAAGGCATATTGATCACGTAGTAAAGTGGAAGTTGTGCCGACAGCAGTCGATGGTGTAACATATTTAATCCCGCCAAGGGAATGGAAATTATCTGGTTCAGTAATTGTTCGAACATTGACATCTGCATTGCCAAACACGAACTGACAAAATACACCATCTTTAACAACAGGTTGTGCGTAAACTTCTGCACAGTTTAAATAAGTATTAGTCTCACTATATGAAGAACATAATCCCGGGGAATGAAAAATGTATGACAGATGCTTCGACCCATGCCTCCTATTCAAGTGCACGGCCAAATCCAAGTGAACAGATGACGAGAAAGAACTATGTCAGCAAGTCCCTATAATATTGTGGCTTAAAACAATCTGTTTCCGGGAAGATATCGGGGTACTTAATCTTCATTTTGGTAACTATTTCAGTGAAATGTTGAAGTGACTTTGGGACAGCATTACAAGCATCCTCTTCCATTGCAGAAAATGAATAATAGTTCATCATAGCATACATCTTAGCATGTATATCAACTCGTATAGCTGAAGCAATGGTGGCCATAATTCTAAGTTTTTTTTCGGGATCGATTTTCTCTAATTGTACCAGTTGTTTGTTAAACATTTATCCACAGTATTATTAAATATAAATATCCAGCAATTATTTGGTAAGTCAGAGCAACAAATATTCTGTTGATAATGCTTCATCAGAAGCTCTTTCAAATACCTATCAGAGTAAATATTGACATCGCTTCCCGGTAACTCTCCCATTACTTCTTTGGTGTATTGCATGTAATACTGACATTCTTCGTTCAGTCAATAAAAAAACAGAGATTTTCAAACAAAGGTGAGCAACCATCTACCTTTGGTCGACCTACGCCTTCATTTCGAGTAATTTTCCTGAATGATGTCAAACAATCGAAATGGAAGCGAGCTTCTACTGCAATTAAATCTTTAGATGGTGTAATACAGAGTTTTATTAATCTTCCACACTATTCACAGAGGTTGTTGATGATTTCCCACATACCATGAGTTGCTACTTGAAACACATTTCAACGCCTGTTTTGGTAATTTTTGATTTAGTGCCTCAGCCTTCTCAAAACAAAACAAACAGCAAATTTTTTAAAATTAAATGGTATAATATTATATCTTAGGCAAAGTTGTGGTGTATCTGGTTTTACATCCGTAGCAATTCTCTTGTTTTTATTAATATTTCGCTTTGCAGTATAACTTATTCGACAAGCTGTATGAATTTATACTTCGTGCAAATCAAAAATATTTATGTGTTTGTCATACTTCTGTTCTAGGCTGACATCTATNTGTCAATGCCTGTCTTGATTCATTTAAATCCTCTTTTGTAACGGCGATTTCTTTCAGTGAGACTGTTTTAAATCCCAATACTGTAGGCTTCATATAAGATACTGTTGGTAGCTGGTTACTTTTTGTTACTGTCAACAAAGGCATATTGATCACGTAGTAAAGTGGAAGTTGTGCCGACAGCAGTCGATGGTGTAACATATTTAATCCCGCCAAGGGAATGGAAATTATCTGGTTCAGTAATTGTTCGAACATTGACATCTGCATTGCCAAACACGAACTGACAAAATACACCATCTTTAACAACAGGTTGTGCGTAAACTTCTGCACAGTTTAAATAAGTATTAGTCTCACTATATGAAGAACATAATCCCGGGGAATGAAAAATGTATGACAGATGCTTCGACCCATGCCTCCTATTCAAGTGCACGGCCAAATCCAAGTGAACAGATGACGAGAAAGAACTATGTCAGCAAGTCCCTATAATATTGTGGCTTAAAACAATCTGTTTCCGGGAAGATATCGGGGTACTTAATCTTCATTTTGGTAACTATTTCAGTGAAATGTTGAAGTGACTTTGGGACAGCATTACAAGCATCCTCTTCCATTGCAGAAAATGAATAATAGTTCATCATAGCATACATCTTAGCATGTATATCAACTCGTATAGCTGAAGCAATGGTGGCCATAATTCTAAGTTTTTTTTCGGGATCGATTTTCTCTAATTGTACCAGTTGTTTGTTAAACATTTATCCACAGTATTATTAAATATAAATATCCAGCAATTATTTGGTAAGTCAGAGCAACAAATATTCTGTTGATAATGCTTCATCAGAAGCTCTTTCAAATACCTATCAGAGTAAATATTGACATCGCTTCCCGGTAACTCTCCCATTACTTATTTGGTGTATTGAATGTAATACTGACATTCTTCGTTCAGTCAATAAAAAAAACAGAGATTTTCAAACAAAGGTGAGCAACCATCTACCTTTGGTCGCCCTACGCCTTCATTTCGAGTAATTTTCCTGAATGATGTCAAACAATCGAAATGGAAGCGAGCTTCTACTGCAATTAAATCTTTAGATGGTGTAATACAGAGTTTTATTAATCTTCCACACTATTCACAGAGGTTGTTGATGATTTCCCNTATACTGCAATTAAATCTTTAGATTGTGTAATACAAAGTTTTATTAATCTTCCACACTATTCACAGAGGTTGTTGGTGATTTTCCACATACCATGAGTTGCTACTTGAAACACATTTCAACGCCTGTTTTGGTAATTTTTGATTTAGTGCCTCAGCCTTCTCAAAACAAAACAAACAGCAAATTTTTTAAAATTAAATGGTATAATATTAGATCTTAGGCAAAGTTGTGGTGTATCTGGTTTTACATCCGTAACAATTCTCTTGTTTTTCTTAATATTTCGCTTTTCAGTATAACTTTTTCGACAAGTTGTATGAATTTATACTTCGTGCAAATCAAAAATATTTATGTGTTTGTCATACTTCTGTTCTAGGCTGACATCTATTNTGTATGAATTTATACTTCGTGCAAATCAAAAATATTTATGTGTTTGTCATACTTCTGTTCTAGGCTGACATCTATTAATGTTAGTAATCCTCTTTTTAAATTGAACAGTGTCACCCACCTGTAGGCTTGAAGCACAGATAAAGCAGTCAGATTTCATTGTTGCCATTTTTTCCTATGGTAGTCTGCTTGATTAGTGTCGGCGTATATTACATCTGAAACACACAGATACTACAAATAAAGTCATTGCTTTAACTTTTTAAACCACTATAGAATATAATTCTACATGCTGTACAAATGTATACAAATTTTTTATCAGCTGCAAAAAAACATTAAAATTATTATCTGGGATTTATGATGGGTGTTTCTGAAGAAATCTTGTAATCAGTAAATATAGTATATATTATTTCAGTTACAACTACGTTCATATTATATAAATTTGGATATATATGATACCATTCTTTGTTTCTTCTCCTTCTACAACTTTGGTTTTAAATAGTTTTTTGAATTTTGTACAGCTTTAGAAATATTGACAAAAAAAACCTATAATCGGCAGACATTTTCCAATATCGCGGCCATAGCACAACTTTTACAGATGTTGGTTTTTTTAATGTCGTTAGTAGGGCCCAATGCTACAATCTCACACACATGTTTGTGAATTTTTGTCAAGTTAAAATCCCTAATATGACAGTACTACGAGGACGAGATTCTGTGGACCAACCTGGCCATATTTGCTGCACATGCGTTTGTGCGTGGCCATCATTACTGTGCATGTGCCTCTTCGTTTTTTTTTTCAGCATAGTAGGTATCCCAACAAGATGAGACAACCTAAACTGACCTAGGATAGTAGGTGGATGTGTTTTTATAGTTTTAAACGACCGTACCTACAATACTGGTTCTCGGTAAAGTGAGCGTAAGCACTTTTTTAATCGACAATTGAAAAAAAAAACCACTGGCCATAACTACACGAATACTACAAGAGACACTGTCTCACAGCTTCCCACTTAAGTTAGTTGCGAACTAATAAACTTAGTTCTGAGATCTGAAGTTGTGTTTAGAGTGCAGTGTGTAAACTTTTGGCTAGTGAAGTGAGGGTTTATCTTATTTTATACTCATGAGAGGACTAATTTCTATATTATTCAAAAAAATCGCTTGCTTTGTTTCCCACTTGGATGACGCATGAATAAAGTGGGACGGTCCATGGCAGTATTAATTCATCATATACCGGAATGATACAAAATTACAGGGAAGGTAGATCCTAAGGAAGGCTTTCAAAAGTGCGCAATTTGCCGCTAACTGCCTATAAGTGTTTTTTGCAGTTAAAATTAACGTATAATTGTGGGTGAACACGTAAGCAGTTTTCACAAGCGAATGCACACTGTAATCACGGCCACGCCGGTCCACAAGCGCTCGTGCTGTAATGTGACATATGTAGTTGTTGCGGGAACCCACTCATGAAGTGACTGCAGTAACATTGTCACTCACTCACAGCAAGTACCCTAGCACTCCCGACCCTCCCACTAAACTGTAACTTTGTCCACAGAAAAAGTGAAGGTTTCGTCTCTTGCATGCAGCACTTACCTACTGCAATGCCTTCACAAGTGGCATAAGGCTGGTGTGCGATATTTAGCACACTTCCGCTATTAACTACAAAAACTAACTAGACGCAAAACAAAGCATTCTCGTTGTTTTCAAGGCCACAATAGCCTATCCAACTGTCCCTGCCCAAGAGTCCACTATCGAGTTTACTCGACAACTGAGCTGTGGCACATAACTGAGATAATCAGAATATTTGAATTATTAACTTTTGTAACCGTTCTCCTTTTACTGTAATAACATCAATATGAAGGGAACGTTTTTTTAACTTGAAGTACCACTTACGAGGAAATATCCTTTCTCTTATTTTTACTCGGTTATTTCAGAACATGGTTGAAATTTTAAGCTTGAGTATTTATTTACTTGACATGATATTGAACAAATCATGAATCCATCTCCAGCGAAAATTATATTTAAAAAGATAGCAACGGCAAAAGAAACTCAAGGAAACGTGATGTGTGGAAAATTTTGTTTAAAAATTTCGAGAATGTCCCGGCATTAAGTTTGAGTGTAGTGTCCGTTCCAAATCACTTGGATACCCATTTGAAATCCAATTTGACTAATATTACTTCATTTTAAAAACTTTATTCCGTAAGAGTAAGAGTATCCTGCCTACAGCCGGACAAAACGGAACTTTCTTCATCCATAACACACATCAAAGGAAGGCACTGATCCACGTGCACAAACGTCTATCAGATGAGCTTTTCTTTTTGATAGTCTAAGACATTACAAACATGTCACAGATTAAATATATTGCTATTCCGGGATGATACTGTAGACCTCAACGTTGGAACTCCTCCGACAGGATTCTCTGACTTATGCAGGTTTGGCAGGTGTTCAGCAATTTTCTTATTTTTCTCACACGAATTTACTTTTTCCAAAAATGGGTTAAAAATATTGGATAACCTAGGTTGTTAAGAACAGCTTCAATTCAAGAGATATATTCCAATTGAAGACTACACAAGAAAAAATAAGTGCCACTTACCGTGTTTTGCAGGAGAGCTATTTACCACAGTAAAATATATTCGCCATATTTTGTAATAATGGGTTGATTGTGTTCCCGAGATATGAGATAAAAACTTAATTTCATTGGTGGGGATATCTTACAAAATGGCAGAGACATGAGGCTCTGCATTTACAAATATGATAGTTGTGACACGTACTACCAGCATACAAAATTAAGTTGGGATTTATTACATAGTTTCGATGATATAGCATTCTAAGATGCTTAAAACATACCACTTAACATAATCTGCCTAAATTCTACTTGTCTGCCACATTTTATAGA
This sequence comes from Clitarchus hookeri, assembly GCA_002778355.1. Classification (NCBI taxonomy): domain Eukaryota; kingdom Metazoa; phylum Arthropoda; class Insecta; order Phasmatodea; family Phasmatidae; genus Clitarchus; species Clitarchus hookeri. The sequence goes on along the minus strand of NQII01001590.1, from coordinate 424,572 downwards.
AATTGGTCAGTTGTTTTCTGAGATGCTACATAAAAACCTTATTTATTCGCATGGCACCATCTTACAAAATACCCGACAAAAGATGCTCCATGTAGATACAGTTGAGAGTTATATACTGCCAACATTCGAAGTTATGTTCGAAGTGTTTGCATAGTTTTGACGATAAAACATTCTAAGCTTCAATAGCTTTATGGTCGCCATTTTGAAAATAAGTGTCTGACATTCTTAAAAAATATCACATAACATCGTCTTAATTAGCACTACTTTTTGTCAAATTTGGTAGGAATCATGTAATTTTTTTACCGAGATATGATATAATATCTCGAACTACATTTCCTATTCTGGCTGTATTGTTTCTGTTTGGTAACATCCTTCTTTTCTTTGTTGTGTTGGACCTATTTTTGTGGTTATCTTATGACATTCTCGTCATAAAAATACAGCGGAAACACCAGAATTTAATTCCGAAGAAACATTTATAAAATCAATAATACGAAATTATAAAATAGTGAACTGATTATAGCTATTCAAATAAAAACAATGGCATGCTATTGAAGTGACACTTGTGAGTACTGCAGATTACAATACACGTGACCGGGGAAATACAAACCAACGTTGTGAACCGTGTTCGATTCCTGGCAGAGTCACGTCCGGAATGACTGTGGAAATTACCAGTGGCTTGTGAATTTTCTTGCAGTATTCCCACTTTCCCCGCTGTTGCATTCCGTCTCGTCAAATTCATTAATCCAACACGCTGAGCGCTTCAACCGACTGCATTGCCCCTTCGTATCTTACGACGTGTTACCTGCGACCCTGCCTTCGGGCGGTAACGGCGTGAGACTTAGTAAAGCTGTTGAAACACTATCATAAGAACAAGTGAATTGCTTTTCACACACTGTTTAACATTTTCCTATACTCACGGCAATTTTTTTTATGGAAGTGTATAGTAAATTCTATACGAAAACTCGCTCTGTAAAGAGACGTAAAAGGGAAATTAGCCCCGTGCATTAAAATGCGGAACCTATCCGTATTGCCTCAAGCGTTCTTCTTTGCTGTACCCAGAAAATAATCATTCCTGCTGCAGTTTGGATATTCTTGTCACTTAAACCTAGCTCTACAAACACAAAAAAAATTAATAAGACCCCCCAAAACATTCAAATATTACTGAAAACTAAAAAAAAAATTATTTTTTTTACTTGACCGAAAATGCCATGTTCATGCGTGGAAGACCGGGAAGGGCGTAGTAGGCGAGTGGTAACGGTAATGGGTGTTTTTCATTTCATTTCTAATCGCGCTCAAATACATGGTATTTAAACGTTTTTTATTCCTCTTTATTCGCAGTTAAACATCCACATAAGGAAAATTAAATGCTCTTCGTAATCGCTTTTTATCAACTTAAAAATTCAGAAAAACTTACTAGAATATTTACGGAGAGGTTCTGTGAATGCGTAATGCATCGAAAGTTACTCTGTGTGAAATTTACAGAAAGTCCGTTTTTCTAGAAAACGCACTGCCCGTAGTCTTACGAAGATTTTAGCATAATTTTTTACCAGTAGTTATACCTAATTTCACGGAATTTTTTTCTAACACTTCACAGCAACTAACAAAGTGGTGAAAACTCATACGTAAATATGATGTTAACGTACTTCCCTGCGATTTAGCACACTTTGCCGCTTTCTGCTAACAATTGGAGGTGGTGATTATCGCCACAATGTTTAAGTGCACAGTTCTTTCTAGTAGCCTCCGTACTTCCCATCGTGGTTGACTGATCTATGCGAGGGTTGCAATTCCCTTATTCAAGTAGGTCAATTTTTATTTGTAGAACCAGTAAAAACTGTCATCCAGTTGCCTCAACAGGTTAGACTCACAGTCTCATACAATTGCGATTAATGTAATTCGTTAATTTTGTTATGGCGACTATGAAGCGGATGATTTTACTCTAAACAGGTCACGCATGTTTTGCACTTTTGCCGTAATACGTTATGTAATATGTCATTGGCACATACTGAGCCAGGGAGAGTTTCACAACGTTTTATTTTCTTACGATTAAAATATGATTAAATTTTAGATGCTGGCTGTCACATATTCTGTTTGCAATTGTACTGTTAGCAACAACCAATGATCTATTTACCTGAAACCAACAGGCATCTTAAAACAAAAATACGTTGCCATTACTGGGCATGCGTAGAAGACAAAATCAGACCATCTCATGTTCAGTCTGTGATCTAACTCATGTTTATGGGCAGGAACTAAGTGCGTAGTTCTCCTCGACCATTGAACAGTACAACGACCACAAGATAAATATTTTGAACTTTAAGGTGGACGGCCCTTTCAAGGGTTAAGGGTACGTAAGTATACATTATCTTGATTTTAAATATTCTGCCAAACACTGTTTAACTTAGATACTTTATGTAATACGTTTTCAAAGATAAGGAAAGCATGTCACACCGTATGCATAATAATGCGTCAAAATCAAAATATACTGGTTGCAGTGGCGGATTTATGGGAGGGGTCCGGAGGTGACCTCCCTCCTTCTCTAAGAGCTTCAGTAAGATAAGAATGTTTGTCGACACAACATTTATTACAATGAAAATATACGTGGTAAAGATGTAACACTGCTACAAATAAATATTTATAAACAAGTTGCTGTGTGCTCACACGTAAGTAAATATATTATTCACACATTCATATGCACACATTTAAGCCAATATTGATTTTGCCACGTCGTTATGCTGTCTTTTGAGAATTTCGAATGATATTACAGAGAGTATAACATTAAACAGTGGCGATATAATGACACTAGTGCATGTGTAAATGTGAGCTCTTACATTGTTTCTACGGAAGTTGCAGCTTATTTTCTCTTGACTGAAGTTGTCAATATCTGCTTGATGCTAAGTCTTTCTCGCCACGTTGAAATTTTTATTAGTGTTGATTTGACCAAAATTCATAAGAAACTGTTTTTCTGTCATTTTCCTTTTTATCTTATCATGCAGTGCAGGAGAAACATCAGAATTATTAATGTACAACTAAGTTTCAACCCGCGTACAATATAGTCAATATTTATTTTCTAAAAAAACTTATTATAGTGAATACGAAGGCGCAGGAGTGGGTTGAAAGTATTAATTTCCTTATTTAATAATTTGGTTCATGCAATATTTTTTTTTTTTTGAAAATACCCTGATGTTTCGCTGAAACACGACACAGTTCGGAAGTTGTGCCAAGAAAACTTGTATGAAGCATTTCCTAAGACTAATTAAGGTCAGGTTAGATAAAGGAGAAGTCTATCATCTACTTCCCCAGTAGTCATATTATTATACGGTAGAGGTATCACACTTCTGTCGGCTATCTCTTCAGCTCTCTCGTATTGAGGTGGGTACACAACGTCTTAATAAGAGATGATTTTATGGGATCTACATGAGTAAGGAAACGAGGGTAATTATTATCCTCACGAGCTGAATTTGAACAAGAACTGCGAGAACAATAAGAGGCCGGGCAGCTAGAGACAACTAACTACGACAACGTATCGTGTTGGAATCGCAACCGACTGACACAGCGCAATGACTTCATCAGGACTCTGTGACGCTATGCATTCGAGATATTAATAAAGTAGCAGTCGTGTAGGTCATTGCCTCTACCACATTCATGCCTTGAATTTGCCGATGCATATTTAAAACGAAATGCTTCTTTTTTATTTCAACACTTGAAGGACAATCAACGAAAATAATTTAAACTTGCTGGGTCGGACGCCATCACGTAGTAACTTATTAGAGTTTAACTTCCAGTTGCACAATGTATCAGGAGCTGTGCAAGTTGTTTTCTAGCAGAAATAAAGGTAGCTAGCAACTTATGCCAGGGCACTGCTCCTAGCAATCAGCATCCTTACATTTATTGCGGCGTCCACATATCGTGTTGACGTTTCAAGAGTAAAACTTGTGCGCCCCGACGGACGTTTCCTTGCAAGGTTCCATCCAAGCTTGCTTGGCCTCTGCTATCGTTAGTTATGGAAGATTTAGCAATATGATGGTAGTTTTTATGGACGTATTGGTAATTGGTCGTGTGCAGTTCCGAGTGGAAGTTTTCCGAGATGGGTGACAACGTGAGCCAGTCAGAAAGAGGGCGGTGAGTGGTGGTAGGCTTCTCCTAGGAACAACAGTTGTCATTTAAGTTATTTTTTGTTTTAATTGTAAAAAGTGATGAGGCTTTGGACAAGATGGGATATATTGAAGCTGTAACAGGATAACGTGAAAATTATGGTGAAAATCAATATTTATTCAAAACAAAGTTCAAATTGCCTAAGTAAAATAACTAGACTCTGTGATTAAGTCTCCCGCCTGCCTGGAGCTTTATTCCACGTTTGATGCCAAGAAGCGCGGGAGCGATAAGTGCGACACTGCCACGCGCATCAAGTGCGCCATCGCCGCTAAGCGCAAGGCTCTGGACTGTCCTGCAGTGTTCTCGTCGCACTGCGTTTACCTGTGGGACTGTGACCCTATTATTTTATTGGTGGAAAGTCTGTAGGAAGGTTCAGTGCAGGGCCCTCGAGTAGTTTTAACCATTTGGTAGTACTCTGAAATGACGTTTCTAACGCGCGTGGCATTTTGAAAGTACTCGGCAGCCCTCGTCTGAAGTGTGTGTTCCTTTCGTAGATCAGCACATTGGGCGCACGTTTTGTAGTTTCATGGCAAAACGTGTATGTTAAAACACTCTGCAGCTCAGTTGAAACACCAGGTAGGTGGGCGCCTTGGTGGATATAACAGAAGCTGTTAGTGGTTGACTTTCTGCAATCACAGTTTCAAAGCTAACATAAAACCAAATGAGCGTGTGCTTCACTTTTGAGGCGGTAAGTATTTTGTGACAGGTTATCCCATGGGATATTTAATTCCTGCTTACGCGCAGGCTCAGAAGTAGGTCCTCGTAGATCCTTCCGCCAGAGCTTGTACGAAACATTGTATCGTGACACATTTCCATTTCTTCTCCAGAACAAATAGGTATACAGGTAGACCGCATTCGATAATTTATAAAAGGAGATTAGCGTTTTCAAGGAGAATAGAAATACTCTTAAACTTTGAGGCATTTGGAACTCCTTTCGCTGAAGCTGGAGAAACATCAATTACATTAGGTGTAACTATCGCTGTCCCTCATACCACTAAATGTCAAACTTTGCACTCCAACGAACCTGCAAATACTGCTGGGAATAAATTTAAAAAATTGTTTTCATGCCTCTAACAAAAGCTGTCATCAAAGATCTGAACTCACTTTCCTCCTGTAAAGTTTCTTTCCCTATACATAAGATAATTATCATATATATATATATATATATATAACAATTATCTTATATAGCCGTAGATGTGATTCAACAGAAGGAAGTTTGTAAGTTGTGGCAGCTAGATACTGTAGTCTGTTCACGGTAATTGATAACGATCTGCAAAACCAACTGAAACAGGAGTTTTCATTGTGGGCAGCTAAGTGGAAAAGCTTCAAGGGAATGATAAATGTCTTCAACAGTTTTGTAGCGGAGCATTTCAGTATGACAGTTTGCGCTATCCTAATATTCGAAAAATGCTTTCTATACTGTCTTGCATGGCAGTGTGTGTTGCAAATACCGAGCATACTTACTCCAAGCTGCGCATAATCAAAACATGCTTCCTATAACACTATGGCAGAAGCGTCTCAAACTGCTTAATGGTTTTGCTATAACGCAAATACGGAACATCGGGATACTCTGGTCGTCAAGAGAAGGTAGCAAATAGTTTTGCAAAAGGATTTATACATTGGAAAGCCCTATTCATAGTGTAACACGAGAAAAAGTCACTGCCCTAGTTGAATAACGAGAACTACTGTTTAAAAAATATATATTCAAACATTTAGGTTCTGTGCAGTAATTAAAAAAATGTATCCATTAAAATGTGCTGTGAAAATAAAACAATTCTCACAAAGGTGATGGATGATTTGTTTACTATTAAAATACTAAAATACTCGTATTTTATCACAAGTTTTTGTATTGGAGTGGTTATTTCAAATAAGGTTGTAATGTCGTAAATTTGGGCCACATGCATAATTTTAATTATTAAATTATTTGTGTATTTTCAATACGTAATGTTATTTTATGTGCGTTACTTTTTATTGTCATACTTATTACATTAATTAGTATGTAAATGCACTGCTCATATAATTTTCAGATTTCATTTTTTTTTCGACACATTTATTTATATTTCCAGTATGTTGTTTTTGTAATGGTTTTAGAAGGCCCTAATTTCTGAGCAGTTGTTGATCCGTTGCCATAATAACAAAGAGACGTGATGAGTAATTATTGCCTCTGACATTCTCGTGATTGGTCAGTTTTTGATGACGTTATTAATTAAGCTTTTTGAATGAGATCACAGCCATCTTGATTTCCGGCAGCAGGATGCTGACCCGCGTGGCTTCAGCCCGTAGGGAAATGTTTAATATAGTTTGAGATAAGGACATAAGTTCGCAGTTGAAAGCAGGCCGTCTCGAATGTGACGCAGATGCGAGAGCAATGATTGTAAGAAGCAGTCTTGTATCTGCCGACGCCAGCGTTATTTTACTAGTTTCGATAAGTCGAACCACCGCGGCGTATGCATGTGCTGGGACTGTAATAGCTCCATTGGCCCAACAGCCTACACTGAAAAATATGTATTTATAAGTGGCTATAAAAACTGTTTGGTTAATGCTTTCCGATGCGAAATTTTGTTGTAGGTAAAAAAAAAAACATTATGGTGCCCAACAAAACGTCAATTGGCTACTTCTAAAGCTATTTAGTGCTCACTAACATATTTACTTATTGATAAAACGTTCAGTGGCTGACACAAAATATTCAGTTGGCAGCAACAGCATTCGTGTTATCGAAGGTAACAAGATTTGCTGCGGTTGCAAAACTACATCCGTTATATTCTGCGCATGCGCTATGGCATATTCGAAGTGGCCACCTTATGTCTAGCCACGACACTATATTTGTCTATGTTCGGTTCTGTGCATCAGGTTACGAACTTATTCATGAGGGCTATTCTTAAGTACTTGTGAACGGATTATATATTTCCTTTATTCCAATCACGTAAATGTTACACGTAAATGATTTCAGAAAATTAACTTTCCATGAGGTGAAGTGTGCAAGCCTTCTCGCGTGTGCAATTTATTAGATTTATATTATATACATGCCGAAGACAACGTGTTTACCGTCGAGCACGGTAGCGTAAGAGTAACAAGCTGAGCTCTCCTTTGAGAGGTGCACGGTTATAATCTGACTCACGAAGACTTTGAATTTAGTGTTTAATTGTTATTAGACCTTACCGCCCCACAAAAGCCCACAACCCGCAAAACACCTTTGTTAATCTCGTTAACAAGTATTACTTCTATTATCGTAACATTTTCTCTGCGACTAACGAACACATTATTGCCTACAAATACACTCAATTTGTTGTTGACCACAAACGTTATTTTGTATAGTTTCCACTAAATACTTGAATGACAAAACTACTTTGCTGGCACCACAAAATCTTTTCTCATGTCTATATTGACAAAATAATTTTGATGTCACCAACAAATTTTTTTTTGTCCACCACAAAACTGTTTTTTCCTGTGTAATTAGGGAAAAGCCCGTGAGGAGAATTTCTGCTACATCCAGGGCGGTGCCACTACTGACGATCAGATCGACCAGAAACTCCATAACTTCCAGTTTCCTTCATATTACATTTCAGTCAGCTAAGTCATTGAATTAATTTCTAAAGCAGCAGAGACGAAATATTTTCAGTTTGAACCAACCCTTGCTAACTTTAACTACGGAAATCGTGGCATTATCCCTATGCGATTCCCTGAGTTAGTTTGGATAAGAGGCACAATTTAATTAATGTTTCTTTTGAAGGTTCAATTTTTATTGCCAGGTATTAATTTATTAGAGTTTATCAGTCACAAGAGGGGCTAGTGTTACTGATGCCACCAATGAGATTTAGTTTGTAAAATGATAACACATTTCACGTCATAAATAATTTGGTAACAAGAATACTAATTAAATTTTACACTTTGATTGAAACGTCTCTGCCAAGGTATTATTTCCAGTAGAATTTAGATATTTTCTCTGTGATATTCCTGTCCTTAATATTTGAGTTTCGTAGTGTTCTTTGCGAGTGTTCATCCGTCTTTACAGGGTGTTCAGTCTCTATCTGTCACACAACTGTCACCCTGTGTCTCTGCACGCCTCACATTTCCTTACGTTGCATATTCTCACTATACATTTGCATATTGAAGTTTATCTACGCAGACTTAAATATAACACAGAATATATAATAGATAATAAGGCCCTACAGATATTTGGTTGTTCTAAATAATTGTTTGGCAAATTTGGAAACAAAAGTTAAACTAACCCTGGCCACAGTTCATCAAACGCATAACAAGAGTCCTCTAAGGTGAAAAAGACTGTTATTAAAGAAAAGCTATTTCAAACGTGTGAGTTCATTTGGCAACATATATGATTATAAATTGCTTTTGCGGTCGAGACACAGTTGGTAGGATGCAATAGTAGGCCTAAATCCGCAACCATCTATTGTGTGCAGCGCTGTCGGAAATTTCACCTTTCAACTTGTATAAATCAATAACATCATTCAAAATATCTTGTGAGCTGTGACGTTTACCACGAGTAATAATCACTGAAACAAAGATTTGGCTTCACCTGCCTTCAATCCAGAACAACGCGTAAAGATATACATGGACTTATAAATATGCTAATGGGCCTACTTAATTTCCACGGAATAAAACTAAGAAACATTTAAAACACCATTCAACAGAAAATATTTATTAATGTTTATTTTTGCGGCGAACACTGCTTACTTACATTTAATCTGTTTATAAAAAAATTATCAGCCAATAAATATTATTCCATATGATCTTGGAAAAAAATAGCATTCTAAAAATTGTTGTAGTGTTTTGTGCGCCACAAAACGAAATAATATTACTTACGAAAAATTGTTATTGGCTTGCAAGATTTTACTAATTTTTTTTTAAATAGTCAGGTACAAGGAAAATTTTACATATTTTAATTAGTAAATTTTTCGTAACTGGGTATTTTTTTTGTAAAAAAAACTCAAACATAAGACAGTGACTATTAAATGTAACAAAGTAGTAATTTTTAAACAAAAAAAATAGTTTTCTGATTGTGACATAGCATATAACGCTTCAAGTAAACTAGTAATTGCCAGAAATACATCGGTACTAATCATTAACTCTTCTTCGTACAATATCTCTAAATCAATCGGGGTAAAATTTTCCACTAAAATCAAGTTTTTTATGAGAATCATATTTAGGCATTGGAAGTTATTATCTGCATATCTAACGGTAGCTTATCAAACAGTTCAGTTGGGTTGCAAAATAATTATTACAATATTCATTTGCGACTGTAACTTCTTCCGATGAATAGTTGAGATATTTTCCCGAAAGTGGCATTCATTCACCCACGTTTNTAAACTAGTAATTGCCAGAAATACATCGGTACTAATCATTAACTCTTCTTCGTACAATATCTCTAAATCAATCGGGATAAAATTTTCCACTAAAATCAAGTTTTTTATGAGAATCATATTTAGGCATTGGAAGTTATTATCTGCATATCTAACGGTAGCTTATCAAACAGTTCAGTTGGGTTGCAAAATAATTATTACAATACTCATTTGCGACTGTAACTTCTTCCGATGAATAGTTGAGATATTTTCCCGAAAGTGGCATTCATTCACCCACGTTTNTTCATTTGCGACTGTAACTTCTTCCGATGAATAGTTGAGATATTTTCCCGAAAGTGGCATTCATTCACCCACGTTTACAGATATAATTCTTTATTACACAGAGTGCTTATTACACTATAACCCTGCCACAGGTTTATCAGCAGTTGGGGCGTTTATTTTATCACATGCCGCGTTGTTGTTGGGGAAATAGGAGCGAAAATCCGCGGACACTCGCCACCCCTGGGGCTTCTGCTGTTCCGCTCCGGTCTTTCGAAGTTTCAGCTGAGGGTGGGGGAGAGGTGGTCGCGGTGGTTTAAGAGGGAGGNAAAAGAAAAATTAGGCGTATTGTTTGTTCCGGGTTGGTTTACCCGAGGTGTGGTGTGTAGGGGTGGGTGGCTGTTTGTTCCGGCGGACTCTGCCGGGCCACGGCACAGCATTATGCTGCGGGTAGCGGTTTAATTAGTGGTGACATTATTACGGAAGCGGGCCGGGGCGCAAGACGCGCCTATATCCGGCGCCCGTAGCCCCCGCGTCCTCGTGTACTAACCATCGTCGTGTTCAGCGGATCCTCTTGTACTAACCATCGTCGCTCCTCACTATCACTGCGCCGTGTTGTGACGCCTAACGAACTCTCGCTCTTGTAAACAAATAACGTCCATTCTTCACTTTACCACGTTCTACGGTATTTAGAGTACATGAACACAATGCAAGAAGCTCAGCGGATTATTTTTTCTTGTCTAGCGAATTATCGTCAGGCCAAGCAAAACAAAAGTTAATATACTTTTACGTTAAGGTCATACCTATGTTTACAAACGGCTCAAAGGCGGGTGGAAAATTAGCCATTGTTCATCCACATAAAACACTAGAACGTCAACAACGATCAACAGATTCGCTAGTTAGTATTGTGATCACTAAGATGACACAAATTCTTCTTAACTGAAAGAAATTGCAGAAGAATTTTNTCTTCTTAACTGAAAGAAATTGCAGAAGAATTTTTTCGACAAACTTGTCTGTGGGCCTAAAGTGACGAAACACGCACAGTAGTTTATCATTCTGGATCCCAAGAGAAAACATTTTTTAAACTGAGAAAATTCACTTTCCCGCTTTGAATCACTTCCGATCTACAAAAATATTTGTCACGAATTTTTTTTCCCAGCTGAAAGACGAACAATTAATTTCTTTTTCACTAGTTTCATTTGAAGTAGGTACAATTAGAAATAACTTCGGAAAACTTATATTCTGTAATTCATTTTGGCTTTGGAATAGTTAATGAAGAATTTTCTCTCGCTGTTTTCAAATAATGGGCATGGAAATTATAATCAGCATACATAGAAGGAAAATTAGGGAACAGAAAATATGACAGAAAGTATGAGGTTGTTACGGAAAGAACTGACAGTAAACGCTCTTAAAATAAATTTACTGTAAAAAATTATTTTTAGAAAATGCGTTTTATTCACTACAGCTTATCGGAGTTCCCAAATGTTATATTTAGTTCTTAACTGGTTGTTGTATGATTCACGAAAACGGTTTGGAACAAGATTTCTCAAATTACAATTTACAGTGTTTCCAACCGTCGTATAGTGATTAAAAAAAGTGTATATTTATACTTACACCGGGGACCTACTATTCACAGAAATGTAAGTTGTACTATAGGCAGAAAAGCGAAGTACATTTCTAATGTAGCCTATTTTTTTTTAATAAGGCATTGGCAATCAAATAACTACAGCTGATTCACCCAACCAGAGTGAAATTGCAGTTTGTATTTTCCACAAAGAGTTTCGTCTTGTTTTGGTCATGTTTTTTGCACTTCAATTATGTACAGATAACAAAATACCGTTGTCAGACTACACGAATACAACAAAATATTTCATTGAACAAACCAAACTTGACACTTACTTCTTGTACAGTCCCGCAATGCATAATGCGCCACTGTATTAACTATATCATTATTGCCTCCGAACACAATACGTTGGTGCGAGAATTCAGAAAACAGAAGACGTAATAAAATATCTTTGCGTTTTTCAGTCCTGAAACCAGGCGGAAATCTAATAATAGCAATACTGAATCCTTAGAGATGTGAATGCACGTATTTGTTACGTTATTCATACGTTTCACACTTCACTTTCCAATAAATAACCAGTATTGAAATTACTGTATTTTGGTCGTTCACACCCTAGGCCATCATTACTTAACCTGATTTCTCACGGAGAAAATATCGCCACGTATTATGCGGATTCAGTGTCCCGTAATCCACTCCAGCATATATCCTCTTCTTACTTGTATCCGCGAAGACCATGACTGTGCCACAAAGATTCTCATTGGCCGAGATCTAACTCAATGTACGGCCATTATAATCCGCGTACGCAAAATTAAAGACATCCCTTGGCACAAGAAAAACTAAAGTAAAGAGTTTAAAACAAACAAAAAAAAAATTTCTAGGAAAACAGTTTGTGTGAATGTAATATTACGGTAACAACAAAACATTTTTTTCCTATCCAAATATAATATATAGCCTATATATATATATATATATAATTTTTTTTTGTGACTGGCCTATTCTTCTGGAATAACAGACAATATTTATTCATAATATATATTTTTCTAAATCTACAACAGTTCATCTGTCACAAGATTAGGACTTGAGTGTATGTTAGCATAATATTATTTACCATTTCTGTTGATTCTACCCATCCGGAGGGTTGAAGGTCTACTTAGATTCACGGCCCTATGACTATTTAATTTTTCATGACATACTTTTTCAAAGAACGTTGACTATGATTGCTGACAAACAAGAAACATGCCTGAAAAGGACGCTGGTACTAATTATGGATGATAAAAATTGATCATTGTTTCCATTTCCCCATGTGTAAATTAAGTTTTGCACGATTTTGCAATGGTTTTCTTATGTAACTTTCTGGCGATTAATTCCCTAACAGTTTTGATTAAAACACTTTTTTATTCCATAAAAGAATATATGCGAGTACTGTGAGTAGTGCATTGTCTGTATACAAATGAGAAGTATGGAGTAGCGGCAATACTTTAGGATTTTCGCAACTGGTCGGCCAGTGAGACGCAATATGCATGATACCTAGCCACTGTGGTTCAAGTCCCACTTACGCCACTGACGCGTTCATTTCCATTGTTTTTTTTTAATTCGTGTGAAATGTTCGTGATTAGCCATTTTGCTAAACAGAGCGTGTGTTGTCACAAGAAAACGGGAAATGTGTGGCTTCAACAAGCAATCGCTACATGGCATAGGCAGAGACCCAATCGTTTTGCTGGAAAATCGTGTGACATACCAGGTCTCATGGCAGTACCTATATGTTAGACTCGCATGTCACTTGACCTTCACTCATTAGACACGTCCTGGTGAAATCTGAGCCGATAGTACCCAATGCATTCAGCCATCACTTGGGTGGCTGAACTCCGTGTGGGCAAGTCGAACAGGAGAACTAGCTCTGGTTGTGGCAGCAACCGATGATAAGATGATGCCTGCTCGAGTAAATAGAGTATAGAGTATAGAGTACCATGAAGATAAGCTTGCTGCTGCCGGACGATGACGCTGGTTGGCGGGTTTTCTCGGCGGTCTCCCGTTCCACCCACCCTTTCATTCCGGCGCTCCTCCATACTCAACTCACTTCACTCTCAACGGCTCTCACGACCTCGATGTCAAGAGCCGCCCAACATATCTCCACTCGACCACTCCAGCTTGGCACTTTTTTATAACGCGCGTGAAATGATAGGATCTATAAACATAGTCTGCATTTGCTTGAACTGCAGTTTCATGTATTGGTTGGGTTTCGCCTGCACATATTTCCCCCCTACTTGTTTTCTAATTACTAGGCGCTTCTTATAAAACTAAATATTCTCGAGTTCAGTGGCACGGAAGGCCGTATTTTCTCATTGGCTCCCGCCATGATGGGGAGTAAGTTCTAACACTCCAGCTCATAAGTTAGGTGTATCAGTTTAAACCCACTCAAAAGAGTAGTGAGAGTAGTGGAGTCACACGAGGATTTTAATATTCGCCTGTCGCCAATCGAATTCCCATTTATTTTCCGCTGGTCATAGTAGGCCTAGACATTTATAGGTCATCTACTGACTGGCGTCTACCTTTTACGTTATCAAAATTACAAATTTTTCGCACCTTTAGAAATAATTTAAAATTTCTTAAAAATGTCTGATGCTATAAAGTTAAATTAAGAGGGATAGTTGAACTACCTTAGACAAACTTATTTCTGAGATTTAAAAAGATTTTACATGAGGGTAATCCTTGGTTAACTTGCTGAAGCGGGAATTGTTGCTTAGTCAGTAGTATTATGTTCTCACTTGTAATCAACNGGGTAATCCTTGGTTAACTTGCTGAAGCGGGAATTGTTGCTTAGTCAGTAGTATTATGTTCTCACTTGTAATCAACTGGAATAAATAGCTGATACTTTCCAAGGATCACTGCAGCTTGAAACGTAACAGCAGTCAAGTAAATGTTCATTCTTTCAGGAAAGTTTATTAAACTAGTCCGCACATCGTTTCTAAATTACATTTTCAAGACAAAACTATGCAATTTCTTCACGGACGATTCGCAAAAGTATAAAATGTGAAATACCTCTCGTTTTCTTAGTAGCAAGTCGTGGACTAACGTTTACAAACATTGAGTCTTCACACTTCTCTTGCATGTGTGTGTGTATATATATATATATATATATATATACACACNGTGAAATACCTCTCGTTTTCTTAGTAGCAAGTCGCGGACTAACGTTTACAAACATTGAGTCTTCACACTTCTCTTGCATGTGTGTGTGTATATATATATATATATACACACATACGACGTTTTCTCTAGTGACGGTTAGGCGAATGTATAAGTTTCCAGCTTGTTTGTTCGACCTTAGTGTTTCTTCTTTATATTTTTAGCAAGCTCTACACTCGTCTTCATTTTCCTTCATCAGTGTGATCCCATATCTGCTCTTGTCTCTCTCCTTCCTTCTTCCCCGCTTTCCTTATACCTCTTCGTAAGTGGTCTTCATCCACTCTTCCCACGCACCTTTCCTCTGTAGCAGGCAATTCACTGAGGTTTACTCAGCAAACTATAGTTTTAAAAACACTGTATTGTGACTGCTCAAACTTCTCACTTAGACCTATTCAGTTATTGATTTCGGTCATTTAACTGAAATACCTGCAAATGCACTGTGTTCGACATGATTTCAAGTAGAAGGGGTCGTTCGGGTAAATTTTTGCCAATGAGATGTTGAACCATTGGTTTTTGTTTTTTGCATAATACATTTTGTTTTAACCTAGTATTAGCAAAAATTTCATATTAAAAAAGTTATATATTATTTAAAATATAAAATTACGTATAGCAAGATATTTCATAAGAAGGCTTAACAAATAATAACATTGGTAGATCTAATTAAATCATTAAGCAATAAAAATCGACTGAAACCACAATCTCGAATTTTAATGCATTTTCAGCAATGTTAAGTATAAGGTATTAGATTAGGCCTACTTGGTACATTTTGAAAGCAGAACACTTAGCTTTCAAATGGTATTAATTTTTTCAAAACTCCACATCAGTTTGTATATCGCGTGAAAATAGGAAAATCGTTCATGGAAACGCTGTTATTGCGCGCTGTTATTCGGGTTTTGGGGAGGGGGTGGGGGGCATTATACAAAATATTAAATCATAAACTTAATGTTTCAGAAATACTTTTTTAATCTTTTCTTTTAACTGGCCTTTTACTCTTTCCCTCTAACTTATGTCCTCTTCCGTTTAGTACTGAATACATAAATGGAATGTGATAGGGTATAAAAAAACTTTATGGAATTTACAGCTGAACCCCTTTCATTAAAATTTTGACAGATTTTTAATTTCATAGTAAATTTTGAGTAAGATATTCATATCACTTACGGTTTGAGTCACTTTTTATGAAGTATGGTTACAATATATGTAGGCCTAACAAGTTAGCTACTATATATTCCTAAAATTTTATTCAAAGTTTCACTGTAAGATTAAATATTTTTGTATCTTTGATTGAGTTAAATCTCTTTCACTGATATAACAATTTTGTTTAATGGCCTATTGACCAAACGCTTAAATTTTCCATGATATAAGTATACCGTTTTCTAAAAAATTCTTAGTTATTCTAGTATTTAAAAATGTCCTCTTATTATAAACAATTACTTAAATGTTCCTCGTGTGTGGAAACTAAACTGTAAATCTTAATTATTGACAAATTTCTGAATTTTATGCTGCCTATAGCTTTTGATTTTTGATTAAAATCATCTTCCATGTTCCCACAAAGCAAAAGTAATTGCTTTCCAACTACTCGCGTGTATAAAACATCTATTTTCAGCTCAAGCGCATGGCAAAACTATTAAAACTGCTTTATGAATACACAATGTAAATAACTGCATTCACATAAATTTTTGACGATGTATCATAACCGGGTTGTTTATTAAAAAGTATATTCCCTGTAATGTTATTTTGGTAATGTGAAGTTGGTCTGTTAGCATTTAAGTTAGTTTAGCCATATTTATTCGTATTGCAATTACGAGCAGTAATTGAACGTTCTAATTAATATATATATACTCAATTATTATATATTTTGCATCTAATGGGCGATTCTTGTTAACTAAATACGTAATAAGTAAAAAGTAACTGGATAACCGTCTCTATACACTGACAAAATTTTAATACTCGTGTGTCATATGTTCACGAACCATTTTTACTGTGTACTGCATTATGGAAATAATTATTTTCAACAAAACCACAATGCAAAAAATTTCTGTACTTATTATTCACAATTATATTTAAGCCCATTATTTTTTTAAAACATACAAAGTTTTTATGTAGCTCAATATTTATAACAAACTTGAAGTCTACAGCACTTACTTGTTAAAATTCAACATAATTGTACAAATTTCACTCTAGGGTTTTGTAAAATGTACTGTAATTTATTTGCAGTGATACAAACATATCTTTGGCAACTGCAATGAAAAAGAAAAATTTTGTTTAGTGTATACAGAAACTTTGCTTGATGCCTTCCCAGGCAATAAATGTTTGCTGGTAAAATACAGATTGTGGGGCCCAGTAACACGTAGATGGACTAGTATTGAAGCTATTTAGTGCTCACTAGCATATTTGTTTATTGAAAAAATGTTTATTGGCTGCTACCAATTGTTTAGTTGCCAGCAACATAGTTCATGTCATCCACAGTAAAACACTTTTGCTGCGACGGCAAAACTATATCCGTTGTATTCTGCTCATGCGCTCTGGTATATTCGAAGTGGCCACCTTCTGTCTGGCCACGACGCCAAATGTTTTGGTGTTTTTCTCCATGAATCAGAATACAAACTAATTCATGAGGGATATTCTTAAGTACTTACGAACGCGCAAATGACTCCAGAAAATTAACTTCCCATGAGGTGAAGTGTGCAAGCCTTGTCGTGTGTACCACTTATTAGATTTCTGTTATAGACATGCTTAAAACAGCGTTTTAACGTCGAGCAAGGCAGCGTACTGGTAAAAACTGAGCTCGCAGTTGCGAGGTCTAAGGTTCAAGTCCCACAAGTGATGGCATTGAATTTAGTGTTTCATATTTTCTGGACCATACCTACCTACAAAAGCCCACAACCCACAAAACACTTTTGTGAACCTCGCTAACCAGTATTACTGCTATAATCATAACACCTGCGCTGCGACTAACCAACACATTATTACCTACAAAATCGCAGAATTTATTGGTGCCCACAAACGTCATTTTGTAATTTCCGCTANATACTGGAAAAAAAAAAAAAAAAAAAAAAAAGCTTTGGCACCGAAAAATTTATGGTCATGTTTATATCGATAAAAGAATTTTGTAGTCGCAAACATTTTTTTTTTGTTACCAAAAAACTGTTTTGTTTTTTCAGTGTAGTTTCCTAAGAATTTCTTCCACAAATACAAAAATGTCTAAAAGGTTTAGCAAAAACTGGAAACAAAACACTGTGGTTGACTTGTGTGCTCCGCTGTGTACGATCACCAGTTAGAGTTTTATAGTTGGGTATGTACAAGCAACACGTCGAGAACAGTGCACTCCAGTTCAGAGCTGTGCTCGTAGAGGCGATGACGCACTGGTGCATGCCAGTGTCCCGCCCTTATGAGCCTCAGGCGTCCAGATAGCTCCACGACCGCCTTCATGCGACAGTACTAAATGTCTTGGTCACCTTTGTTGATTTACTCTTTTAGGAATTTCTCCAAGCTAAATTAATAAAATTTCAGGTTTATTTGGTTACAACTAGTTGTCATTGACATCCGTATAAAATAAACCTAAGATCAGTGAAAGGTTAAATAACACGGTAGTTTGCCGCAGAGTGAAGCTACCAGATGCTTAGGTCTAGTTCGATTGCAGCGCAGAATATTTGTAAGTTATTACACTGAAGAAAGTCAGCATATAAGTGACAACAGATCAGTTGTGTAATCGTCTTTCGTGGTAACAGTAGCTAAGTTCTGTACAAACAACAGAATGTTCAGTTAGTGTTTGCCGTAATTAATTACAACAATTTTTGTTGTAATAACAATTCAAATATCGCTGAAGTTATTCTGTGGACAGGTATATCTGTTCTACACTCTAAACTTGAAACAGTGAGAATTGAGCCAAATCAGTGAAAACAGCGAAAATTGAGCAACTGATAATCAGTACCAGAAACTATAATTTATATAGTGGCTGTGTTTCACTGATTTATTTGTGATTCCCACAGAAAGTCAATAATTCTACTTCTCTAATTCACTTGTTCATGGTTAACATGCTTGATTCGCTGGCCAGCAGCAGCTTATCGACCTACTTTTAGTGAATGTTATTTCACTGATTGATGTCACTGATTCTGATTTACTGTGTATAGTAAGTACAGTGAGCTCTGCTGTAGGAACTATAGGCTTATTCGCAGTTTCAGATATAATCACAGACATTACAACATACAGTTCTGTTGCTATTGCTATCTACGTTAACAATATAAGATGCTACCGACTGCCAATGTAATCACTGTGCCTATATCACCAGTCTATAAGGGCCATAGCTACATAAATTTGGATCCTACAGTCACAGTTTATTGTGATCAGTAATATAATTCTGTAAACTTTGGCATTTGTTTTTTTTTGTCATTAGCGATGATCATAGATAGCAAAATCCTGGGTCTACGACCCTTAAAGTAGACCTTACTTTCTATGTTATACTATAGCCCCAGATATATACATATTTACATGGTTTCTGCCCCTTTGAAGAGAAAGTTTTACCCAGTAGCATATAGGCTGGGATCTGGACCTGTGCTTCTTTATTGTGTTTTGTTGTAGTTGAATTGTTGTTTATTACGAACATAAGTACACACCAGAAAATGATTTTACATCACTGGCTCAAATAGGAAAAAATTTGCGAATTCGTTTCGTGGAAGACTAGACTTACTTTAATATTTTCGTTAATGTTGCGACTGACTACAGTTGACAGTGTCAGCTTTCAGCCGACGTCAAAGTGCACGTCACGTTTGTCGTACTGACAGCCAAACTCGCCCAGGCCCTAGCCTGTATCGGCTTGTATCTGCGCTGTACTTCAGCTCCCTGTTTGACTACAGAACTCACAATCCAGTAATTAAATAGTCTAGAGTCGAAGCTGAGTAGATTACTTTGAAACATAGAAATACCACTCCAAACCTATTTAATCTGTTTTACGTGATTCGACGTAAAACAGATTATTTAAGTTACTACGTTAACTCTGTTGATGATGTGCAGTGTAGTCACTGACTGCCATCATATTTCACTGACAATGCCAGTTAGCAGCAGCTTAATCGCTTCATTTTCAGTGAGTAGTAATTCACAGTATTAAATCATTAATTTGGCAGTATAGTGTAAAATTGTTAAGAAATGCATTCAAATCAGTTTGTCGAAAGTATAGTAAACTTAGAGAATCTTGCAAATTGACGGAAAACCTATACCCCACAATGCAGGACTGGTGCTGTTGCAGTCAAACTTCTGTTCATATACAAAGGCTACGATTAGTTTACTACTTTTTTATACTGAAAGTTCTCCGTTAAGTCTCAAAGTATTTTGCAGAAGACGTTGAGAATTTATCAGATGAAGTGCCAACAAATTATTTTCGTGAAAATAAATTCCTATTGAACTCATGTTTATAAGAATATTGTCATAATTTTTCTCAATGAAAACACTTGGCGAAAACTCACCACGAAATCAACTGAGGGTAAAAATGAAATGATTTCTTTCTGAGCTCATTTATTTGTATTGAACACAAAAAGAAAACAAAGGTAGGTAAATTTGTGTAAATATTGGTTTGTGCCAGTTTTTGCCTCAAATGAAAGGAAGAATATTGATTAACCAATGAAGAGTTACTGTAAAGCGTTTGTACCACCACATTTACTCGCCAAGTCAAAAGCCGTAGTGTTCAGTTGTCTCAAATTGACACTATCAATCTCACTTCCATTGATCTGCAGCAATTTTAATAGATCTGAAGGCACTGTCACTAATGAATCCTCAGAGTGCAGCTACTCGTATACCTCATTTCTCTTTATGAACCGGGAATTCTCTGAGGAATTCTATGTTTGGTGTGCCGTATGTGGTGGTGGGGAAGATGAGGGTTTTCTAATGGATCAAACGTAAGAATAGTTTTGTACCTAGGGAAATACGAGTACTTCCTCACGACAATAGCCTTTGTCTTGGAAGACAAGAAAGACGGGATCTCTTGAGAAATTATGTAAGAGGTGCCATAGCCTTAAAAAAAGGGAATGCAAAAAAACTGCGGTGACTTACTTACATTCGATGAAACGGTAATATCACAGGATGAGAAGTGCACAAACAATTACAGGGGAAATTTAATGTCACAAATGGATATGAATCACGGAAAATGTGTGTGTCTCACTATTATGAATTTATGATGATGGCAATGAAGTGCTTTCGTGAGCCGACTAAGAGTCTTGTCTTATTCACAGAGAATTGCAGTTGTGAAACGGAAATGCCTCTACAAATCGGATAGATATTATGACGAAGCCCTTATTAAAGCTTGTTGACGTATATATGTTATACGTATTAACAGAATTATCACTTCAGAACTACGGTACAGCATGTAAAATGGCTACCGTCTTTTCTGCATACTCCCATCTTGACAACTGGACTCGAGGAACGTCCAATCGTTTGTGCCAGGGTGATAGGAATATAATTCCGTCTATCTCCGAAAATTCCTTCCTGGTTCATCGCCATGTCGCAGAGGAGTCCTGCTGCTTCACACATACTTCTGGGGTCTGAAACAAAATTATCTGCAAGCATAGTCATGACTAAACAGTTGATGATGCATCCTCAACACTGGGTGAAAGAAACCGCTACGATGAATGCGTTTTCCGAAACAAAATTACCACTAAAAATGTGTTAATTTTGCAGAATATTATAAAACCTTAAACTACAAACAACTGCTCCAACAATGCCTACATGATTCCGTATAAAATGTATTACTCAAGCCATGGTGTACATAATCATGCAATTGTGAAGCAACGCAATTGTTTCGTCTACATGTTTTCATACAACATTACATGCAGAAACAATAAAATATACGGGGAATTTTATATGCCATATTTCAAGAAAAAAATATTGCTATAAAATATTTAAATTCTTATTTTTTCAAATGAGTGGTGGGTGGATTTTCGGAAGCATAAACTGTAATTTCTTATTGCAGTTTTGTTTACAGAAGCTGTTAGTCGTGTTCTTTGTTTATTCAGACGAAACGAAAATAAGAATTTTCTTTCTTTCAAAGTTTTACTGGCTGTTCTCTAAGCGTACTGCGCGTGCCCATATAAGGAAGAGGGCATTTTTGTAGCTAATTTACCAAATTAAGTACACAATTATAACTGCATTCGAGAAAGCTGTAGTTATTATGGGCGTGCTATTGCTTGTTTAGCCTCCATGGCGGAGTTAAGCGGGGAAATACAGATGAGTGCTTACTTGGCTTACATTGTGAACTTTGTTTAAGGCTAGACTTAGACTTTGCCTGTGTTCTAAACATTAGTCGTGATCTCATTTGTCTGCTCTCTTCGTTAAATGTCACTTCGTGTTTACACAGGCCGTGCTTGGACTAGAATGTTTGCTACTGAAGCCAATGACTTGCGAAGAAACAGGTCTCGTGCAAGTGCAACAATTAAACAATTGTTCGGATTTCCTCTGGCATAATGCAGAATCGCACGATGACATTTTTGAATGATAAAGGTATAAAACTGAAATAATTACCATTTTAGACATTCCACAGCTTTCTATTCCGCAGAGAAAATAGAACGCGGCATTTAAACACGGAAACAGAAAATAAATAAAATAAAAACTAACCAAAGTTAGCTATTTTCAACAGATACGTAAATGACACAAAGAATTCCGTAGACGGAATTAAGTATGCTACCATAAAGGAAACGAGACAAAACACCCAAGTGAGTGGTTAAACAAACAACCAAGTTGTAAAATACAGATCCCTACGCGAATATCTTTGAACGATATAAAGACAATAATACAGGAAAAGCACAGCAAGCTTCCTTTCGTAAACGTTTGTGACGTTTTAGGAAAAGAAGCAGTTTCCTCCTTCAGGCGTGTGTACAAGCCGAGGTACGTGTAGAGAGCACGGGAAGAACAGGGCGTATGTTTCATATAAACCACATCCTCTTGTGGTGCAATGAATGAAATAACAAAACGCTCTGGCCAAAAAAAAAAAACACGTAGAAAAAGAACTCGTGAACCTATTGGACTAACATAAAATCAAAAATCCCCGTGCCAGTCTACAAAGGTCAACCTAAAGTCCGGTACGAAATTAAATTATTTCATATGTTAATCTTTTATAAGCAAAATAGAACTATGGGAAACAAAAACAAACAATAACATATTTACAATCGATTTATTAAGGTATAACAACTTGATTACCAAAGTTAAGTCAACGAAAGAATAATTTCAGACTCAGAAACAAGTGTATTTTTTAATATAATTGTAATATTTTGGTCAATTTATGGTATTTAAAGAATAATAAAACGAGTGAATAAAAATTATTTAATTTGAAAAAAGTGCAGTTATTATATACTATTTCTTTGTTTTAGTGAACATTGTGATAGTATTCTGCAACTGATTTGTAGTTTTTCTTCGTGTAACTTTACATATTATAACATACATATTTGCCATTTTGAAGGCTTTTCTATTATAAGCAAACAGATATAGATAAACAAGAAGTAGTTAATACAATTTTATCCAAAATGTTTTTATTCGATGATACAAGATATTTAAAAGAAGCTTATACAGTCACAGGCATCTTTCATTCAAATATGCATTACAGAAATATGTATCGCATCATGAAACACAATTATTGTGACGCGACTATTTCACAGGCTTTCCTTCTTTTGTAACTAATCATCTTGTCTAGACTATTGAGTAGAGAGAAAATGTGTTAAGGAGGCAATATCACCTTATTCCCTGTCTAATTCCATAATTCCAACTTCGAAAGATCTGTCAAACCCATGCGGCCTGCAGTGAAGATTAGAGCACTGTTTTGATAAATAGGCCAACGTTATTTGACTTTCCCGCAAGATTTAATACAAGTTTGATATATTCAAGTTAAGCAGGTGAGCGTTCATATGATTTTGTCACTTATGATAGCTAATTCGTTAGTCAATGTTGTAGATGCAGCAAAATACCAAAGTTAGCCAACTACGTTATTTAGTATGGACTATTCGCGATAACAGTGCATGTTTATACGTGTTGATTGTATGCTTAATTTTGGTAATTCTAGAAACAGTTAACCCAGAATGACACAGATAAATTAAAAGTCAGTTTATCATATAGCGTTTGCAGATGTCAAGCCTGAAAAATACGTCGCACCTACTGAACGTTAATTTTTGTAGATACTAAATTTTTTAAAACGTATATGTACCTACATATAAAATAATAAATTATTTTCCATAAGAAAGTATTTTTTTCATGATTACGTATCGCTTCTTGCTTTCTCCTTTTTAAAATGTGCTTCAGGCAACATTAAATGCCTCTAATATTCGGTCATGAAAAAGAGACCACTTCAAAAGAGAACCACTATGGTGGCTCTTTCCAAATCTCTCAAATACAAATAAATGTTATTCAGGAATATTTCCTTTCAGGCGAAACAGATTATTTGCTACGGAAAATGTTTCGGGGTAGTTCTGAGACGTGCTTGTCCAACGCACGGCTCACGTACGCTATTATATCGGATACATCAACAAGATTTGGTGACATACTTCGCTCGTTGCTATCAACAAAAATAATCTCGAATTCCCGGAGGTATCTGGAAGAAATATTTTTTTTTTTCGAAACGGCTACAATGAGCGTTGAAGGTGGCTGGCGTCTGTAGGGAAGGAACCCAACACTTTTGTATATGGAGGAGGGTGAAGAGGGGCAGGGGGGTGGTGTTGTGAGTTGAGGAGTATTATTTGGAGAGAGGGCGGCGGCCCACCCCCTCGGAAGAATACTTTTCACGTCTCGCCGCGTGAAGGGAGGCGTTGTTCGCTCCATTCTCGAGCCTGACGTCCAATATTCCCGGTTCTGTTTCGGACGGGGGCCCGCGCGGCCGGCTGCCGGGACAAATTAGCCGACATCACGGACACAATGGCAGTCCGCCGCGGCCGTCGGACCAAGCAAGGTCCACCTGTCCGCCGACCACGACTGCCGCGGGGGAAGACGAGACGTCCTCTGCGCGTGCACCCGACGTTCACCTACCCCACGCCGATACAAATGTCAAAGTCACGTAGTCAGCAGTGACGAACACGTCTGTTTATATCTTAATATTCAATTGACAAGCACTTTTATAAGAATAGGCTACTTTAACGAATTATAATTTAATCTAATTGCATTACAAATGTGTTAAAGTAAGCATACAAACATCTTAAAGTACTTGTTTACGTAAACAGTGTTCCAACCTCTAATCCTATCCACGTAGTAGGAATTTGACAGTCGTGCTGGCATAAAAAGCAGTCCAGTATTGGTACACGGGGAGTGGCTACTGCGCACATCGAGCGCGCACTCTACCCTATTTCTTCTTCTACTTCTGGTCGTCGCCCCAGGCCGATTCTCTGCGCTTGTTTGGGGAGATGCACCCTCTCTCGCAGCCATCCACCCTCCACAACGCGGAATAATTGAATCAATATTTCATTGGTCTTATTATACAGACTGATACCTAGCTACAGGTGCAAACTCTGTGAGTTGATTGCATTTGCAAAATGAGATAGGAAACATCATTCGTGATGGAAGTAGGTGCCATTGAAAATCCATATTTGAAATGGTTTTAATTCAAAATAATAAAAGCTACTTAAGATGAAAGAACAATTCGGTAAGTGCGGTTGTCTTGATTTGAGATCTGAAATATGAGAACGGTGGTTGGATACTATCTCCATTCATTAAGAAACACAGGTCGCTTACCTGGCAGGCAATTAACTGTGCCCTTACAAACTTTATCCTTTCACTTGTGATGTTGAGAGATTTGGGCGGCTCTTAACAACGAGTTTTTGAGAGCCGAATTTTTGAGAGCCGGAGGGTGAAGTGAGGTGAGTATGGAGCAGCGCCGGAATGAACGGGTGGGGGAAACGGGAGATCCACGAGAAAACCCGGCCGGGGTTTGAACCGGTCCGCCTTGGCGGGAGGCGAACATTTTTATCGCTCAGCCACCGCGAACCCCGTTCACATAAGAGAGTTACAAAAAGCGACGTTTTTTGTATATTATGACCTCGTTGAAAGCGATAAACAGATAATAACATCCATTTTCACGATGTTTGAGGATATTACTCAACAACTGTTTGCAGGTTTCATATCTCAACTCAAGACAACGATATCCACGGAATTGTTCTTTCATATCAAGCAGGTTTTCTTATTTTGAATTAAAACTATTTCAAATATCGATTTTTAAGGGCACCCACCTTCCTTACGAATTACTGTAGGACGTAGGTAGTATAGTGTTTTCTATCTCGTTTTGCATAGGAAATCACCACATAGCTTTTGCACATGTAGTTCTGAGTTACTATAAATTGACTTGCCATATGTATTTACACATACATGGACTATCAAAAGATATACTCGACATAATAAACTAAACTAAACAGCTACTCCACCCACGCGCTGTGCCACTGAGCAGGTAAGTGCACACAGACGAAGTGGCTTGGCGGCTCCTTTGATGTGGGCGTACCCGTTCTCCGATTGGCTGCGCGAGACTCGGGGGAATTGTTTTGCGTCCGACTGACTGTTGTTGGCTGGTCAGCCGGCCGGCGTGTAGGTTGCCGGGTCCTGATTGGTGAACGGCGTTCCAGTATGTCACCGGCCAGTGGCGCCATCTTTTCTGGCGTGCGCAGCTGCTGTTGAAGGAACAAGCGGCATTGCCGCCTCTGCATTCTTACGCTCTGCAGCGGTGCTTTGACGCGTGGCCGGGAAATGCGGGCTTATCTACCTTCTCCATGTCCGTCATCACAACTTGTTGCTTCCGTTGTTCGCAGCGGGTGTGAAGAGTGCGCCAGTACTGCCCGTTCTTCGGCCATTAATTACATTTAAAGTAACATTCGTCGATATAATGCTCCAACAAAGCTAAAAAATTTAACAGTCCATTTTATTTCTCTTTCCTTTTTTGGCGAATTCCCGTTTACAGTTCAGGTATTGCGATGCCTTCTCATGTTCGAATTACGGCCAGTCACGTTAAAAAAAAATAATATTTACTAAACAACCACAAGAAACCACTTATACATCTGATTTTTCTACAGTTTTATTTGGCTCGGGTATAAACTTACACTATTAACTTTGTCTCTGGCTCCTCAGAAAATCGCCCGACATTTTCTCAGTTGTGGTGGAGAACGTGCCTTGTAACATCTCCTGTGCTTTGAAAGGTTACACATATATGCTATAAGAGTGATAAATTGTGTCGTATGCTATACATTTTCTTGGGTATTTTTAAGGTTATTTCAGTAACACGCCAGTTACCATTTTCCNTAAATTGTGTCGTATGCTATACATTTTCTTGGGTATTTTTAAGGTTATTTCAGTAACACGCCAGTTACCATTTTCCCATCAAATACACCGCTTTCAACCAAAGTAGAGAATCCTTTTCAGCGATTCATTGCTCAGGGGAGGTAAATTTCTAGAAGCATTAATCAAAGAAAGTGAATGACGTTTGGCGTTCGTGATGCACTGTTTGAAGAAAAACTGTGCAGAAAAAAAATAAAGCCCTTAGAACGAATTTAATGTGTTGGAAAAGTGTTTATTTTGTCGCTATTATGTATTTCCGTGAATAGTTAATTAAATTGCACACATTTAGCGACATTAAGACATCATAAATAAGCCTAATTATCCAAAGATCTCACCCAGTAAATTATATTTTTGGAAATGGAAGCATTTATCATGTTTTCAATAATGTATATTTTTAACCATTTAATGCTAAAACATACAAGTAAAAGAATACAAAAACGTGGTTAGAAAGAAATAGCAAACGGTGCTCTCGGTTTTACCGTAATCTCGTTTCAACAGCGTGGAAGACGCATCGTTCTAAGCAATCTGTATTGATTTCCCTTTTAAAAATATCTGAAATCCGAAAACTATTAGAACGTCTACCTTAATTCAGTAAACTATTATAAACTAATACTTCTAAATGCAAAAGTATGTATACTTTGTAACTGTAAGTTATAACGAAGTTTCAAATAATCTCAAATAAGGCTAATGTCCAGACAGTGGTTTCATACCAATTTCTTCCACCGCAGTTTTGTGCTTAAAATTTAAAACGGAAACAATTGGATAGATTTGTAGTAATAGAGTACCTCTTGTCGCAGTAAATAAGCAAACATTGTCGTCGAAGGAAATACGGTTTCGTCTGTGAAGACCTTAGGTCATTCCGAAGAGTACGAGTATACATGATCAATTCAAATTTAAATATAAACTTTATCTGGTTTTTTCAATAACAGCATGGCCACAGATAAGATTACTATACGTAAATAAATAATATTACCAAGAATTTAGTAAATTTAGAAATTCTAGCCGGGTAATCACTGAGTTAGAGCATCAGGCATCTTTTTTATTTATTTTTTCCTATGCAAGATAACTTCAGATGTATTAAATCAGTCACCGAAGGAAAAATATACTGAGGTTTTTTTTTTACTCAAGTTATTAATAATAACGTTAAGATTCTGGTGAAAGATATATTTACGAATAATTTACAGTTAATGAACACTTCTACGTTTTCGTAATTACTGTAACATTTTTAACGATCCAGACTTTTTATTCTATCCAAAAAAATAGGAATTTATTAAAATGTATATTTGCTGAGCACCGGAATACCTATTAATTTAAGCTCATGGTTTTGGGGAGCCATAGAGTCGTCAGTATGCATGTCGCTGAGAGAGCATGCACTCACGTGATGTTAGAGCACTACACAGGTTATGTAAGTCCTAGCTTCAGTCTGCGCACCAAACCTGCGCAGTTCACGTTCCTGCTTGCCACCTCTCTGGGCTCCACAGTCCTGAGCGCACGAGAACCTAGCAGTGGTTTGCTGCATGGCTAAGATTACTTAACTGTAGTGTCGCTCTTTACCTGTTGCAGATTCATCTGCGACGTGCCAAATAAACTACGACGTAGCAAACTGACGTTGGGCACGTGCTTGGCAGATTGTCACTTTGCTAGCGAATCACAACACAACGCGAATTTCGCAGGTCTCCAGTTGAGTCACTGATAGCTTGGTTATTTTTTGTGTAGGAAACTAAAGAAAAATAATTCAATTAGTTAATGCCTTTAAAAATTTGCAATGCCCTGCATTACTAAATGTTATCTAATAAACATATTTTTAAAAGCTAAAAAGCAGATATACATACAAAACTTCTGGGCTCGGGCCGCGTAAAATAATTCCCTCTCCCAGAATTTTTGTGTGTAACGACAACGGCCGCGAAAACCTGCGATCTATATTAAAAAGCAGATAATAAAAAATGTTTAATTTTTATACAACTTCGAGTAGTAATATTGTATATTTGGAAGGAGCACTGAATTTATTTAAGAGTGTTGCGAACTATTTTAAAATAACACACACTACCCGCTGATAATTTCCATAAACTTCTGTATACATATCAGACCGTGAGCCATCTGCTATGGATTCCCGTACTACGCATACTCTGAAACACTTGTTACGTTCCTCGACAGTTAAATCTAAAGTGTATAGTTAGATTAACGATTTCTTTAGACATATGATGTACTGACGTCAGCGGAGTCAAACACATTGTAAAGAACCAAAATACTACCAGATTTGATATATTCATGCATAACCGCAAATTTTGTACAAACTGGTATATAATAATGCTCGATAGCAATAAGCCGCTAAGCTAAAGTTGAAGCATCTCAAACTTAAGCGTACCACGTTAGTATGAAATTTTTAAAAAACTCGCACCTGCATTATATCCAAAGTTTAAATTTTTCACTTTGCGATATGTTGTAATAGTAAAGTTTTACAATTTTGCTTGTTTTTTATTGCACTGTATTTTATTTCAGATTGCGAAGCGCCAATATTCTTTTAACGCTGTTATTTATTTTGCAAAACATTTGTATTACTACAAATGCCCTGAGGTTGCTTTGTCTGTAACTTACGCCTGTGATGTCACGCTATTTTTTGTTGCAATGTATATCGATTTGTCTAAACTTTAATACTTGAGGGGGACAAGAACATAACGAAACCAGAGGACTAAAAACGACCATAATGCTACTTGTCAACATTCATAGTAAAAATTAATGAGTTGAAAATCCACGCACTCCATTTATATACGTATATAAGAAATCGTGCAAGAAAGGATCTCAAAAACAGGATACTAAAATAAACTCTAAAACTCTTTTTTTTTATATGAATATTTATCTAAACATTTTGAAAGAAAATAATTGAAGGAAATATAAGAGCAGCAAAATACAACACAAGGTAAATTCCTGCAGTGACAAAGGCATTGCATGCTATTACAATTGGTATTACTTGCATTTTGTACTGAAAATCTTTTGAGAATGGTCGAAGTATGTGTCTAGTTCTCAATAACATGATTAAACCATTTCACACGCACACGCAGAGCTTACGTTGAGAGTTTACGGAAGAGAAGTGATTTCTAGGAAATCTCGAATCAAACTGGGAGTTTCCTTCGACACGCAGGTTTAAGTATCGCCAGCAACGTGATTCTGTGCAGAGACCCAGCGGATATACGTCTTCATCAACACATCATGAAGAAGAGGCATTTCCTTCTCACTCGCCGTTGCGCCAAGAACGAAGGACTGACGAGATCGTACAAGCATTCTACCCTCTATAACTGAACAGATGTTACCGCCTCCTAGCGTATCCTCTCCACAAACGAGGCAATTGTAAGCCTGAACTTGAGGGAGATATTTCTCTCACTTCATGACAAATGATGTTCCGTAAGGTATACTAGCACGCACGTAAATACTTTTGTATACTCGAAACACAGTCGTGGTCGCATTAAATGTTTCAACTGCCCTAAGCTCAAGATAATGTTCTGGTGTTCAGTGTTCAAGTCTAGCTGATAGAAACGACCAATCCAACAAGATATGACCCTTTAATTTGATGCTGTAAAAATCATAGTTTCATGTTGTATTGTCACTGTGGAGCAAGCGCGTTGAATGAATCTTGTCATGATCCAAACTCAGATGGCTTGTGTGAGAGGCTGGGGAACGTCACAAGTTCTGCGCTCTGTGGCTTGTATGTCCTCTCAGCTGTCTGCATGTTTCTCATAATTTTAAAAAATAGCCAACAATAATTGTGTACTTACTCTCTCAAATGTTCGATGTAAAACTCCTTCATTCTAGCGAGACAGACTCTGAACACAGTCTCCTACTTCTTCAAGTTCGGACTCAAAAAGAAACCAGATCATAATTTCAGAGGAAAATTGAGCAAGTAATCGCTCCAGCATGATTTAGCCATATTTTAATACAGCGAGCGTCGAAACGAACCAGTAGAGTTTAGTTTTAATAAACTAATTTACATAGGAGGAAGACAATGCGGAATGTTAAGGTAAATTTCACACAAATCTTTGGATAACACAAAAATCCGCTTTAACAAACAAAATCTACTCTCACAAAACCTTGTGTTCTACCCTCGAGATAACAGAAATTGGAAATTGGCAAAGATATTTTTTACATTATAAATATGATAAAGCTGAAGAGAACCGGCAAAAATATATTTTGAGTAGTAATCAAACGAATTGCAAAAGTTGTAATATTTAAAGAAATTTGCTGCAAGGCTTTTACCAAAGTGACATAAAATGACCTCTACTGTGACCACAAAGGGACCTAGAAGATTATACATAACACAAAGTTCGAAATAGCAGATACTGTGAAGGTAAACATAATTAACATAAAAACACGGAGCGAATATTTTTACAACTTATATGCAGAATAAAGGATCAGTTATGTATCTGAGTCAATGGAACCAGAGGGCGGCAACAAAGTAGTTGAGATCACCAATGATGAGCTAGAAAAAGCTATTAAAAGTTTAAAAATCAGAAAATTCATGACTCATAATAACATGTCTGATAAATTACCAAAACGTGGCAGTTATATGCTACGATCTGGTAGAAATCCTCACTATAATTTTAATTGAGGGTAGAGTACCAACAGAACAGAAAAGTTATATTACGATCCCGATCTTTTCAGGTAAGAGTAACCTATGTAATAATCAAAACATAATGCTTTTAAGTACTACAATGGCGCTGTTATAAATATTATTGTCTTTAAAAAATTGCTATTTTTAAAATTAAATGAGGAAAAACAAGGTTTTCATAAATACCATTAAACAAGTAAGGAAATCTTAGCACTAATGCAAAACGTAGAGAAAGGGACCCAATTCAACTGGCCAACTTTCATAAGCTCCGGTATCTTAAGTAGCATTGATCAAGTAAGGAAGAGACGACGGAACTTCCGCATTGTAAAAAAGTTGTAGCCTCAAGGAAAGTAAAGGTGGTTTAGGAAATAAATAATGAAACGGTTACAAATAGTTAAGCAGATCAAACGACAGAAAATATTGCTAATACAGATGGTATTAGACACGGACACTCCTTGTGTCCTATCTTAAGTGACTTGATAAGCAAGATTACGGATTAATCGAAGAAATCTTACAGGTATTAGATACTTACTCAAAAAATACAAACAATTTGTTAAACACATGGCGTTCAGCTTCTCACAAACACTGGACATACAAAACAGCGACTCTTGTTCAGCTTCGTTAGAATAGCCATATAGTAATGCATGTCAGTTTAAACAACAATAAAAAAAAACCAATGTTTTCATCAACATAACCTGTCTGCTGAAAACTATAATTTTAGAACGTTACATAAGAGTTCAAACACAAAGTCGTCGGACGCTCTATAAAGAAATCAGAGTGCAATCTCCAAAAGAAACCCAAAATATCTGGGGGAACAATTGCCTACTTACGGAAACAAAAGTCAACTTTGCAAGACCAGTTCAATTAAATGCGTCTGAAACTTTAAGAGAAACATGATATACAAAACCACTCCTATGCACAAAAGCAAATGACCACCTAAAGAGCACAAGACTAGAGAGAGTGAGGAATGAAACTTAAGAAAAGAACGTACCATGTAATACATAAACAAGTTCCTAGCAAAGTAATGTGAGAAAATAATAACATCTTTAACAGAGTTGAAGGAGGAAGGTTTATGAAATGCCTATAGACAATATATTGGAAGGAAGACAAACAGTTGGCAGAATTAATGAAGATTAACTCAGGAATGGCAGTCGTCTAGTTACGATACACTGTAGTGTGAAAAATCACAGGCTAAATAAAACACTTTAATAGGAACAAAAATAATTCCTCGCTATAAATTTAGCATTTAAAAGTCATTCTTAACATTTCCCTGCAATTCATTTTAGTTCTCAACCTATTAAAAATATTTTGTAAATATAAATAAATATGAAAACTTATCACTCGACTTAAACATAATCCTAAAATGTTATTCTTATCACAATATTCTTAAAAATAACGAATAAAGTAAAAAAAAAATGTATTTTTCTTTACAAGTACATGCAAATAATTGTGTTAAAATACTCAGGTAGTTAGACGGTAGAATCAAGTGTGTACAAATCCACTCATTAGGAGTTCCCCACCATATTTTATAGTAACGAGCCATGTATTTTATTATATATTATGTTACAAAGTAATTATATTCTAATGGCGTTATGATTTAATGAGAGACCACTGAAACTATTACTAAGTGAATTTTGTGCTAACAATAGGTAGGCAATTCAGCACACCAATGCTCTGTAAAAACGGTTTAATGATACGATAAACACGCCACATAGCACTGTACTACGAGAATAACACAGCATCATTGAAAATAAAAAAAATGCATTAGAAAAGTGCAAAGTTGCCTTCCGTAGAGCGGAGGTCAAATGTGGCGGGTATCCGAACACAATATACAGAAAAATGACATTTAAATTTAAACTTCCGGTGACATCTTTCAGCGTGGCTCAATAAAGACTTTACCAATTTGTTTATGTAGCACACACAGGAATAACTGGCCACGTGCCAAGTTGGTTCACATTAGTTTCATTTTCATATAAACAATCCTGCATGTAACGCAAATTGCAACGAGTCAGTGATAAAGGGAATAAGTAGCCTTTATTTTTAAAAGTACTTTATTTGTGTTGCTAGTAACAGTAATATTCATAATGTTAGTTTGCTGAAATAGGTTCTGATGGTTCAGTAATATAGTAACCTTACTTAATATATTTATATGACCGGTATTTTAAAATAACTATCGTGTATGACAACAGTGGTGCACGCTCTAACGTGAGCAAAACTTCGTGGCAATCGGTTGCGTGGTTGTAAAGAAGGTGCAATGTAAAAACTTTAATGCTGTCTTACAAAATGGTTGAAAAGGGGCGTTTTAACTACGTATTTACACGCTATAAGAACAATCGCCGTACATAGTTTGGTAGAAATTAGTTAAATTGCTCGGTATATGTGGCGTACCAACATAAAATATTTATATCCTCGTCGCTTTGAAAATAAGTGTTTGATATAATAAGTAATATTATATTTATATCGGCACATCCTAGCACAATTTGTATTGCGAACTTGGTGGTAACTAGTTGACTGACTTTAAGATATGACGTTAACATTATTAATTTTTCAGATGGTGCTGCTATCTTACAAAAAGTCAGACAAAAGGATGTGGTTTACGTTATTTAGTATTCGCAGTAGGTACTGCCTGCACGCGAGTTTGGGTGAAGTTGATTAAATGACATGGCAAATACGACAAACCTACTTGTAATATTTAAATAGCCACCAGTTTAAAAATAAGTGTTTCAACAACTAAATATATATCGTTACAGGGAACCCTAACATAGCACTACGTGCTAACCAGATTTGACTCTAACAGACAGAATAGTTTCTAACATATGATTATATATATATATATAGTAAGAGCTATCGTGCAAAACGGTTAACGAAATCCCAAAAATTTTATCTCCACAAATTTTAAAATAATAAGCGCCACACATGAATAGGAAGTATAATGGCCGGTTTTCTTGCAAAGTAACCTTTGTGAACCGAGTGCGGTTTAGGTGAGAGAACTGGTTCAAAAATTGTTAGAAGGTTCACACGCACATGAACGCATAATCCCACAAGCTCACACAATGTACTGTGATCTCGTAAATCCATCATTCCTCTGGAATGTAGGCAAAAAATAACAAATACTGTGTTACTATAGCTCTGTATTTAATTCTAGTCTCTGAGTGATACACACATTTTTCCCAAAAGATGTTCCATCTCCAATCTGGTGCAATGCCTTAATATTAACTTTCAAAATTCTTCGCGCATTAGCTTCATATCCTATGAAAGCTCTGCGCATGTAAGGAAATAAAAGTTATCTGTAATATGTATTCATGTTCTTGATCACTAAACTGGTCTAGATAGCAAGACAAATGATCTGATATCCCAGGCGACCACACTCTCAGTAAATATAAACAAATAATCGCGAACTCTGTAAAACTGGTAAATTATTCGAAATTCCTTGCACGCATTACTGGTTTCAGTTACGTTATGACTCGAATTACTGAGTTATCGTAGAAGTGTCTAAGGATTGGGTATTTATGAATGTGGAAACAGTATAGTAGCCGCTAGATCATAGATTACTCAATATATCGCGGATTCGGCCAATGAAGCTGATAGGCAGATCACAACGGCACTCTAGACTAAAGATGAGGCAGACCGACCTCGCTGACTGCGCACAAACTATGTCCTTGCCCCAACATGGAACTGCTTTTCTGCCAACACGTCTTGTGAAAACGGCCGGTTTTGGATGTTAGGTTAGAAAACTGACTTGTAAACAAATGTTTTGAGAAGTTTTTAAACTTCATCTAACCAATTTGTAATGCAGTTTCATTAAATTCAAATTGGTGAAAGTATTTTATTCATATAATAGTGCTTGTCATTTAAAAACTAAGATACCAAGAAACTTTCCCATCATTGTTGACCATGTGACCTTGACAGTTGGGTTTTTTTTGGGGTAGGTCAATGTTGGGTGCATGCGAGAAGACAAATAAGCGGTCTACGTCATCTTTAGACTATTAACCGCATATTTCAATCAACGCGACTAAGAGTGACTTTAATAGACCTTCGTGATATTTTCATCAGAGAGGATCTATTGTTTGGAAGAGAGCTGCTGGGTAGCATATCTCAGCAGAGTTTGTAAACTTTAACAGCCGTTTGTGAATATTCTTATTGGCTTGTGAGTTTCAGCTGCATTCTAACAGATAAAAGTGCGTAAGTTTGGGCGGACACTGCAGTCTTCATCTCGTAAGTCAGTTTAAGTCTACAGATGACTGTTCCCACTACTTGGAAACTGGGTTACAGCGACATCCCAAACTTCAGGATGATCTTTGGCTCATTCGGGGATGAGTCTCACTAGTCAAAAATAATCATCTCAGTTGGTGGGCTTGTCGAAGCTTGGCAAGTCTGCTAAAGTTGTCCATCCAATTTACTGGGTTTGATTTGTGTTTCCTGTCTGCGCATGTTTACGATACGTACGAAATTTTCTTTAGCCCTAACTGGAAATATAATAATAACAGTTTATCTAAGCTCATAAAGCACCGAAAAAACATTAAGTGCAAGTACTGTGAAAGCACATTTTATTACAGTGTATGAATAAAGTTATGGAATGATGATCGTAACAAATAAAAAAAAAACTAGATTTAGTGTAAACTTATTTTTAAATTTACTTTCATCTCTTCACCATCCTCTATATGTAACGTATGAATAATTTGATGTATTCCTGCAGTTAGATATCACTGTAGTGCACAAACTCAACTCGCTTAAATTACTTATAGGCCATAGTTGAAAGAAAATTGACTTCCAAGGTTTAACTGGTGTTACTGTAGACCAGCTTAACAAATAATAAATTTTACTGATTCCAACTTTGAAATGACGAAACCGACCATCATTTATGATTTCATGCAGTTTTTAAGCTGCGTGCTTTGCCTTGGTAGGTCACACTATTTTTTTTATATAAATTTTTAAAAAATATTCATTCAACTAAAAATTATATTTTCAGAATGACTTTCACCTTCTCCCTTAACCGCGAGTGCCAACTCAGTGATGCTGTCTCGGTGATCAAGCTATCTAAGTGTTGATTTCAGTTGCCGACTCCTGCTTTGCAAATCGACGACACTTCAAAGGTCAGCAAACTTTTTGCCTCGTGCCCTTCTGGCTCTTTAAGGGGTCGCACAGGTGTGTGTGTGTGTGTTATACATTATGAAGGCCGTGGGATCATCATGGCAGATGTTCGCTAAAAAAAATGTATAGTCTTTTCGTGGTTTCTTCACACTTTTTTTAAACAAAACCTTTGAAAAATCCTTTCGTGCAGATGCGTTTGGTTGTTTCCTAAGTAGATAATGTATCATAAGTGTTATATACTTCAGTATCATAAGTGTTATATACTTCAGTAAACATAATGTAGTAATCTTGGTTGTCTTTACTTCTGTGCTGGAACCTCGTCTTCGTTTCCGTCGTTTCGCCGTACTTGAGCTAGAGCTGGAGGAGGGTACCTTGCCTGTGATTGGCTGTCCAAGTTGCCAATGAGAAGAGAGGATGCTCCTCATTGGCTTCTGTAGTAGCTAATCACTGTAGCATTCTCCTGATTAGCTGGAGTGGTGGCCAATAATGATTTGACTCACTCTGGCTTGTAGTTTAGCAGATCTTTTGTTTCGATTTTCTGAAAAAAGGCTCCCAAGTTTTACTTAACCTTTATCCATCATATTTGCTAATATTGCCAGGGTGATTCATTATTTATATTGTTTCTCGCGCTGTTTTTGTTTTGTGAATACTGATGCTCGCTAAGGTTTCAAATTAACTGAATTGGATTCCATGTCTTGTAGCTATTGAAGATCTGTGGTTGTCTTGTTATTAGGTAGGCCTTCATGTCTCGTTGACAGTAATATCATTAAAGATAAAACCAGAAACATATCCAACAATGCACAGACAATAACAAATACACACGTGCTTTACTTGTAACTGGAACACAGAAGACCTCATAAAAATTAGCTTGAGTGCAATCAACTGCATCACGAGGGTAGGATTCAGAGCATAAACTTCAGATATAATCATTATAATGTTCAGAATGATAGGGTTTACTAACCTAAAATATTTACAGGTCTGTCATTTTGAAAATTAGTGTCTGAGCCAATTAAAAAACGTAAGTTTACATGGCCGAACACAGAGCGACTTGTGTGAAGAATTTTGTGGAAATCGATAAATTGGTCCCTGAGATATGACATAAAACTTTATTTTGTTATTTGGTGCTAGCTTACAGAATTGCCTAAAAACATAGTTTCTGTTTGCGATGCTTTTAATAGATACTGTCAGCACACAAAATACGTTTAAATTTGGGTAAAATTGTTTACTAGTTATGAAAAACTTATCAAAGTATTTACAAGGCCGCCATTTTTTTAACAAGTGTCTGAACCCTCATAAATTACGTAACTTTACACGGCATTCTTCAACACTACTTGTGTGAGACATATGGTGGAGATTGGTTGAATTGTTCTGGAAATATGACAAAATGTTCAATTTTATCACCGGGCACTATTTTGCAAAAAGGTTAGCGTGCAAAATTTGGTAGAAATTGTTAATTATTTCACAGATATAACATAGTTATTTAAATTATTTATATTAACGCCACTTAAAAGGCTTGCTGCACCTAAAATGTTCTAGTTTACATAACCTACTGTAAGATTACGTACGGGAAAAATTGAGTGGGAATCGGTTGATTGGTCCTCGTGATGTGGCATGAAAACTCCATTAATTTATATTGACGATCTTCATAAATGGAGGGAAAAAGTTTATGTAAAAGCACATTAGACTATTGTCGTAGATGCTGCCAGTAAACAAACTTACGTTAAAATCTGTTACACAGTTTAGTAGATGTAGGACAATAATCTTAAGTGTTTTTTATAGCCGCCAATTTCAAAATAAGGATCTTACACACTTAAAACATATCAATTATTATGCCCTCCCACACTAAAATTTCTTCGCCAAATTTGGAACAAATCGTTTGATTGTTTCCCGAGATATGACACAAAAACTTTATTTTTTCATGTTGGGCTATCTTCCAAATGGTGGAGAAATGAGGCACTTTACAGACAAATTTGACGTAAATGATAGGTACTGCCAACATGCAACGTTTAGTTGAGATTTGCTTAGTAGTTACGTAGATATAACATACTGAGCTAAAATGTCTATATAGCCGCCATTTTTAAAATAAGTGTCTCAACAAATCGAAACCTGTTTTTTTACTTTTTATGACTTAGTGCTACTTTTTGCCAAATTTGGTTGAAATTTGTGGGCTTTATCTGGACATTTCACAAAATATTCTAATTTTTCATGTGATACTATCTTAAAAAATGGCTCACAAAAGAGACTTCGTGTGGACACATTTGATTGTTGTAATATATAATACCAGCATACAAAGTTGCGTTATATTTAATTCTATAGTTTAGACGATATAACTTATAGATATAAAGTAGCTATAAAGCTGCCATTTTGAAAATAACAGCCTGACCTACTTGAAGCATGCTAGTGTACATCACCTGCCACAGCGCTACTTGCTTGCCATATTTGGCAATTGTGTCCCGAAATATGAGATTCAAATTTACTTTTTTGTGTGGTATTATCATACAAAATGGCCGACAAAAAAGGCTCAGTGCAGACACATTTAATGGTTGTAATTTATATACTCACAGCCTACAAATTGAAGATGTTATTGATTATATGTTTTCGAGGATATAGCATACTATGCAAGAATGTCTATTTAGCCACTTTTTATTTAAATAAAAGTCTAGCCTACTTAAAAAAAAAAATTCTTTATGTCACCTGATGCAGTACTACTTGGCTGCCAAATTTGAAGAAAACGGTCAATTGTTTCTCAAGAAATGAAATAAAAACTTTATAAATACACGTGCTGTCATCTAGAAAAATTGCGTACAAAAGTGATTATTTTGGGTATATAATAAGTTAATAATAGATACTATAGGCATACAGAATTTGGTAGAAATTGGTCGAATGGTAGATATGGTAGCTTTACCAAATAAACCAAAAAAATATTTGTACTCCCATTATTTTGAAAATAAGTGTCTCATAAGTTTGTTTGAACCACATACATTTACATGGTCTACCATAGTACTACCTACGTGCTAGATTTGGCTAGAAATGGTAAATAGGTTTTCAAAATATAACGCAAAAGCTTCATTTTTAATGTGATGCTATCTTACAAAATGGCTGACCGACATCAGTATCCATTTCTAAATTCTATGCTTACATGATGGTCTGTCAACATATACAATTTGGTTTAAATCTGTCGATTGGTTCCCGAGATATGATGTATCTCACTAAATTTTAAAATGGCCGTCATTTTGAAAGTAAGTGCCCGGCGTGGTCGAAAACTAAAAAAGTTAGATGTATTTACAAAGTACTGTATATGTACTGAGTTTGGGGAAATTTGGTTAACGCGTTCAAAAACTTAAAGGGGGAGACACACATACGCACAGACTCTCACACACACATACACGCTCAAACTCACAGACAAGAAAATTATATCATAAGTTTTCTTTCCTTTGGAAATCATCCCTGAATTATAATAAAATATTATGTGTATGTAAGTGAAACTTAAGTAACACTTTTTTTAAAGTAGACTACTTTAAGAATAATTAATCTGAGAGAATTATCAATATTGTAGTTTTGTGTCTCAAAATGTATAAAAAATAACACACACATAGAAAACATAATAATACTATATTTATTAGTCAGGGTACAGAAACATCACTTGTGTCACGATATTTTGAATAATGACTGAGGCACATTCTCAGTGCTTGCAGATATTTGATGAAAAATATGTGCGTACAAGCTTAATAGCTTATACGACTGTGTGCAAGAGAAGAAACACCGAACCATCCTGATTTTGGTAAATCCAGTGTTCATCAACAAGTAAACCTTATGTGTTCTGTGATTAAGCATATTTTATTTTCTTTCAAAGAGAAATTATAAAATTTAAGTTACTATGGTAACTTAATATAAAATATGCCTTAAATTTAGTGTTATATGCTGCTCACGGTAATCTGATAACTTTTGGAAGTCCTGCTTAGGATATACTTCTCTTATTATATTGTATCCTTCCGCCACATGTAAACAGAACGTTGCAATTGGCCTGATTACTTTATTCATCGGTCAAGTGAAACTGTAAAATTTTTACGGACGTAAATGTTTTACAAATTTGCTAAGTCTTACACTTACTTATAAGGAATAACAAACAGAAAGAAAATGAAATAATTTCAATATTCAGAAATGTTAACCAAACACTTTTATATCAACGTTAAGAAGTGAAACTACTTTCCATTCGTGCGTCGTTGCCAACTTTGCTGAAGGCACGTCTTACATCCTGCCCGTTGTATATGCAGGTAGGGGCAGTGACTTTTCCAAAGGTCGATTCTAGAAGTCCTCACTTAAACGTTAACAGCCTGTAGTAACACTTGTTGATACTTTCTGGAAACGTCTAAATAAAATGTTTGGTAGACATGTTTCAGTTTCGGTGTGAGTTGGCTTATCTGCTCATCAAAATATTTATGACGGGCGCATACACGCAGTGTTTTCTCTGAAAAGTGTTCTGATCATTAACGAAAAGTTGTCCAAAACTCTAGTAAATTATTGGTAAAAACAGTCTCTCATGCCTAAAACCGTCAGTGATATGTAGCACAAGCAAAATTCCCGGTTTAAAAAATAAGTACACGGTTGGCTTGCCTGATGTAACTACACATAGTGTACGGTAACAGATATTATCTCCTGCTCAGCACAGAAAACAAATTGCTATGACATTTTAAAATCCTAAAGTAATGGACGGCCAGTCACATCACCTTGCCAATGATAGCCAAAGAATGTAACCTAAAATGATTTTTTTCTAAATGGGAGATATCGTTACGAAAAGCATTGCACTGCATCATTCCCTTATTCACTGAATCCAATAGAAGGACACTAGAGAAAATTCTGTACCAAAACACGAAATTTGAGTGTGGGTAATGATGTATAAGTGAGATATCTGAAGGCATGACGATCGTAATGCAATCATTCTGGGATCTGTTAGTCAAATGTTGGCGACACTTGCTGCAGTTTCCATAACTCGCTGCTGCATGTGTTTACCTGCGTCGTCTTGGAGTAACAGTCTGTCGTGATCACTCTCCGTCTACCGGAAGTTATTCGTCACATAATGACTTCCGCTGGAATTCCACTCAGAATAACACATTGCTTCATCGGGCTTGTATAAACAAGAAAATTTCGCAAATAGATGGTGTCACGTACATATATTTCTGTCGCTTCTGCAGTTGAGCCACAGTTTATGTGTCACAGCCTGAAATGTTTCGAGTCGACAGAGAATTTTGTAGTAAAAGGAAAGAAACA
Source organism: Clitarchus hookeri (assembly GCA_002778355.1). NCBI lineage: Eukaryota > Metazoa > Arthropoda > Insecta > Phasmatodea > Phasmatidae > Clitarchus > Clitarchus hookeri. Next base: position 382,859 of record NQII01001590.1, on the reverse strand, counting down.
AATCTCTGAAAATCGTTCAAGAGCAAAATGGGATTTTTGTCGAGGCAGCCGCCAACGAGCAAATGACATTTCCTGAATTATACAGAGGACTTTGACGTCCAGCGTCGTAGATCATTCGTCTGAAGCAATTTTCAGTCTGTAACTGCGGAGAAACACATGCTGATGAAACCGGTAGTGTTATGTACTGGAAGTGGCAAATAACAGAGAGCCAAGTTGAATACTCGTATGAGCACGAAACACAGTTCATTTGAATGCATGACAAAATTGAGTATCCCATATGCAGACGTCCACTTGGAAAGTTTGTCAGTGAGGGAGAAAAAACTTCTAGAATATTTCTTAATTGAGGTATCAATATACATTATTGTTAATGCAATTCAGGCAAATGCATTGTTTTAGTGGGCAAAATATGTATAATCTAGTATAATAAATACAATTGCTCTTCATTAAAATAAAATGCACCTAACTGGTTTTGCAATTATATAATGGATTTAGCTGGTTTTGGAACTGAAGTATCCACCACGTTTAATTGTTGCAAAGATGCAAAACCAGTTAAATTTCAAGCCAGATTATTGAATGAGACGTAAGTGTTAATTATTTTGTGAGATGAGTATAATTATATATCATATCCCTCAGCAAAAAAAAATTTCCTCTTTTGTATTTACGTCATATTCACATGAAATTGGGGTCGCGGTGGCTGAGTGGTTAGACTTCTCGCCTTCCATCAAGGCAAGCCGGGTACAATCCCCGTGCCGGACGATACCACGGGTTTTCTCTGGGATCTCCCGTTTCCCCTGCCCTTTCATTCCGGTGCTGCTCCACAATCACCTCAATCACCCTCATCGGCTCTCAAGACCTCGCTGTTAACAGCCGCCCATATCTCTTCTTTCACTCACTTCTTTGCAGTGTTCCTCTTCCACGTAAGTGGACATTGCCTCTTCTTCCTCGACTTGTTGGATGGTGTTTCAACAATGCATTCATCCTCATTCATCTCATTAATTTCCTGTCCCAATGCACTCGTGTAAAATACTTTAACCAACCCGAGAAGTAACTGCAAACATACAACAATTATTATGCTGTTGATAATATACCAGCTGTTCTCCAGTATCACCAACATATTACTTTCTTAGACTTTCAGATTACTGAATGACATAGTACTATTCTATTACTCCATGGTAATTGTAATTATATAAACCGGTTAATATATTAATGTTTTAAAAGCATTATTAATAGAAAATAAACTCAATGGTAAATAAAATTAATATAGCTTATTTTGCTTCTTGAAATTTAAAATATCGACATTTCCATTAGGATGTAATTGTTTTTGCGATGGATGTAACTGTTCTTGCAACTGTAAAGAGCGTAGATTTAACTTATTTTGGTACTGGACCCATTTTTTGTCCTTTATTTTATTAGGTTGGTTTCTAACTACTTTTTCAGATTTTTTTAATTTTTAGATAGTAACAAAGGAGCGAAGAAATCCAGGGATACCAATATGTCATTATTTTATATTTTTGGATATAGCTGCTTTTGCAAATGGGCTACTCAATTGTAGCAACGCAACACCAAGGTTTATTCTGTAAGGAAAAATTGAAATTACAGGACAATCAACCGCCCTCTGCCTCAAACATAAAACCTCGAGAAANGGGGGGGGGGGGGTGTTTGTCTCTGAGTATTTCCAGGGACAAATCAATGGATTCGTCTGTGATAAGATTGTGCTGTAACCTTATTAGTCACGAATTGATATACTGTACATAATAATACATTCATTAACATTTACGCAGCAAGAAATAAGCTTTGGATTCGAACTGGGCTTCGTTAGCGTCACGATACAAACGGGAAAAACAAGTAAATCATGACAATGTTCCATTGCAAAGTTCTGACATCCCTCTGGTCCCAGAAATGTACGATGTGCAACTATCAGTTGTTATTGGGCAGTTTATGAAAGAGCTGAGCTATGGCATTAGCACTCGTGGGAGGCCAGAGCTGTTTGTAGGTGAGCATTACCTTGCTGGGAATTGGATATTACGTGTTCTATCAAGAAATATAACACATGAGGTCACATAATTTGTCAACGTATTGCGGTGCATTGACTGACCCTCGTCTCACTGCCAGTGATGACATGGTTCACGTGACCTCCGCGCCAGTGATGACATGGTTCACGTGACCTCCGCGCCAGTGATGACATGGTTCCCGTGACCTCCGCGCCAGTGATGAATGACATGGTTCACGTGACCTCTGCGCCAGTAGTAGAGTATGACGCTGCCTTTAATTTAGGCATGTACAGATGGGCTCAACTGCGGCCCTCCAAACACTGTCGATGTGACCATCTAAACGTCACCCATTCAAAACTTTCGCGTTGCTGTATACTAATGCCACTGCAAATAAAGACGACAAAATTAAACTGTCGATGTCAGAGCATGTAAAGGTAATCTGAATCGCATACTTGCCTCTGGCGTGTGCTTGTGAATGCTACTGGTAGACTTGCGGTGCGTTAGTGGAGTTGTCACATTTCGCTGGAAGGTGGGCAAGGAAAGGAATGCCTTCGTTCGCACCTGTCTAACAGTCAAATGGTGATTCTTCCTGGTGGTCTGTCATCGTCTTCTCGAATTGTTCTACCATGTTTGATACCTTTGCCTGTCCACTACTCCCAACACAATCTGGCTGAGAAGTACAATGATGCAAATTACTGGTAACTGCACGTGTCCCATCCTGCCTCTCGCAGCCCAATTATCCGGAAATTTTGCAAACTCCATCATTTGCTGGCTTAGCTATCGCGTATGTCTTCTCGGTATGCATGCAGCTCATTAATAATGGCTTGCAGCCTCAGTATAGTTTGTGGTGCATTCACGTGATGTTCCGAGAACCGGAATACTGCGTGCGCAAGCGCCATCGCACGAAATCATCGTCATTTTCGGAATATCCATCATGGTGTATTTTTTTTTTTTTTTACTTACTTTCATGGTTATAGAATCACTCCTATAGTGCGCATATTTTAATGGCGATGAGTGTATTTCAGTGTCTGCAACGAGCTTACCCTCTGTAGCTGTGTCAAATTGTGTATTTCCAAGACGTGACTGTTCATTACTTGTCATGTTTCTTGAAGCCATCTCGTATGTAATGTGTCCCAAGTTGAGGGCATTTGAAATATGCTCGTCTAGAAATTGGCCACAAATATAGAATGCATCTTCGGCCTTCGGTAGTTTCGTTCATTGCTCTTGTATCTTGTCAGTCTTGTCTTAAGGGTTGTCCATATGGTGGTGTATGGAAGGTCCTTGCAAGACGCCAGGTCTTCTTTCTGGGCTTACGCGTTTCCAACTCACTTTTCCAACCATGTATTCTATGTGCCTCCTGCATTATTTCAGGAGTGTGCATTCGCAAAAAGAGGCTCTTACATGTAATAAAGGTCTGCTTCGGCTACACTTCAGGGGTGGTTACACCGCTAAAAAATAGATGCTAACTATAGGTCGTATATGTGCTCTACGTATTTTTTGATGAGGAATCACTTAACTAAGTTTGTCGGTACAGTCCACTTGCGCTATGTTTAATACACTGGCATTGCGCAGTGTACAGTCAGTTGATAAACTGTTGAAGGAAACGTGTTGACATGTGTGTTGACCATAATTTCCGCCAACAATGCAATAAGCATGTATTTGAAATACACGCTTTTTCATCTTGTTAGCAGTGGTAAGATTTACACTGCGCTCAGGATATCAGAAATTTTGGTGAGTATTGAAACTGTCCTTGAACAAGGGCAGATATAAGCAGTGCTTGATTAGTGAGCTGGAAGATACATATTTGTAACTCTTGTTTACTGTTGTAAATAATTTTTAGCGTCCCTCAACCCCCGTCTTTCGCCTTTCGTAGCCTTGTGACGTGACCCAAGCTTTCAAATATCCTGTGTGCAGTATACAAAAGCCCAGTGTTAATGTCTTGCGCTACCATTTCTTCCGCAAAAAAATTGGTTTTTCTTTCTTTCATTGCTAGCACTGCGGTATAAACTATTTTATATCTGACACAAACTGTATATTTTGCGACAGTGCTTTAAGTAACTTAGTGCAAAAAATAAGGTATTATTCATTTGTTGCCGTTAAAAACCCGAACGTTCACTAAGCTAATATACATTGGTCTTCAAATATGCAATATCGATTCTTTTTTTTATTTCAACCCATGTACACCATCTACAGGATTAATGTGAACCCCTGGTACAGTTTTGTGAGATTTTTCTTTGTTGAAAATCATGTATAAAACATACTACAGCCTATCACCTAACGTGAATATTAACGTAGAGACATACTTAAACACTGGGAATCAAAATAAGTTTTTGCAAAATATCGGAAACTACGTGAGATCATAGAACAAATTTGTGAAAAATGTTAGCCTGACTTGATTCCTGCCTTCTGTGAACATTTGGCAGGGGATATAATTGTCCATTATTAGGAGAATTATGGGGTGTCACGTTATTAACCAACAAAAGCGTGTTACGGGTTGTTATCGACGGCCATGTGAAAACCGTGTGTAGATTAAGGGAACATGTTATGCACTTTAGTGCACATAGCAATAAACGACCGCCCAATTATGTAGGAATAATGTTTATTAAAAATAATAGTGTGTTACATTGTCTCGTTGTAGGAAAGTTCTCTTTTACTAAAAAACGCCTTCAGGAACCATATACGTTGTAATTTCTTTGTATGAACTAATATAAGTAATTATATTTGTCATTTATGTAATTACAGCGGTGAGCATTCAATTGATTCATTCGCACCAAGCTTACTAAGTTATGGCACACACTGACTAAAAAGTTATTTCGATACAACTTTTTATCATAAATCCTAGAGTTGTGCTTATTATCAGTTTTATTCGAGAGTTAAAATGCGTCTCTTTAAACGAAGAGACTTTTCACTTTAAGGCATAACTTCTGTTTCGGGATGGTTCTTGAAACTGTCGGAATCGAACTCAGTACCTGCGGAGGACGAATAAAGCACGGTAGTCGCATAACCAAACATCTGCAGTTACCGGCGTCTGATCGCTTGGTTGTGAAAGTTGCAGCTACTGGCCTCCTCTACCCTTCACAACCCCCAGGCTATCGTCGTACGGACGGGGAGTAAAAATACATCTCGTTTTGCGTAGTGTCGGTAGTTTTGGCAGCGCAACTTTCTTCCTCCCCGCCAGGGGGTTCAAGATCTTCGCTAAAAGTTCTCTTGCTTCCTCACCGCCGTCACCTTCCACTTCAACCTCCACGCGGCCGGGGGGTGAGTTAGTTTCCTTGGCCCTTGGCCGGTGTGAAGAAGGGCCATTGTCGACCNAGCCCCCTCACATCACGGGGGGGGGGGCAGCTCGTCGAGGGATGTTGTTAGCCGAGAAATGTTTCCACAAAACAACATAATGAGGACAATTGTCGAGCCTCTCCCAGCATTCTCACGGCCAACCCCTCCCTGGAAACTTCATCTCCCCCTGCACCCTCAACACAGTGCCTCGCCGTCAAAATGGCTGCCGCGCACCTGGAACAACTCTAGTGCGAGATACACTGCAGGGAAGTTTGGCCTGTGTATGGGCAGAGTACATGTGTACCACTTCACAATTTATAAACGTTAGAACACTTATCTTAACACTTTGATGATGAGGGCTACTCACAACTAACAGAATGCCATATACCATGCTTCTCGACTTGAGCCGGTGCCGCGGAGGTGTAGTGGTCAGACTGCTCGTCTTCCACTGAGGCGAACCGGGTTCTATTCCGGGCGGAAATCGTACCGGACCAAGCCGCTGATCGGCGAGTTTTCTCGGGGATCTCCCTTTTCCCCCGCCCTTTCATTCCGGCGCAGCTCCATACTCACCTCGCTCCACCCTCATCGGCTCTCAAGACTCCGCTGTTAAGAGCCGCCCAAATCTCTTCACTTGACTTCAACTGTGTCAAAGATTTATTTTCCTGCAAGAACTGCCGAAAAGCTGCAAGAATATAAATCTTTGACGCGGCTCAAACCCAGAAGCCTAGGTTATAATGACAAGGGTCGGGAAAGCTTGCTAACAAGTACAATGCTTGGACAGCTTGCCGACTTTAGTCCGGTACTAACTATCAGGAAATGTATTGCTTTGTCGCTACGTTTCTCTGCCACACGCCAGGTAATGAAGGGGCAATAAATGAACGTTATTTTGTTGCTGGTTCGCAACTGTCTGAACTCTGTTAAACGCCCGGCTATGTTTTCCCTCTAAACGCAATACACTGTAAAAATTTTGTTGTACTTTTACGAGAAAGTTTTTGGGAACCCGTTTCCAAAAACGTTTTGCGGGGGCATTAAAAGTTTTCTTGTAAANTGTACTTTTACGAGAAAGTTTTTGGGAACCCGTTTCCAAAAACGTTTTGCGGGGGCATTAAAAGTTTTCTTGTAAAATTTCCAGTGCATGTTCGTATATTTTTTCAAATTGAAGGCTTGTATCTTATCTTGCGTTGTTTAGAACTGGAAATGATATTATTTTGAATATGCTCTCGAAGACAACTGCACTGAGAAAATAAGTTAAGAGGAAAAAACTTTCTGATTGTATTAACATAAAACTGTTCGCCAGCACCAATACTCGAACCAAGGTCCTTTCAGTCATAAGCCTAAGCAGTTTACCAAACGGCCACATCGTCTTAGAACGCTATGTTGTCTTACGGAGCAATCATGAACCTAACATCGCTTCTTGGGAAGGACTGAGTATTTAGCGAATCGCTGCCCTTGAAAGACATTAATTCTGCAGGCGGGTTGAACAGTTGTTTAATGAATGCTTGCATTGAGATGACAGTTATTGTTATTGCAAACCTACATATTATCATAACATACAGATTGGTTGGTTTCAAAATAACTGGGCAGGGAAAATTCATATCGCAGCGTAATCGTACATCTAGGAAAACCAATTAAGAGGCAATTAAAATGTTTACACTCTACAGAACGTTAAAACAAAACATCCCTTCTCCCCCCAAAAAAGGTCAGTGATTATTATTTAATAGCACAAAGTTCAGCAACACATTCAATTTTTTTCGTGAAATTATTAAATTATTGTCACGGAATGTAATAGTTTGTAACTTTGACTTCCTCATCATTACAAACATTTTTCTAGATGTATTATAAAAACGACTCTTGTAATGAGAATAAATTTTATCCAGGATATAACTGTATTTTCACAAAAGTTTGTAAATGAACAAAGAACTTCCTAGTAATATGTATAAAAAAAATTTACGGTGTAACATTTGCCGTTATAGACGAAATATGAGAAAGGCTAATTTTCGTATTGCGTGCATGTCCCAAATATCGGCTAAGATTTTTCGAGAGAAGTTGTAAATTCACGTGTTTCAACAATGATGTGCCGTTTGTTTACAATTGGTTTTACAACAAACCCGAGCTCGGAATCGTTACGTTACATGCAGTGTTTCATAACGTGTGGGGTTCACTTCGCCGTTAGACAGGATACACTAAAACAGTTTGAAAAACTTTTGTATTGACCTTGTTGCAACATTAAAGAAAGATTTCTGAACAAATAAATAGGTTCTGCAGGACCTATAAGTTCGCCTGCACGTTATCCAGACTTAAACCCATTGAATTTTTATTTGTGGGGGCCACTTGAAATGAATTATGTAAGCAACACCCGTTCACAACATCGAACTCTTCGTTAGCGTATGCAAGAGAGTTGTCAACTTATTCGACAACTTGATATTTTGTTAAGAATATGACAGTCAACAATACTACTGCATGCATGCTTTCAGGCTTAAGGTGGTCGTTTTCAGTTCCTCTTACAGCGATAATCAGCATTGCATTATTACGGTGCAACAGGATTATAACTCGCAACAAGTTGAAGAAGGCCAGATATTTATACGAAATGTTTCATTGTGTTCGTGCCTCCTGTCGCCGGCGAAGTAGGTCCTGTGGTATGAAACACTCTGTACAGACTAATGTTCTGAGTAACTTGAGTGCACCGTACTTGCGATAAAACTTAGCAAAAATGGAAGTGCACTAATATGTCGAAGCACTTATTTAAGTAAACGGTGTACTGGCGTTAGTGGAGGTTACGTGGTTTTGACATTTGTGTAGGAAGAAAAATAGTTCGATATATTTGGACACTAACATGGTCGACGCACAGCTGTCATGCGCACCCTACTTCGTATTCACTCTACGTTGACCATTGCCAACGACGTAACGACTGTTATCTATGCAATCGCAATGCGAGACTTTGAAATTGTTGCAAACACAAATACGTAATTACTACGCTACTAAAGGCTGTTCGCGGTAAAATGAGCACTTTTGAAAGCACTGCTTAAGATATACTCATGTGCACGTTGTGTATTCTTCCGCCTGATGTAAAATATACATTTCCACGGGCCTCGCCACTTTATTCATGCGTCGGTCAAGTGAAAATATGGTTATTAGAAAAGTAAATATTTTAAAAACCCGCTCGTTTTTACACTTCTACGCTTTTTGAAAAAAGAGAGAGAAAGATATAATTCAAGTTATCACAAATGGATACCTAACAATTTTTATTCGACGTAAATGTATGGAACTACTTTCAATCAATCGTTACCAACTTTACTGGGCGCATGTCACTCAGTGCGCCCGTTAAAATATATGCAAACAGGGACAGTGACCTTTTTTTCTAAAGTTGATTTAAAAAGTCCTCACTTTATCGTGAAAAGACTTTACTAATTCTAATGAGAATAAAGGAAAAATAAATCAACTTCAGTGGCCAGTAATTTATACATGACACTTCTATTGCGACGTTACTGGGTGGAATTGCTCACACTAATCACTTTCCATCTTTGATATAGGTATTGCAACCAGAACTTACACTCAAATGTTTAAAGATATAGGTTCAAATGTTGCCAAATATTTATTTTAAAAGTACATAATATGATCAAAGGTTTCAGGATAGTTAATCAAGATATCTTAACATAGCTAGTGGCGTAAATATTTTCATAAATTTTTGTATCTAATAAAATTAATGGTTCCGCAAAAAATGGCAGGTTTAAATAATCGTTTTAATTGTGATAATTTTGAAGGCGTATGCTTGGAGAAACCTATAAACATTATGCTCTAGTATACTAACGGCTTACAGTATCACATTGTTATGCAATCTCTTGGCTCTCCTAAGTGTTATTTTTTAATAACTCGATAGAGGTATTCCAGTAACATTACGCATACCGACAAATGCCATACATTTCGCCAAAATGTTTTTTCGCATTCAGGATTTCTGGCGTCCTGCGTGATGTCTGAAATAGCTGTTTCATGATTTACTAAACTCTTTGACACCGACCTTTTAAAATAGTCCCGCTCTAACGTAAATGAAAACTTGCCTCAATTTTCGAAATCTTGGTAGCCGATCACGCAGAATTATTCCAAGGTAAACCGTAATATTAAAAATGAAGTTTACAGTAAACATTGCACATCTTCCAGGGTTTAAAACTAACATAGTTCTGATTTTTGAAGCTTGAACAGATTTTCACCCATGGAAAATGCTCTACAAAACAATAACCGAAGTGATCGTTAGTATTAGGGGTTCGTGTTATCATAACTTCAGTTTTAGATAAAGACTGTCAGAAAAAATAATTACCTGACTTGCACTGAGTATTATCACAAACTTGAAAAAAAATATAGCAAACATGAAATGTTTGTATTCACCCTCAATAAATTTAGCACTTTAGCAATAAAGTATTTATTAAATATCTTGAGTTATAATCTGCTGAATGCTTAGTTCAATTGGGACAGTAAATTTTACACACCTGCCAACTCACTTGTAAAATCACGGGAGTCGCCTTCTCCTACAAGTAGTTGTTTACTGCTCCAATTAATAGCTTCCTCTGATAAACATTTTTGACACATATTTGAAATAATTTCTACCCAACGCACAAAAGCCGTGTTTACAGAATTTTCCAATTATTGTCTTCTCACTTTGATCTGCGAATTGCAAAATCGTTAACACAAAAACACGATGTGTACTTTGAGTGTTAATGAATGGCATAAACGTCAATTATACAGGATATGTGAATATCTTACTAAAGTACCATTTTCCAGATAATGAGACCGAAGAAATATAATTTATCATAAAAAGTGCCTAATCTTCGGCAATCTTTGGTATGATAAAATTTCTATTATTTTAGTTTATTTTTTTATTTCGGATCAAAGATCTAGTTAAATTACACTCTCAAACTCGTTAGATTTTCTCGGAAAAGGAAATAATACAACACATTTATGAGTGAAATGCATTATATTCTATAGTAATTGCACTTTTGCCAACTAAGATCTGCCTGCAAGTAGCGAATTCCTTTAAAAGCTTTCTACACTTCTCTGTCAGCACGTTAGATAACATGTTGGTATGAACTGATGGGTTCTTTCTTCTTTTCTGGTATATAAATATAAAAACTAGCACGCTTTTTGTTGCATCCATGTATCGAACAGAATGTAGAAGAAATAGGCATCGTTTAGGTCTTGCCTTACATACTCGCCATACAATAAACAGTGCAGCTTGCTAACCTTCAGAAACAACAACACTCACTGTAGCCTTCTCCTGATTGGCTAAATGGTGGAAAATTATGATCTGACTCACTCTGCATTCAATGGGAAATGGTTTAGTATAGTCGGTGTCACAATAAACTATGCAAGGTTTCCTGCTGTAATATGACTGTGAAAAATGTTAATTTTGCGAGCGAACACAAAGACATAAACACTTTCAGGATGAGAAAACTACGATTCCCTTTCTAGCATACTTTCCTTGGAAAGATATGCTTGTGAAATCGTGCGAATGTCTGTCTGGGATATAGGCTTATGTCCCCCTTTAATTTTTTAACCACCTAATAGATTGCAATAACATTTTTCAGGAATAAAATGTCACGAATATTACGACGGAACCTAATATAAAAGCAAATATTCGGTATTTATAAAATTACATACATTTTTCAGTACAAGGGTGTTTAAGTAACATTCCGCAATGTATCAATCTGCATTGTATCAATCCGTGTGTTTTACGTGTATAGAATTGAACGGGTGGTAATTATCAACACATGAGTGTAATCACCGCAATTATAACTATGTAGCAATTAAGCACTTGTTCTGTACGTTCTGTCAGTAGTAATGTTCCAGAAATATAATTACATACATTACAAATATTTTCAGATTGCAATTATTACAAAATGTACATGTTTTCCATCATTTTTGTTTGGTTTACAGTGTGTTTGTTTGGGGATGATTTTGTAGCATTAGTCGTACTGGTTTTTTAACATTAAAAGTATATGATTTAAGTGTTATTTATAGGACTTTGTGACCCAAAGAAATTACCGTGTATTATTTATGAGTTTATAAAAACAAAATATGCCGATTTCAAATGCATTAGAAAACATCTAGTAGATGTAATATTGGATATGTATATAAGTATATACTTACACTAGAATTTTTCTTCAAAGTTCACCATGATTCAAGCTTAATATATTGTCTGTACTGTGATAGCCTGAAAACTTCGTGAATATATTAATATGTTTAGGGATCTTGACGATTTCGTAATATTAAATAAATGAAGTTTATATTTCCTTCATTTAATTGTTAATTTGTGTAATTTAAACCAGTAATTTAATTTCTTTGATATTTTCTTTGCCTTCACTTCCAGCAGTTTTCTGTTTGTATTGCTTATTATAAAGTTATTGTCATCTACATATGAAACTATGCTATGGTCAGTTACGATTGTGTTAATATAATATTTACGTAAATTATACTAACGGTTAAACGGATCAGACACCAAACTAACGTTAAATTAAGTCTGAAAATGTCCCACTCGGGCATGGTTTAGCAGGTTTCCTACTTAAAACTTTGCTGCCAACCGGCGAAGCCTTCGTCCTTACTACGCGATACAACGTTAACGTTCCATTGACAGTTGACGTGCTCAACCAAGGAAACACGTGACAATTTTACCAGCTTTAGTCTGACAGCAATGATAGACTGATCGTTTTAAAAAACACCATCGCTATAAACGGAAGATAATCGTACTAGACATTTTTTATAGCTGTCATCAACACGCACGAAAAAGAAGAATTGGCAATAAAATGTTATGCAATTGTGGAGTTAATTTTGGTATGTTGGTAGTGAAGTTCAAGTGGGTTGCACGATCTTAGAGGAACAGTGGTACACCTCGACCGCAGGACAATTTGAGACATTGCCATATAAAGCTGACCAGCTTCATGACTAATTTACTTCAATACTGTAATTCCCCAATTGTATTTGGTAATTTATTAACTGCGAATAAAATATTTTCAAAACTAACGTTAATGTTTGNTACTGTAATTCCCCAATTGTATTTGGTAATTTATTAACTGCGAATAAAATATTTTCAAAACTAACGTTAATGTTTGCGATGTAATATAAATTGCCTTAACAAAGTTCAAACCTGCTTGTGTTGTATTAAGAAATTTGGTGTTAACAGTTATAATTTCTGCTCGTAGATCCATTTCACCGTGAATTCTCTAGGTTACTCATTTTTAGTAGCAGCTAATTTTTTTACGTCTTTCGTCATTGTAACAGGAAGATTGTTGTGCTTACTGCATTTGGGGATGATGCTGCGTAAAGTTCGGAAAGGTAGTAATAGAATTATGAAGATAGACTTTGTGCAATTAATATTCCCGTATCAGTTCATAAGTTGTTAATGAATACCGTGCAGCTCTAGAACTTTAAATGATAGCGCGTGTCGTGATCAGAGTGAATGCTGTGCACGAGTGGCTAGCTCACAAACTGCAATAGATAATGAAGCTGACTTATCTCAGTAGACAAATAACACGGTGGCCCTTAGCAATACCGCAAGAAGCGAAAGTAAGTTGGCTGACTTGTGCAAACCTGCTTGTACATGAGCGGCCCACACAACCAGTTCACCTTCGTAATGAACACGCAGCTTCACGTAGCCCACGTTATGCCTCTTGACTGTCGCGTGAAGTTGGCCACGCCTGGACCACTGTTCAGACAACTGACATGTTGCTAAGTACAATCCACCTGTAAGCAGCACGACCCTGCATAAGCATGCCGGCACCACCTGTGGATGTCCACTGGCATACTGATTCCGGCCTGCCACCAGTTGACCAACTGTCGTCAGCCAACTGTTGGCAAAGCTACTTGCAGCTCAGCTATTTGTTACTTACCACCCAGACATTTGTCACTTGTGGCCCACTGAAAAGCAGCTTATCGTGCATTTTACAAGCAAAAAAATAACAATTCTGTTACGTCCAAATAAGAATAATGGTCATATATTCCTCCATCATCATATATGCTACTTTTATTATCATTTCGAAATTCGCAAACTTCTTTGAAAGAGCANATATTCCTCCATCATCATATATGCTACTTTTATTATCATTTCGAAATTCGCAAACTTCTTTGAAAGAGCATGGCATCGGACTCACAACTCTTGTGTTCATAATCTAGAATGATACCAACTATACTCTCCCATGTTTTCATATACACAGTTTTATGTAACTCTGAACAATTTTTACACATAAAATTTGCGTTATAACTTTACTACATACTCAGATTACGTTAGTATTACAAGTCAATACTAAGATTTGTGTGCTTTGTTTAAAATACTAGTATTTTAATTTCGTGCCACATTCAGGTAATATTTAAAATGAAAAATAAAAATAATTTTTTTAAAATTTTATGCTTTTCAGGTTTTCAGTCTAAATTTTTTTTCCCCCTATTACAGTATTAATATGACATGATAATTTCACTTCACATTGANATTATTAATATGACATGATAATTTCACTTCACATTGTATGAAATTAAATGTATTCAGTAATTTCTCATATGCTATTTGATATTTCACAGCAACGTGTAATTTTCACGTCATGAATGGCCTATAAGCTTCCTAATAATGTTTTCTCAGTAGAAAGCGACAGTTGGCATGCCGAAAATGACCCCTAAGCTTGCTGCTATTATTTCCCTAGCAGTAAGCAACAGTTGATATTCCATAAGTGGCCCATTGGCATGCTACTAATACGTCCGCAGCAGTAAGCAATAGTTGGCATTTTGTCTATCTTCTGTTTTTGGGGCTTCTGTTGATTTCCTTTTTGTGAGAGTATTGGCCCACATTACGATTATTTAAATAAAAGATAGTCACTTTTTATTGATAAGACCTGATTGTCAATCATATAAGAAATGCCAACAGGCATAAATGCGAACGTTTGCGCCCACTGCCAATAGTTGGCCAACCGTTAACTGCTGTTTGTTTTCTGCTTGAGATATGGCATTACAAATTGACTTACTTAGATATTTTATGTCAATCTTAAAATCTGACTTCCATGCCTAAAATTAACAAAGTTGTATAAATCTCTGGGATTTTGACCAACATTGATGCCCTTTTGTTTTTAATTAAGGTTTTTGCAGAAGCAATAATTACATAATTATTAGTTCATATAAATTATTGTTTGCTTTTTCACATTTATGTAATTAATTATTGTATATAAACAACCATCGATATTACCATATAGTTTGCGACTTTAGAGGTTGTAGTAAGAGTAATTATACAATGACATTAAGTCACGTTAACGTTCCCATGTACAAAAAGCACCTCATTTCAGATTTATGTTCTCATAATTATATAATACTCTATTGATTTTTTTAAATAATCGGGCAAAATGTATATATTTAACAAACATTTTTGTACTATTTAGTTCCTAATATAGATTTTTACAACTTTTTTTAAAGTTAGAATTTATTCCTTCAAGAAAAAAAGGAAACAAAAAAATTGTAAAGTTCAGACTTATTATTCATTAAAGTCCAGAATTTTATCTAATTCCGTTGTTAAAGTCATGACTATATTAAAGATTTGGTTCTTCCACCACAGTTTCTTAATTACATTCTCTAATTATTATTTGCTCACTCATTCTAAGAATTCTCTTTCCAATCAACTTTTTATATGGCAACTAGACTGTAGGATATTAATGGATTGCGGGATTTCGAGAGCAGATAATACTTTAATTCTATCGAAAAAGGGAGAAAAAATTACTTTACTTGTCTATCAGAATATTATTTAATCCGTACTAAAACGACGTAAGTCAGAGCGTACATTGGCATACGTAAGTATTTTTCTTTCTTTAGCACAATATTGCTCAATAATATTTTAAACCGTCAAGATGAGGTAACGATCTTTATAGGCTGTTAATGGCAAAATTTAGCATTTTTTTGGGCCTAGTTACTTTATAATTCTAGCCATTTTTTTTATCTTTTAACCAGTTTTTAAAATAAATATTGCAATTTAAGTAATAAACACAATGTTTATATTCCACCGCACTCGGAAGTTAAGATCTAAGGGTAAAATAAAATATATTTATTGACTATTATTCCTAATGAGAGGGCTTTCAAAAGTTATCACTTTACTGTGAATAGCCAAGTATGCCCTATTTAATACAAACTAATATTTTTCATTCATTTATAACGTTTACAATTTAAATGATTAACTATTTTTATTTCACTTTAATTAAATGCAAAAAGCGAGGACTAAAAATCTAAATAAAATATAATTTTTTTCTTTGACACTTTCTTTGTTTTTATTGCAGAATGTGAGAATGTTTGATGAAGTACAAATTACAAAACGGAGTCACCTGATATCGACATAGTAATTACATTATCTTGTAAGTTATCCATTGAAATATATTGACTAATTCATTAAATAAGTCCAGTATTTCAGTTGTGCACGTTAAAAATAAACAATTGAAAATAATTGCTGGCACCTCTCGATAACGTAGGCATATATATATCAAATCCTTAAGATTCTGGCATTTTCTTTGGTTGAATTTTTTTATCGTTTATTTGTTGAATTTTAATATGTTTAAAATTCAATTTGAAGTTGAATTTCTTTTGTTTAATTTCCAGACGCTTTGAGATTCGTAACGAATTTATAGTTTCATTTATTTTTTTTTGTTTATAGTAAATTATTATGATTGGTTATGAACATCAGATGGAATACGTTTGGTACAACGAAGATATATTGTTAATAACAAAAACCATTATCTTTATATGTACGTTTTAGCACACTACGACTGCAGAATCAGAGATAACATTTCTATGTTATCTGTGAAGTTTGTAAAACTTAAGAACATTAACATTTGTGTGTCATTTATTCAACAAGAAAAAAAATGTATTGNTTATCTGTGAAGTTTGTAAAACTTAAGAACATTAACATTTGTGTGTCATTTATTCAACAAGAAAAAAAATGTATTGCTTTGTGTGGTTCTTCAGCTGTGTTGGAGGACATTGTAGCGTCATAGAATTTTCTTGAGTGCCATTAAATCCATCAGAGATGAAGGAATAAGAATGAAATTGCTGACAATCGCAAAGGGAAGGAGAAGAAAAGCTATTATGAGAAGTGAAAAACTGATGAACAAAAAAGAAAAGAGAAGAGCGTGGTAATGTGGAAATGGAGGGATTCCCGGGTTTGTAACGACCTTTTCTTTCCTTCGGATATGAAGGTAGGTTTGTAACTAATCGTGGCCTTATTTTCTTGTCAAGTATTCAGTTAAGTGCGTGAATGCTGTAAAAACGTCATCAAATACACCTAAAAACTTCCAAAGTTAAGAGAAAAGATATTAATGACAACCATGAATTTTAGGACCATTAATGACTGTTCTGAATCTCGTTTGGATGTAAATTTTTAAGCAAATCCACGAAGGCAAAATGNAATTTTAGGACCATTAATGACTGTTCTGAATCTCGTTTGGATGTAAATTTTTAAGCAAATCCACGAAGGCAAAATGTGTTATAACTGCAAAGAAACTATGTGACCAAGCCACTCGCTTCAGACATAATATTTGTTTATAAAAATAACTCGATATGGCTAGGAAACGCAGTCCGCAAACNAATTTTAGGACCATTAATGACTGTTCTGAATCTCGTTTGGATGTAAATTTTTAAGCAAATCCACGAAGGCAAAATGAGTTATAACTGCAAAGAAACTATGTGTCCAAGCCACTCGCTTCAGACATAATATTTGTTTATAAAAATAACTCGATATGGCTAGGAAACGCAGTCCGCAAACAATGACATTACTTTATTCTTAAAACAACAAACACAATTTAAAATAAAACTTTAGAAGATACATTCAAAAAAATTTAAAACACATGTCTTGTATAGTAATACATTATTTCATTAAGATTCTATAAACGATATAAGGTACATAGGAAATCAATTTTCAGTTGGTGACGTAGTAAAAACCAGCTGCAAGCTTACTTCAGAAGAACTATTGGACCACTCAAATTTATTCTCAGTCTTAAGAAATCGACCATGTTTCGAGTACGCGGCCCCTGGCTGTCTTTCAGTGTGAATAATGACGTTCCGTTATACTTCAGTAGCGTAATTTAAGCATAGTTTCGGTTATTCTCTTGTGACTTCTGTATTACAAGCTAAACATGTCCTTATATTTTAACCACTCGTTTAGAAAATTTTATAATTATATTTACATAATTAATATATAAAGGTATTTTAGACCGGTGTTTGTTTTGTCTAAAGCAAATAATTATTGCGGCAGTTATTAAGTCATAAATTAATCAGATTTACCTAAAAAAAATACGGTTAACGCAATCAACTCAGTGCACACTGTGTGATTAAGTAAGGCCAAATATTAAAATTTGAAATGTTGGGTAAAGCACAAAGGGAAATTTTTTTTACTGTAACTAGCAGCATAGCAGCTTAAAGCCATCCATTCCGCTGAACGCCATTGCTGTTTAACAGTTTATGCCCCCAGTGTTCATATTTATCTTATGTATTACTCAACTGAATCACGATTCATATTTTGTCCATAATAAATAGGGGAAAAATTGTAACTGGAACTGACAAATGTTTGTATAGTTACAGAACTTTGTTGTTTTACAAATGTAATATTTTTTAAAGCTACAGTGTTTGTTCATTTGCAAGAATAGAGTTTGTGTGAATAATAAAAGAAGTTTGTGTTGTTTAAAATATACCGTAAACAGCTAACAGCACAGCCGCGCATCACTCATCACTTCTGGGAGTTCCACGCGTTCTGCGAATATCATACCTGGCTCGAGGAGGGTTGCGCTTTTAAACAATATAACCTTTCTGTGACTAACACAAAAAAAAATGGCCCATTTGATTATAACTTTTACAAAATAGTTTATACATTTTGATTACGCATACGATTAAAATATTTTGACATTCATCGTTAATAGAGTACGAACAGTGGGTTCGGGGCATAAATTTTAGATTAAGGATTACAGTAAAACCAAATAATGGATTTCAGGTAAATTACTTTATCACGACTATCATAATTACACAGAAAAATAAGTATACTGAAATGAAAGGTAGCGAGAATAAAGTATATATATATATATATTACATTATATAACATGTGGGAAATGTTTCGAATTGGAAGTGATGACGCATCGTTATAGCGATACCTACTTGAATCATCCCAACAGCATTTTAGATTCTTTTAGAAAAAGTTTTTTTTTGTTTCCTTGATTAAAGGTATTAGAACAAATACTTACGAATGATAAACAATACTTACAAATACATTTGTTTACGGCAGATATAAATAAATACAATTGGGTTTTATTTTGAGCTATTCACAAGAACATGAGAAGAAGGAATATTAATGAAATGTTTGAAGACTATCCAGAAGGATAACCACTTGGCAGACTTCGACTTAGGTTCGTAGATATTTTTGTAAATATCTTCGTATTGAGAATGTAGTAGGCGAGCACATGCCTGCTGGGAGAGTACATATCTCAACTTCTGCGTCGTGGTCGACCTGTTTTTTGTCGTAAACGCAGCAATTCAGTTGCAAATGGACCAAAACGTTAACACCATTCAATGAATCTCTGGAGTGAGCATCTTGCGACCTCTCTTGGGGTAAGATGCGACCTCAACACAGCAGAGGTACGGAAGCGTTGTGTTATTACAGTAATAGGCAGGATGTTACAGTAATATGCAGGATATTACAGTAANCAGCAGAGGTACGGAAGCGTTGTGTTATTACAGTAATAGGCAGGATGTTACAGTAATATGCAGGATATTACAGTAATATGCAGGATATTACAGTAACAGGCAGGAGATGACTTGCCGTGACGTAGCTGAAGCTAAGTTACTANATTACAGTAATATGCAGGATATTACAGTAACAGGCAGGAGATGACTTGCCGTGACGTAGCTGAAGCTAAGTTACTAGCGATCTCCATGTTGTGAAGCCAAAGACATTCAAGTTATAGTTATTTACTTGTTGCGTATCAAAATATGTTGATTGCGGCATGTTTTATCTGAATGAAGATCTTCCACAGCTGAACTATTAAGCCAAAAACAACTTCGCNAATATGTTGATTGCGGCATGTTTTATCTGAATGAAGATCTTCCACAGCTGAACTATTAAGCCAAAAACAACTTCGCACTGAAATATTGAATTCTTGTCATTTAAATGTTCAATGTTTTGGGCGTCACAATATGGCGATGGTGACGAAATAGGTTTCACCATTTCTTCTTAAATAACTACACGCAAGGTTGAGCTCCTGTCTGGAAGGAAGGACTGGTATGTGTGACCTCCGGGACGGCTGAGATAACGCCAGCATCAAACTAAATTGTGATGGCGTTCTACGGACGCTTGGCAGTAGCACAATGAGATGCTGGTGACGAAGGACGGCAATCAGATAAAATATCTAGACAACAAGTCTGGAGGGGGGAGGGATAACCCTACATGGAGCCAACGGTGTACTTATTGAGCACTAACGATTGCGTGTACACCAACATTGAAGAGACATGCACACTGATCATTTTATTTATATAAATGGAATTCATTTTATGGCAAAATAATTATTTTTATTTTTATTTCAATAAAACTGCCATCGAATACGAAAGTTTTGCCATCAAGAAAATAATATGGTAAGCAATAATAAGTTTATGAAGCACGGTGTTGCAGATGATCTGTTTTGGTGGCAACTCTGTTATTTTAACTTGCTTGACCGTTACAAACAGTTATTTACTTTTTGTGCTTTTGATACTGCTACTTCGCATTGCGTCGTTATAAGGTATTCATTGGAATGTTTAATTATGTTTTCTGTGCAACGAATATACGTTCCAGTGTAAACTGTATGCATATTATATATACGAACATACGCACTTAATAATATTTGAGAGCTTATTTGCGAAAATTCTAGCACCAAAGTGCAACAATTTCCACCTCCCCCAAGAAATCATGTTACAAACTCCGGCTTTCTTGATTGTTTTATTTCATCTCTTTCAAAAATACAGAGTGAGGCCGAAGAAATGCGACAAACTTCAGGGGGTTATTCCTGAAAGGGAAACGGACAAAATAATCCCTATCAAGATGTCCGGAAATGTACAGAAACACTGCAAAGTGTAGAGAAACGTTGTAATTAGAAAAGGGGTGCAATACTTAACCAAGCGCAAATTTCAATGTTACACGGCGTTGGAATGCATGCCTGTGGTGTGGCAGGCATTCTGGTACCGTCACAGTACGTGTTCGAAGTACGCGCCATCTCAGTGCACCCGCACGTCGCCTCCATCATGGACCGCCGCGCTGTGTCAGCGTTCCCGCTTCTACCAGAAGAATGGCGATGCCTTCATTGGCGCCTGGTTCCAGTGTCTGCACATAGGCACCGGCTCGGGTTCCCCCACAGGTAGACGTCCATGCGACCTTACTACAGCGTTGCTGTACATTTTACAGTGTTTCTGTACATTTCAGGAAATACTTTCATAACAGTTTTTTTTCCGCTTCCTCTTCAGGTATCACCTACTGAATTTTGTACTCGCGCTCAGAAAAGGATTTCGAATCAAACAAAATTTTTTTGGCGCGATCAAATAAATTGTTTGTAATGGGGCAATTAAATATTTTGTTGTTTAAACTAAACTATTTCTGTGTATTTACTTGGTTGCCCCAAACTAAGATTTTGTTCATGCAACTTAAAATGTGTTTTTCTCTACGTACATTTAACAGTTGCGGTTAGTAAAAGGAAAGAATAGTTCGATGTCCTATCGAGATTCGAACCTAGATCGTTTGCGTCAGAGCTTAAAGGCCTTGCAGCCTCTGCTGAAGTGACTACTGGTGAATTCAGACTGTTTTCAGAAATTCATACATTTATCGTACTGGATGGAGAACGTGAGTAAACATTATGTCAAGTATTGCTATTTATTTTCGTCTTGAACTTGTTTTATTAAGCACTAGAAAACACTATTACTGCCCCTAATTTTTCACAAAAAATACACACTATCGAGTTGTTTTTTTCGAACCAAGGTAACCAATGAGCAATCAAATACAGTCGATTCAACTAAATATTTGTGCAGTCTGTATTATTTTGGCTCAGCTTAGAAGTTTTGTTTATTCAGGTGTGTATTTTGTTAGATGAGCGAAATTAATTTTGTAACTTCTCAAGTTCTCTATAGTCAGAATTTTTTTTTTTTTTTCCTTTTTGGACAGCTAAATATATTTTTGTCCCCATAGAGACAAGTATTTTGTTGGCTGGAACAAACCTTTCTCTCAGTGCATTATCTCGCCTCACTCTATTACTATTGTATCTGTTCACGATATTAACTTCAATATTTAACACCGGCGTAGCGTAAGTTAGCTATAGCTAACGATTTCATGTTGCAGGGATAAAAGCATTTCCTTTTGAAAATGTAGAGTAAAAATATTTGTTTTAATAGATTTAATAATGGAATACGCTTTAACGAGCCCATATCGTTTATGTGCAGTTTTTTTCCGTTTATTATACATTAAATCCATTAAAATTTTTATACATTATGAAATCCTAAAGTTCCTGCTGCGCGGATGACAACAAATAATCGTTAGTGGTCCCAAATCCAGCCAGCAGATGAGTCTTGAAGTGTGAACCCGGAGTGCCAACTCCTTCTCCATACATGCTCCTCGGCCGGGATGACGAAGTTGCCCCTAACCCACTGTCTGGAAGACCCCGCCTGGAAACCAAGTGCAAGTGGGCTCTGGACAAACGGGGTCAGCTTCTCGCCCTGCGAGTTTGTGACGAGAGTGCTCAGGGGGNCAGTGTGTGGAGGGCACGCGAGCGACAGTAAATGCACGCAAGTTGACACGCCACGTGAGCTGGAGAAGCAGGCTTCATTCAACTGCCTGCGTGGCTTACGCAAGCATTATCGCGACTCGAATGACATAAGTAGTATTGTTCACGTTGTAACACTCGGATCAGTGGTAGGGTGCTGTACAACGGTAAAGTGTAGAAGGCCATATGTTTCCGTGTTCGCAAATATTTGCACGGGGCTCCTGGTTCGTTGATGGTATCGTAGCTTCTACCACTACTATCAAACTATTTTGTTACATAAACAAAAATAGAAGAAAACTTTATGTGGACAAGCACTTCACTTCGTGGAAACAATTTATTCACTGTGCGAATTTTATAATTCATCTTACTTTCTTCTAGGTAATCAATTTTTTTAGTGTATACCATAAAAAAAGGATAAGAGTGTATCCTGAAGAGAAGTTGGATGTATATTATCTCCTTCGTTTCTGCTTGTGTGTGTCAACATTTTCAGGACTCCCATTAACTGAATGTCAACGAAATCTATACACGTAAAGTATTTTTTAATTTCACCAGACTTTCATGGTTTCAGAACATTCCATAAACTTAATTTTAAAATGGCAGTAATTAAAATGTGTGCTTTGTTGCCTCTCAAAAGCCATGGTTCGAAGCGTAATCACTGAAGTCCAGAAAATAAATATCCTTATTTGGCCGCCATTTGGGAATAAAACACCATCGGAACATAAACAATTCTGACGTTAAAACACAGGAATAACTGAATCGATCATAGCAAACTGTTGTATAAAAGAAGTGCTATGTAGGTCATTGATGTTTTTATTATTTTAATATAGCAATTATTTACTCTCAAAATGACGATTTCATAAATATTTGAGAGTGTTTGACTTATTCGGACCAACATGGCGGTGCAAACTTTACCTATTGTGAGCATCAAATACGTTTATTTCCGGTCTCTTTTGCCCGCCATGGTGTACGATACCTCCACCTGATAAAATAAAGCTCCTACATCATATCTGGAGAAGTACCCAAACAATTTCTACTACATTGGGGACAAATATAGTGTTGCGGTAGGCCACATTAAACAAATGTTATTTTACTATTACAAATATTTATTTNTATACTATTACAAATATTTATTAAAAAATGTCGGCTATATAAATATTTCATGTAAGTATGCGATATCCATCGAACAGTTATACCAGATTCAACAAAACTTCGTACACTGGCAGTATTATTGCGAACATAAAATATAGTTATTTATAGACTTTTATTTGGCTATTTGGTAACATAGCGCTTCCTTAAACGCAAAGCTTTTTAATGCCATACATGTTTCTGAAGCCATATATAGGAATTCCAACATATAAGCATATCAGTAGGACAAGTGTCAATTTCTTGCTCAGAGGAAAGTAAATTTATGAAATATTAATTATTCAATTTTATTTTGTTGTTTAGGTTTATAGGCAGAACTGTTTCTTGTATACGCCTACTAATAAATTACTTTTAACTACACCAACACTTCCTAAGCTTGTAGCTCCGGTCACTAAGAAAAACTAGTAAAACTGTTGTTTAAATAACACGGAAAAACTGTTGTAATGTCCATCCTGTAACTTGTTTTTAAAAAAATTAATTTTTCCTAAAGCAGCACAGTGCATTCAGTAACAAATTTACAGCAAATGACGATACCCTAGTTAATTATCCACACATAGATCCGAACAAAAACCTACCTGCTCTTTAGGCCACGCAAACACATCGGCAATCTCCTAACATCCGAGTGGCTACATTTTTTATACAACACGAAAAGACGTATACCAGTTTCAAGTTACATCACGTCGTAATTATGTATAGTTATACAATAATCTCTAAAAGCTCCTAAAATTGATGAGATCCCTGCTATATGTAATGAGAAAATAGTTAAATCTACAGATATTCTTCTATGACCAGTTAATCCTGCTAAAGGAGGGTATAACGTTCATCCTGTTTCTGTACCTGTGTCAACTATTCNATTCTTCTATGACCAGTTAATCCTGCTAAAGGAGGGTATAACGTTCATCCTGTTTCTGTACCTGTGTCAACTATTCTTCTTATAATTAGTAGTGTTAACGAAGGTGGCAATAGTCAAAATATTATGTTATAATTAACATAGGATTAAAATAAGTTTATTAAAAATTTTAACTAAACTTACGTTTTAAAAATACATTTCAGTCGTGAAGCTTTGAAATAGTTCTATTAACATAAGCAAAGTAACGGAAGGTGATCACTGTTTAAAAACCAGGTCATTTAAAGGCGTGACTCATGGCTGTTTTGAGAACTAATTCAGTTAATAAGGACGCAAGATTTCATGATGGGAAAACAAGTGTGTATGCAGCCCTACAGTCCTTATATCGTAGACGGGTGCGTATTACATTTGTGGAGGAAAACAATTACATATTTCTTAGCTTTTCATTTTTAATGATGCAAGAATGATTATAAATAAATTATTTTCCGAATTTTTAAAATAAGCCGGTGCTGTTTTACGTGGGTACATGTATAAATATAACGGGAACTGCATTATAAAAATATTTTCTTTGTTTTCATAAATAGTTAACTATTATAATAAATAATGTATTTGAATACAAACCAAATAAAAACAGTTTTGCTGCAGGAACAATTTTGTTTAACCATGTGTTAACGCCGACGCATATTTTTGTTTGTCGTAACGTACTTCAAAATGCCATAGTTGTTTGCATTACAGCAAAGCAAAAATATCTCTTGGCGTTGAGAATAGATAATATAGTTGTTAAATATANGCCATAGTTGTTTGCATTACAGCAAAGCAAAAATATCTCTTGGCGTTGAGAATAGATAATATAGTTGTTAAATATAGCAAAGAATATTTTTAGTAAAGACAGATATAGCCCTACGTCATTTTAGTTTTACTGTTGTGACAAAATCATATTTTACCGAAAATTATTACCGTAAACAAACGTTTATTTCGTATCAATACATTTATATTGTTAGTGTAAATTCTTCAATACGTGTCTGGCTGAAGCACCTAATTCCGCTGTAAATGACTACTTCTCAGATTGTTTCTGTAAAACAACTCGCCACAAGCTTTGTATTAAATACTGAAGTTTTCATAATACAAAGTTTGTAATACAATCAAAATTATAAAATTCTGTGGCTCTTTAAAATGTGCATAATAAGCTATGACCGTGTCTAGTATGATATGTATCCGTGCCTTCTCCAGTCATGACAGACATCATGGTTGTATTAATCCCCAACAATACGGTATGCTGTACGATAGGAAACTTTCTAGTGGTGTAAGAAAGTCTCTTGGAGATGATAACAGCACTCTCGTATTTCAGAAGCTTACAAAGAGTTACATATCGTGTGTTTCATGAAAAAACCAACTGGAGCTGTTCGTTCCCGTATTTACTTAATGTATTATTTATGAATAATATTGAGTGTTCCATAGAACTTAGAATATGTTACAATATTTTTCAAATTCTGATATAAAATCAACAACGCAAATTTCTTGGTTATTTAGTTATCTAACTTCGTTCACCAATTTTAGAGTGATAGTCGTTGAAAATTGAAAGCTACTTGTCCGAGAATTGACTGCAGCAGTGTAATTTTTACGTGTATATAAACATTTCGTATAAAGCATATTCTCTGATTATATTGAGAAAAAAAACTTTATATCAAAAAATAAGAAGAAACACGTCATCCAAGACTTTGAATAAAATAAGAAATATATTCAATTTGTATTTGAAATACAAACAAAACATTTTTAATNAGAAATATATTCAATTTGTATTTGAAATACAAACAAAACATTTTTAATATAATGAATGGCTCCCATTTAGCAACAATGTAATTTATTTAACAGTCGATGAAAACGAGCTGAGGTAACCAGAAAAATTATTTTTGGCAGAATTTGGTAATTAGAGAAAAATGTTTCTACTAGAGATAGGAAGACGACAAAACGTGATTATAAACAAGAAATTTCAGACAAACTTGGTGGCCTATGAAGATAAACAATTGCTTTCCACAGATAGTTTCGTGGAANCATAAACAAGAAATTTCAGACAAACTTGGTGGCCTATGAAGATAAACAATTGCTTTCCACAGATAGTTTCGTGGAAAGCACACAGTAATTTCTTTTCTAAAGTAAATTCGCTAAATTGATGTTGTCACAACTAATAGAATAGAGTGTTAGCTATGTTTTGAAACCTTATTTAAAAAAATGGTTCTTAGGAAAAATAAATAGACGATGTCCGTTAACATTGGAAAATTCCAAGCCAGCAACAATAATGCAAACTGTTTTACATAAATAAATATACATTTCATAATTTAAACATTACAAATTTNTTCCAAGCCAGCAACAATAATGCAAACTGTTTTACATAAATAAATATACATTTCATAATTTAAACATTACAAATTTCCAAAACCATCTTCTCGGAAGAAGAACAATATTGTCAGTTGAGCCTAACTTCATAGAAAACTCTAATTGCACAAATCAAACTAATGACAGATTTTCGGAATATTCTTACCTGCTAAGTAAATATTACATTCCTTCGAGAGAACCTATTTCGTGCTGAAACCAGCCTTCTAGCCATTACCGGTTTATGNGCCATAGTTGTTTGCATTACAGCAAAGCAAAAATATCTCTTGGCGTTGAGAATAGATAATATAGTTGTTAAATATAACAAAGAATATTTTTAGTAAAGACAGATATAGCCCTACGTCATTTTAGTTTTACTGTTGTGACAAAATCATATTTTACCGAAAATTATTACCGTAAGCAAACGTTTATTTCGTATCAATACATTTATATTGTTAGTGTAAATTCTTCAATACGTGTCTGGCTGAAGCACCTANGCAAACGTTTATTTCGTATCAATACATTTATATTGTTAGTGTAAATTCTTCAATACGTGTCTGGCTGAAGCACCTAATTCCGCTGTAAATGACTACTTCTCAGATTGTTTCTGTAAAACAACTCGCCACAAGCTTTGTATTAAATACTGAAGTTTTCATAATACAAAGTTTGTAATACAATCAAAATTATAAAATTCTGTGGCTCTTTAAAATGTGCATAATAAGCTATGGCCGTGTCTAGTATGATATGTATCCGTGCCTTCTCCAGTCATGACAGACATCATGGTTGTATTAATCCCCAACAATACGGAATGCTGTACGATAGGAAACTTTCTAGTGGTGTAAGAAAGTCTCTTGGAGATGATAACAGCACTCTCGTATTTCAGAAGCTTACAAAGAGTTACATATCGTGTGCTTCATGAAAAAACCAACTGGAGCTGTTCGTTCCCGTATTTACTTAATGTATTATTTATGAATAATATTGGGTGTTCCATAGAACTTAGAATATGTAACAATATTTTTCAAATTCTGATATAAAATCAACAACGCAAATTTCTTGGTTATTTAGTTATCTAACTTCGTTCGCCGATTTAAGAGTGATAGTCGTTCAAAATTGAAAGCAGCTTGTCCGAGAACTGACTGCAGCAGTGTAATTTTTACGTGTATATAAACATTTCGTACATAGTATATAATCTGATTATATTGAGAAAAAAAACTTTATATCAAAAAATAAGAAGAAACACGTCATCCAAGACTTTGAATAAAATAATGAATATATTCAATTTGCATTTGAAATACAAACATAACATTTTTAAAATAATGAATGGCTCCCATTTAGCAACAATTTAATTGATTTAACAGTCGATGAAAACGAGCTGAGGTAACCAGAAAAAAATTTTTTCGTCACAATTTGGTAATCAGAGAAAAATGTTTCTAGTAGATATAGGAAGACGACCAAACGTGATCATAAACAAGAAATTTCAGACAAACTTGGTGGCCTATGAAGATAAACAATTGCTTTCCTTAGATAGTTTCGTGGAAAGCACACAGTAATTTCTTTTCTAAAGTAAATTCGCTAAATTGATGTTGTCACAACTAATAGAATAGAGTGTTAGCTATGTTTTGAAACCTTATTTAAAAAAATGGTTCTTAGGAAAAATAAATAGACGATGTCCGTTAACATTGGAAAATTCCAAGCCAGCAACAATAATGCAAACTGTTTTACATAAATAAATATACATTTCATAATTTAAACATTACAAATTTTTAAAACCATCTTCTCGGAAGAAGAACAATATTGTCAGTTGAGCCTAACTTCATAGAAAACTCTAATTGCAGAAATCAAATTAATGACAGATTTTCGGAATATTCTTACCTTCTAAGTAAATATTACATTCCTTCGAGAGAACCTATTTCGTGCTGAAACCAGCCTTCTAGCCATTACCGGTTTATGGCTTACAAAATATGGGCCTTAAGCTTTTCTGGCTGAATGCTTATTTCTTCTTTGTCAACATACAGAGAAATTCGCAGAATTTTTATGTCGTACATAGTTCACGGGTTTATTGAGAAAAAAAATTTTGCACGACATATAAATGTCTAACTGTGGGTCCCAGTATTGTGAAAGTAGATTCAAGACTATCGTTTGTCCTTCCAATATTTATGTTTTCAGCATTTTCGTGAAACTTAAGAGTGCAAAGAAAATCATAGTGAAGTTTTCTTAAGTGGTTTCAGTTTGACTCCCAGTAATATACACTTTGATTGTAACAACTTGGAGGAAAGAACATTGCCTTCAAAATGTTACTAAACAGTAATTAAAAATATTAATTCAATAAAATAATTGTTTGCTGAGGGCATAAATAGTAATACATAGTTAAAAACAAAAATTATTTTAGAAATCATTAACTTTAAGATTATGGCGATCATTGCAAGACAACTGGACATTAATTTCTGGATTTACTTAAGTGTATTTTTGTTTAATTTTCAGCTATTTTAAAAATTAATTTAAGTTATGTATAAGTTGAGTGGATATATATTTATATAAAAATGAAAGTATTACACTGGTGGAATATTTTGTTGCTTGTGCAGAAAACTGCACTTCATAAAGTGTTATCCAATAAAGTATCCTATGATCGGATACTTTCAAGCTACATCGGTAAATCTTGAAAACCGTACTATTGACGCTCACTGATGGATACACATACCTTCTAAAAAAATTATTTGCATTTCTTAAGAAAGAACTTTGCACAAAACGTGAGGTGAGGTGAGTCCATCTGTAATTTTCATGCGCAGTCTTTGATTTTCAATTGACTGTCGACTGCATGAGAAGCAGTTTCTACGTTTTAAGTAAGATATCAGATACTCACAGTAAACGTTTGTTATTTAACTTCGAACGGCTAATTTATGACATGAATCATCTTTATAAAAATGTGAATAAACTGCAGTTTATAAGTGCGGGGTGTAGCCACTTAATTTGCAATGAACTAAGTCACTCTCAGGCTTATGAGTGTTTGTAAGTTTAACTTGATGTCATTTGAGAGAACTATCAAGCTGAAACACATTGAGATACTCATGAAACATGAAAATATGTCGTTAAAATCATTCAACCAAAATTGTTTTAAAAATCTTAAGGTTATTTAATTTTGCCTTCTCTCTACGTCATACTTTTTCGCTCTGCTTAGATGTTAAATTATTTTATCATTTAAAAACTACGTAAATAATTCAAAATCCTAGAACGCATCTTCAAATATTTTTACTCGATTATTATTCTTGTAAGTCGGCTGTCATCTTTAAATCCGACAACCTGTATTACCCTTTCAACACTTTCAGAACCATTTCAGTTTACGGTTTCAAGTATTGCAAACAAAAAAATTTACGAAGCGTGCTGTACTTAAGCCGGCACAACACTAGTTTCGTTGTCACGGCCAATGAGATGTGTGCTGTATGCTCGGCTCCAGTTATATGAACCTAGACCAGTAAGACTGTTTGCGAATCATTTACCCGCAGGTAATATAATTGGCCATTGAGCTCCGCAGTGCGCAGTACAGACCACAAATTACCTACACGTGCGTAATATATGCAACTGTGTACACTGGGCCTGAATGGGTTAAAGTGTGATTTAATTGGTATTTTTCCATAAACTTTAACAAACTAATTAAATATCTTACTCTGTCTACATTCCTCTGCCAGGCTCGATTTCTGGTGAGGATGAAACTAGAGTCAGCTTCGTTCCACTAAACAAGAGAACTCGATGTTGACTGAACAACAAACACAGAAGTATTGATACAATATCTAAGTTGTACTAATCAAAGAACAATACTCTGCCTTATCTACATATATTCACATACGTTCACCCTCCCAATTGTGACGTAACAGGCAAATCTAGACCACCGAAGTGGACTAAATAAAAATTGTTTACCAAACACCAGACAAGAGAAACAAAAACGCTCTGATCCAGTAATGGTTCCGCCATTTTCACAGCGTCAAATGAGACACTAAGCAAGGTCTCCTGTTTAGTTAAAAAAAAAACGAAAAGCTCCAAACATACGCGGTTATTTTATCAAGATTACAGTACTAAAGAATTATATTTATTTACATAAAATTATATGAAATTTCAGCAAATACAAAAAAAAATTCGCAAGGCCAGCAAAAGACACATTCCGTTTTAAATACAAATGGAGTGCTGATTCCCATGAAATGGAAACATTATGTTCAACACTCAGTAAAGCCACATAATCTATTAAATTTAATCTTTAAAGCTTATCAAAACAGCATTCAAAATAATTCCGCCACAGGACAATATACTGAGCTAACCTCACATGGTACTGAGGAAAATTCGAAAAATACCCAACACTCATAAATTTATACTTTACACATACATATGCACTTTACATATACACGCATACTAAAACATAAGAAGACTATAAAATGAAATGTTAATAACCGGCCAATGTACAGTGCTACTTAACTGCACGATAGTACACAATTAGGTAATGCAGGGGCTTGTATAATATATGCTCGGTTTATTCGCACTTTTATAATCAAACGTTTGAAAAATCACCGTATACATGACGCGTTTTTTTGTTTCCTAAATATGGCATGTATTTCAGGCTTTTCAACCGTGTGTACACTTAAAAGTACGTCATGTTTAGTCAAAATGAACTATTTCTTATATTATATTTATAAATTATAATATTTAATTAATAATTAATGTGCAAAAAAATTGAGAATAAATAGGTATGTTGTAGTGATGCAACGAATGTCGATATNAGCTAACCTCACATGGTACTGAGGAAAATTCGAAAAATACCCAACACTCATAAATTTATACTTTACACATACATATACACTTTACATATACACGCATACTAAAACATAAGAAGACTATAAAATTAAATGTTATTAACCGGCCAATGTACAGTGCTACTTAACTGCACGATAGTACACAATTAGGTAATGCAGGGGCTTGTATAATATATGCTCGGTTTATTCGCACTTTTATAATCAAACGTTTGAAAAATCGCCGTACACATGACGAGTTTTTTTGTTTCCTAAATATGGCATGTATTTCAGGCTTTTCAACCGTGTGTACACTTAAAAGTACGTCATGTTTAGTCAAAATGAACTATTTCTTATATTATATTTATAAATTATAACATTTAATTAATAATTAATGTGCAAAAAAATTGAGAATAAATAGGTATGTTGTAGTGATGCAACGAATGTCGATATNCATTTAATTAATAATTAATGTGCAAAAAAATTGAGAATAAATAGGTATGTTGTAGTGATGCAACGAATGTCGATATTTCCACATTCGCGAATGCGAATGCGAATGCGAATATTCACCTCCGACATTCGCGAATGCGAATGGTGGTTTTTCAAATATGACGCCAAAAGCATGCGCCTACTAACTCGAATTTTACCGCGCGTTTAGAACTGGCTGGCCGGGCGGCCATGTTAAAACCGAGAGTAGCCCATATGCCCNAACTCGAATTTTACCGCGCGTTTAGAACTGGCTGGCCGGGCGGCCATGTTAAAACCGAGAGTAGCCCATATGCCCCCAACTCTGAACGAAGTAAACAAATCGTGATTGCTGGCTTACTGAATGAAGTTAGCTGCTAATAATGTTTTCGTAAAGATTTAGTTTGAGGTTACCTTGACGCGTACCGCTCATACCTACCAGCAGTGGCGACGCTATTCTTACCTACGCCGTAAACCTATGGTCTAACAAGCAGAGGAATCCCCGATCTCGAATCAACTGAACCTGTCATGTTGCCTGAGTCACGACGTGACGCTGCGAACGCGGGGAGTCCCGGGCATATTATCGCCCCTCGCCACAAGAAATTACTAATCGGGGGAAAACAGTGCACCCCGCCTACCCCTATCCCACCGCAATCATGAGAGGGTAAGTCCCGAGTTCTATGGAAAATAGAACAGAAGTGTATATATACAGGAGCCACAGAGGACAGTTAAGTCATTTACGCGACAGTTAAGAGAGTTACGCGAGAGTGAAGGACAGTTGAGGTCAGTTACGCGAGAGTTACGAGACGTTTACGACAGAGCAGCAGCGACAAGACAGTTACAACGGAGATATGACGGAGTCGGGAGTTACGCTGGAGTCACGAGAGAGTCAGATACGAGGAACGACGAGCGACGAGGAGAGAACTGCACGTCCAGGGATCGAGCCCAGGACTTCGCGGGAGAGACACCGAGACAGCACGACAACACCAGCCACCAGCATCGAGGTAATTTCAGCAACCCGCCGAAACCTCCCCCCGACGCAAACATTCGCCGAGACGTGTGTAGGGCGCGGGATAGCTAGATTCCACCGTCCGAGGAGATACAAAAGGGGCTAGGTCTCATAGATGTACAGGTCACTGTAACTTTGGACAATAAAAGTTAAGCGTGAATAAACCGAACCCAGTTACGTCTTTGTGCCACCCCTCTTACAGCAGCCCAAGGTGCCGTTAGCCAACACCGTAACAAATTACTACGTACCCTGCTATCCACCATCCTGTATAGTACAGGTGGGAGCAGCGTCGAGTCAACAT
The DNA here is from genome assembly GCA_002778355.1 of Clitarchus hookeri. Classification (NCBI taxonomy): domain Eukaryota; kingdom Metazoa; phylum Arthropoda; class Insecta; order Phasmatodea; family Phasmatidae; genus Clitarchus; species Clitarchus hookeri. The sequence goes on along the minus strand of NQII01001590.1, from coordinate 349,919 downwards.
ACTTAAGTTTTGTTTTTAACTTGTAAAGACTCTATTGTTGTAATTGTACAGTGATAAGTGATATTTCAAAATGAAGCGGTCGTGTGTTAGCGAAGTTTGGACTTATTTTACAATATGTGATGCTGAAAATGTGAAATGCAAAATATGTAATAAACAATACTCGCGCAAAGGAAGAACAACAAGTGCTATGAGAAATCACCTGGAAGCTTTGCATAAAAACGAGTATAATGCTTTAAAGAATAGGGAAAATGAAAAGCGAAATGCTTCTACAACAAGTGTTGTGGCCTCCACTTCGCGACAATGTACGAAAACCGACCTGAAACAAATGTCTTTGACTGATTGCGTCGAAAAAACAAAAAAGTGGGATAACAACAATGCCAAGTCTTTGGAAATTGATAATTTAATAAGCGAAATGATTGCTTTAGAGGACTTACCCTTTAGTTTTGTCGAAAGCGTTGGATTTGTCAGACTATTGAACCATCTTTGTCCGTCGTATAATATAAAAAGCCGACAACATTTTTCTTCGTTTATATGTGAAAATTTCTACGGCAAAGTCAAAGATAAAATTTTGGGATTAATTAAGTCATTTGAAAAATTGGCGTTTACAACTGATATTTGGTCTGATTCTTGTTCAGGAATATCTTTGCTGAGTCTTACATGTCATGGTATAACAAAAAACTTTGAGAGAAAAATGATTGTGTTAAACGCAGAGGTATTTAACGATGGCCGACATACTGGTGAAAATATAGCTATAAAACTTGAAACCATGTTGTCGCATTGGGAAATACCTAAAGAAAAAGTGCAATGCATTGTTAGAGATGGTGGCACAAACATGAAAAAAGGTATTTCCTTGTTATTAATTAGAGACATTGATTGTTCGTCACACCAAATTCAGCTGGTTGTCAAGGAGGGGCTTAAGGCACAAGATTCCGTTATAACAGTGATTGCAAAATGTAAAAAGATGGCAACACATTTTCATCACTCAAATGTAGCTCAAGATGAACTGGCTGCTCTACAAGAAAGACTCGATCAGCCAAAGCTGAAAATCATACAAGAGTGTGCTACAAGATGGAATAGCAGCTTGTATATGTTAGAGCGTATTTTGAAAAACAAAGATTCGTTATGTCTTTATGCTTCCCAGAATAACAAGATTTCACAACTAACTTCCGAAGAGTGGATTATTGTGGAAAAAATAATAACTTTACTCAGACCTTTTGAAGAAATTACAAAAGAACTAAGTGCAGCCAATATTTCTGTATCCTCAGTAATTCCATTATTGTCCACTTTGGAAAAAATTATTGGTGAATTTGATGTGACCGACGAATGCGTTGGGAATACGATTTTAGTTCTTAAACGAGAACTATGTCGCAGATTTTCCCATTTGGAAAATGACGTATTGTTTGCTACGGCAACTTTTATTGACCCGAGATACAAATTAAAATTTTTCAAAAATTCTTCAACCAGAGATCAAGTTGTGAAAAATATTTTAGAGTCAATTGGAAACGATGAATCAAGCCTATCGTCTTGTTCAAATCCTAAGCGTGCCAGAATGACTACTCATCGGATTGAAACATCTGGTTCCAGTGCCAGTCTGACAGAGAAATCTATATCTTTAAGAGACACCATGAAATTGCTGATGGATTCCAGCGAAAGTGAAGAAGAAGAAAATGAATGTACGAACCCTATAGAAGTTTTGATAAAAAAACCATCAATGAATATTTATAAGATAAACGTGTGGAAAATGATGTAAATCCACTTACATGGTGGGCGGTAAAAAATAAGAAGTATGGTATTATTTCTCCCATAGCCAGTCAATATTTAATAACACCACCCACTAGTGTGCCTAGCGAAAGGGTCTTTAGTGGGGCTGGTCTTCTTTACACACCCCACCAAAATAGGCTGCAAGGAGAAAAGGCATCAAAACTTCTATTTCTGAAGTTTAATATTCCTCTACTCTTATTTAATTACTAAGTGTTTCACTTAATTGTGCTTAGATATAAACAATTTTTCATAGTTTTATTTTTCGATTTCAAGAAGTGATGTTTAATGGATATTTTAAAAATTACACCATTAGTGAGTTAGTATTAGTGCCAAAGTTAAATTTAACAAAATGTTAAGAACATATTTGTTTTAATTGAAAAGAATATTATTATATTTTTTGTTTTTCTTCACAATATATTTTTAACTTTATTCATAAGAAGTCGATTTGATTTACAACTAAACATGATTACTAGTTCATTAAAATATCTCACATATTTGAATAAGATACTCTTTAGGTAGCATAAATGCATATTGTTAAGTGTTTTTCAAAAGATCTCATTTAAAGTTGATTTGTATAATTAAAAAGGTTGGGTTATATCTTATTCCATTGTTTTGTGTTAAAGCAGTTCAATGGTATTTGATCATACAGTTGTGTTATAATATAGTTTAACAGTTTTAAGAAATTACCTGCCTTAATTTGATTTTGCTTAGGTAAATAAGAATAAAAGAATATCAAGAGTGTGTTTCTGTTATGTAATCTAGTGAATAACTACGAGGCTGTTTCCCAAATATCATTAAAATACACTCTTATACATAAAAAATATGTTAATGGATAAAAATATCTTAATCATAGCAGTTGCATTATTATTTAATAAACATTTTCATTTTTCGTTGCCAAATACATTTGCAAAATATTGGCATCATTTTTGCGAATGCGAATGTTCAAAAACATGCGAATGCGAATGCGAATATTCGTTGCATCACTAGTATGTTGGTAATGCCCAGTAAGAAATAGTCCTCATAAGTAGTATATATATCTTCGTTTACGGAACATGCATCATGCATCGGATCCCGTATCCGATCGCCATCTTGGTTGACGTAACAGGTGCGGCTAACCGCCATGTTGGTCGGTGCAGTCCGCCATAATGGTAGACGTCACTGACAAAACTCGTTGCCATGTTAGATGTTTGTCATACCCACCCTCAACAACTTAAAACCACTAAAATTAGTTAAATAATTAATTTTCATAAAAATGTTTTAATAAAAATTAATTTAATAAATAATATTTAAATAAAACCGATTATAAAATATAAAAAATTAAAAATTAACGGCCTGCTACCTTGAATTTTTAGTTATTATATTGTTTTAGAGAGTTGCTACGGATCATAATTAAATTTTTCTACTCTTTCATTAATTTCATGTAATTTTTAAAAAAATGCAATCGAGTAATGTTGCAGCTACCCGTAAGCCTAGAAATTAATAAATAAATATAAAAAATGTACAGCCACCATTATTCACCCCCTTACCTAACACTACCACCCAACCACTCCCCACACGCCACCCACCAACNCCACCCCCCATCCACTCCACAACCCTGAATCACCCACCATCCCCATACCCTCACCCAACCCACACATCCCTAACCCCTTCCTTCACACCACCAACAAAATCCACCGCCACCCAAACCTCATTGACCAAATAGCCAACCTCACAGACCCAGCTCCAAACACCATCCACGACCTACCCTAAATCCATTCTACACCATCTTGCCCCTTCCACCCCATTAAACAAAACTCCCTCTCCCCAAACCTGCTGGCCCACAAAATTCTTAAAACCAAGAATAAATTAATGACATAACCCTACTTACCATACCATCCAGTCATAAAAATGGAGNCCACAAAATTCTTAAAACCAAGAATAAATTAATGACATAACCCTACTTACCATACCATCCAGTCATAAAAATGGAGAAAAATCGCTCCCCCCGTGCACATTTGATCAATTCTATCCTAACACATTTCCTCATAGCAATATTTAACTTTTTCTGTTCATTATGAATACCATATATAGTTTATATATGCATTATCTTATAGTCATTGAATTATTGGTTTAGGGCATACATTCAATCACAATAAATTAAAGAAATATTTGGAATAGAATATTTTGTTTATAAAAATTCATATTACATTTACCGTTCTTTGCATTTTAAGAAGCTTATTTAAATATAAGCGGCGTATCAGATAAATCTTATTTTTTGTTCTGTTGGGTCTGTATCTTAAATAATAGTATGACCACATTTTCACAACTCAGGTTGTAAGCAAGCAAATATTTATAGGCATATACGATTATAATTTGCGATTTCTTAGGCCCAGGCTCGTTAAATTCAGTTTTCAAGCAACATTCTAGCTCCAGAAAAGTATGCATGTATAATCCCTACTGCCATTTATAGACATAGTGATAAGCTAAATTAAAAATACTATTTTCATCATAGAGTTTTTTTTAAATCAGTTTATAACAGGAAAAATATTAAATAAGGTTAAAATATTAAAAAAATAAGTTTATTTTTATTTATGAAAATGTATTCCTAGAAAATTATCTATGTTCGTCTGTGTAAAGTGCGCATCCTTATAAATATCATCATCAGTTCTACTTGGATAAACTTGAGACCAACTATTTGGGCACTCGTGGACTTCGTGTCGTCATGCAGTGAGCTTGAAGGCAAAGTCCCTGCAGCAGAAGCAAAACTGATATCCCACTGAAAGTTCCGTAACTTATACATTAATGTACCCACATGGCACGGCTCTCGTCACGTCAGAAGGAGCAGGAACCAGGGATGAAGATGTCTACGTGTAAAGGGATGTTGCCCCTGGTGATGAGGTGTCAGGCGTCGTTCATACTGATCGCAGCAAATTTTGGTAGAGAAACCATAGGATAGAAATCACCATTCATCACACCGTTGACGGAGGCCGCAAGAACTCTGTGTTGCAGATCCGGCACCGAGGCATCGATGTGGACTGAAGTTTAACTTTGCATAATCTTATATGTTGGAATAGCTATCGTTGCGTTAGAACAGCTACCCACGCCATAAGCGCAGATATATAATGCGGTTGGTATGTGTATACAGACACGATTTCCATCGTGCGCGTGGTGTGTTGATACAAAAATACCTTGTCACAGTAGCTGCAGGGATACGTTATCTCTGGTGGTGGCTATAAAGACGACGTCCCAAACTCTACCGGAGACAGGTCAGCCAAAGAGCTGGATGGTACAGCCGAGTAAACACATGTTGCAGTAAGAAATGGTGCTGTCAGTTCTTGCAAACTTGCAGTAGACCCCATTGAAGACGTCTCAAACAAAGAAGTCGATGGCGCTGGCGACGTCATGCCTGAAGATGTCGATGGTGGTGCTGCGGCGGGTGTCCTATCTGAAGAACTCGATGGTTCTTCTGCTGGACCTACGACAGACGTCTCTATAATATTTATGCCAGGTACCGTCACCTGCCTATCACCAAGTCCTCTATTAAACTAAGCTCCACAAAATGAACACAGCTACCTATATATCTGTCCATGACGTCATGGAAATATTGTGCTACATCGTGGGAGGCGAAAGCTTATTCTACGCTGAAGAGACCAAAAAAACTGGTATAGGCGTGTGTATTCAAATAACAGAGGTATGGAACCAATCAGAGTATCGTGATGCGGTCGGAAGCACCTACATAAGACAACAAGCGTCTGGCAAAGTTCCTAAATAGGTTACTGCGGCTACAATAGCAGGTTATCAAGAATTTAAGTGAGTTTGAACGTCGTGTTATAGTTGGCGCACGATAGATTTGACATAGCATCTCCGAGGTAGCGATAAAATTTGGATTTTCGCGTACGACCATTTTACGAGTGTACCGTGAATGTCGGGAATCCGATAAAACATCAAATCTTCGACTTCGTTGCGTCCGGAAAAAGATCTTGAACGAACGGGACAGACGACGACTGACGAAAATCATTAAATGTGACAGTTGTGCAACCCTTTCTCAAATTTGCGCAGGTTTCAATGCCTCCTGCATACCTTCAGACATTAGTCGAGTCCATGCCACGTCGTCTTGCGGCACTTCTGNATCTCCGAGGTAGCGATAAAATTTGGATTTTCGCGTACGACCATTTCACGAGTGTACCGTGAATGTCGGGAATCCGATAAAACATCAAATCTTCGACTTCGTTGCGTCCGGAAAAAGGTCGTGAACGAACGGGACAGACGACGACTGACGAAAATCATTAAATGTGACAGTTGTGCAACCCTTTCTCAAATTANATCATTAAATGTGACAGTTGTGCAACCCTTTCTCAAATTTGCGCAGGTTTCAATGCCTCCTGCATACCTTCAGACATTAGTCGAGTCCATGCCACGTCGTCTTGCGGCACTTCTGCGTGATCGCGGGGGCCCTACGCGATATTAGGCAGGTGTAGCAGTTTTTTTGGCTCTTCAGTGTATATTGCACCTGGTGATGAGTTGACGTGTGCAGCATTCGTTCTCGTCATAGGCATCGGAAATGTGGAGAGGTAAAGGTAAGAAATTATGTTACTGTTGTCAATCGCACCGATAATGGAGGTTTGCAGAAACTCAGATATACTCTGCTTCCCATCACTTTCGGCTCCTTAAAGGCGTAACTATCGCCGAGACATAGGCTTCTCAAATGCCTAGGACCCGTTGCGTATATACACTTTGTGAAAACAGAATATAAATTGTAATACTATGAATTGTGGGTAAATTTTAATGCTTGTAACGAAATCGACGATGGAGATTCCAATATATTTTCTTTTTTTTGTGTGGACCGATCCCATTTGCTCTCAGCTGCAGATGATCCACCAAATCGAGTGACCAGCCAGAGTCCTTTAATATCACATCTTCTCTCCTTGCGGCATACATTATTTATGTTTTTTTTTTCAACGCTGGCTTCGATGTCATCCGCATTACACTTAGATAAGTTCGAGGTCTTGATTGCTTTCTTTTTGTATACATCTGATTCACTGTAGCTACATTCCACACATATATTATAATTCATGGCTTAGTATTTGCTGACCTTCTCTGTATGTAGATTTATTATATTTTGTTTCATACAGGACAGAAATGAACCAATATCGTTCGTCGAAGATATCACATATGAAGCAACATACATATTGAAAAGACCCCTGAATGTTGATTCCTTCAGAAAAATGCATTAACATTAAGAGTCGTCTCAAAGCTGACTTTCTTAGGTTGTAAAGCATGGTGAGTTCAATAGGTAGGTGCAGTTTCTTATCCGCGGTCGGTAGTGCATTGGGCCTAGCCTTTGCTGTTAACTACAAATAGGAATGATAAACCGCTATGCCAGCATCATAGGATGGTGCAGCTCGTTCACTCTGTTTCAGATTCCTTTATAAAATGTCGGAGAAAGTAAACTGTTTAGAGCACTTCTCCATTCGATATGGCATGTGGATGGAACTCCTTACACATGCGTTCTTTTCTTTTCTTCGTACTTCAATAGCATTTCCGAAATTCCTGTTGTAGTAACTGCGTGGAAGGTAACAAAGCAACTGCCCACGGCAGTCACAGCTGAAGATTTCTGCTTCGATGATTCTCCAGTGTGTTTCGCACCAGTTACCATAACAGTACAACTCCGATGCTATGTTGGAAGATAACGGTTAGCAGGCAGTGAAGGTAGGCTGGTACAGGTTTCCAGATAACTTCCCAGCTTGTCACTTCACCGACCAAACTGCGATTTGTATCTTTTGCATGTGAAAGTAACATGGTCCACATTCTGGATACAGTTGACCTCATGTCGCCGAGCATTGCTGCTTTCAGAAAATTTCTTCTCTCAGAAACGTCACAATGTTCTGGAATACATACCATCTTGGGTCGAGTCCATTCTTCCCTCTTCGCAGTCCAAACATCATCTGATTTACCCAGTCCCGATGTAGCTCTACATACAAGCCAACGAAATGTTGCACATCATTCAAGTAGGTGATCAAAAAAGGAAAGAGTAAAAAAAATTGCTATATATTATAAAGCGAGAGGCTTAAAATACCGTAGCAGACAAGATTTCTAAAATAATGCGATCAATAAATATACATCAACCTCAAGTGTAAATATTAAAAATGCCAATATAAATGTCGCATGTATACATAAATAATGTGAGGCGTGTGGGAAGACCTACAAGTCCACACGCGACAAGAAATTACAGAAGATTATGAATAAACCCTCCATATATACTGTCCAGGGGAAGTCAAGTAAAAAAACATCAGTAAAATATACATATTAAATATGAGCACCCTAAGCAATTAAAAAAGTATCAGGAAATAAACCAGTAGAGAAAAAACTGAAACTATTTTACGAATATACGAAGCAGCGACCGAAACATCGAACCATCCTAATACTGATCCGTACCCTGTTTAGGAAAAAATCTTGGCACGCAAAAATAAAATAATACTGGAAATTAATATAAAAAAAATACCTGCACTGCTAAATAGAGAGATAAATCGTCATGACTATCACAAGTCACATCACGAGTTCCCGGAATTGTGTTTAAGCAGCCCGAGCATTGCTTTCACATTCCACTCATATACATACATAACAGTCCGTTAACACGAGAATCAAGCTTATCGAATAGCTACAGTACATATTCAAGCCTTTTCATTCGCCATCATTTTTATATTGTTTGCACCTGCGATTCGCTCAGTGCCCACCTCACCTCATGGGTGAAGATGGAGGCGAGGCCTCCATCTTCACCCATGAGGCGAGGCCTCCATCTTCAACTTGCTGATGAGTGGTGTTTTTATTTTGTGGGGAGGCTATTCTTCCAAGCGGATTTTCTTCTAGGTGGAGAAGTTATTTGCCCATCTGTGGACCGACCCTCGGCTTGCATAGCTTCATGACGTGGCTCGCGACATGGTGTCAGGCTCGGAGATGGAGTCGGATGTCTCGCGGTTTTCTCCGTAACGAAGTTTCTTACTCATAGGACAATCCAGTCGGGTCTATCTCGGGTACATATGACATCAGGTGCAGCTGCACATGTATCACACGCATCGCTCGGCCCTGTGCCTTATGCACATGCAACCCATGACGGGATTATCCCGGCCAAGGGACAAGTTCGGATGACAAAATACATATTTTTGTATAATACATTAACACTACTACAAGTGAAGAGAGAACCTATCCACCGTCGCAGTTTTTTCTGCAGCGAAGTTTTTCACTCATCGGAAAATCTACCCTTGTTTTGCATTATGATATATTATCCTGAATCCGTCTCGTGCATGCAAGGAATGCGAGATTTTTTCAGAGTTTCTAGCATTTATAACATGGAGAAGCTCATTTAACATTCAGGACAAACGAGCACGATGAGGGTTCTCGATTAAGTTTGGGGCTTGTAGCAAGTGAGATCTCAAGATATTTTCGGTGGTGGGAAATTACTCCACCTCAACCTGGATCTTTCGGTTTTTTTATTGCAGAGAATATGTTAACCCATCGGGCATACGACTCTCATCGCATGAAATGGCATAATATCTCGGACCGCTTCTTGAGCGAAATGGGCCAGTAGTATTTTTTCCAGAGCATCTCAATGTCTTGTATCTAACAAGCTATGATTCATTGCGGTGCTGCTCTTCATAATGGGGAGCAGTGAAAGCCTCCAATGGTCGCTAGCAGCTTCGTGTGAAAGCCATGTTTCCATTACAGTGTGCATGGGTAGTGTATCTGGCAAATGCTAAAAGCCGTACTGGCTCTGTATGTGCGCATGCAGGGTCTGAATTTATCGTATATGGAAAGCTGGTGTACCCTATCGGGAATCTAACCTGGTTCACCGAGATGGTGACCAGCTGACTGGTCACTGCACAAAAGCAATGCTCTACGTTAAGAGTGAATTCGTTCAGAAACTTCGACTCCGAGTTGAGTTAGATATGGGGTCTGCCGGCTCAAATCGAGGTTCTCTTAACTTAATTTCAGGTCCATCTGTTTTGGCAGTTGTATGTACTCGACAGTGAAACTCATGTTATACCGAGAGGGAGTGCAGGAGGGGGGGGGCTATTACATACAAGGGGGGACGCCCCCCTTGATTTCAAGGTTTTCTTGAAGTCCGAGTTCGAGTTCTGAGATACGAATGCGGCCTGACCTGCCGTTCATTCGGTGTAAACATGGTAACTAGAAGATCTATCCACCTTTGTTTGGCTGCCGGACAACGGACGAATATGCATGCATTTCGCCTTGACAGTGTTTATGAAGCTACCATGTCCGGTCAATCAATCGACAAATTCTGCTACCGGGATATTGGCTACCTACACATGTTCATGGAAAGTGATGATGGTACCAGCATGTAGCTCCGGAGATTTTCGCATTCCC
>NQII01001590.1:194897-339717 GCA_002778355.1 Clitarchus hookeri | reverse complement strand
CCCGGCCATATGAACCGAAGCATCTGCTCATGGTATTTTGTACGTCTGGAACATGCACTATCTTTCATTTGCACTCGACGACAGTTATTCCTGCCAACATCGAAGACGAGCTCCATTTTACTTTAGCAAGCACACGCACTACCATAATGGACCGCATGGAACTGACATCGCTCGCTTAGGTGTTCTGTGGTGATCTATTCAGGGGTGCGACCCTTCGTAATGTCAGAGAGTAAAAGCCTTTGGTTACGAACTGCTTCGTATGAAACTTTCATTTTTGGTGACGATGTGCATGAGGAGTGTGGCTGGCAAGTGCTAACACCGCTCTTCCCATATGTGCAGACTTCATGGCTACCCACCACCGAGCAGGTTGCAGTTGTGAGGAAATGGCGTGGAAGCACATACTCATACACGTGTGCAGACTCCAGTGACCTGACATCGTGTAGGTGCACACCTGCAAAAATGCTCACACACACTACTATGTGCAGATATCACAGTTGCCCAACACCGTCCAGGTGCTATGTGAGGAAATGATTTGGAAGCACATACGCATGCAGATGTGCAGACTCCAGTCACTTGGCGCCGTGCAGATGCAGACCTGTAAGTAAACAGTTTGTCAAGAATGTTTCGTACCTGAGCTCTTTCTTTTCGTCACTACCAGTCCTTTCATATATGCCTTGAGCTATTTAAATGAACACTTAAAATATTTCGTGACATGGGTTTGCACAAATTATATTATAGAAATGATAATTTTTTTCATGGTTATTTATTTACATCGACATTTATACGTATATCTTTCTAAATCACCAACACATCTTTTTCGTTTACAGTCGATACTTTAAACATTATCGAGTGTCTTTTCTGCTGCATTTTTTACAACATAGAATATTACAAAACATTTTTCCATATACACCTCAAGATAACTTAACATAGTTATAATGTATGCCTGCGATCTGTATATATATATTTATCATTTTTCTAATACCTCACTATTGCTTTTGCTGAAATAAATATACATACAAATGTGTTTCTGGACGCTTCGTGTCACCCACATTCTTACACGTTGCACATACAAAAATAATTTTTCGCCTTTGTCACAATTTTTATTTTAGCACTCCTGTCAGTATTTTTTTCACATCCACTGTTCTTCCCCATCCTCATCCGGCGAGCTTGTCTTTACCTCGCACGGCAGGCTGCGACAAGTTGTGGTCCACTGAACGAACAGAACCACATCAGCTTCTTCATCTGGTAGGAGTCAATGCGTATCGATATTACATTCTTCACTGAAGCGAAACACTGTTTCCCAGCCCCCTCTTCGTATCGCGTAGGCCCTGCACTGGCAGCCTTCTTTAATGACGATGGTTTCACCCTAGTTCAACTCCAACAGTTCGTCTATGCTGCATGGTAGAGTAACGTCTGGCCTCATGTTGTACACTGCACAAGTTTGACCGTCGCACCGGATTTTGTCCATAAAATAAACTTTTGACTTGCCTTCGGAGTTTATGATGCTCGGGTTGTATGCAGGCTCCAAGGTGTAGTAAAGGCAGGTATGATTCACACCGTCGCAGGCTTCTATGTTTTTCACTGCATCCTCGTACCGTGGGTTGCCCAGCCAGTACTCCCCACAATGGAACCCTGGGATGGCGTTAGGATAATACTTCACCATACCTGACTCGAAGGAGTTGGTGTTCATCACCTCGTGCATTGAAGATCGTGGAGGTGGTGCGATTGGAGTAGCTTTGGTGGACATCAACCAACTGCTGCTAGTGCCGATAGTGGTCTGCGAGGAGCCCTCACGTGCTGGAAGCCAATCTCTGCACGTGGTAGTGGTGAGAGGGTGTCAGGTGGAGCTGGTGCTGGGTCGGAGACGTGATGTGATTAGCTGCATCAGGTCGGCGGTGGCCTGGTCCACAGAGTTGTTCATGTTTTTTCACTCTGCGGATTCTTCAATGATGGAGGCGGTGCTGTGGACAGTGGAGGTGATGGTCGGTGACGAACACTTGCGACTAAGGTGGAGGCTGTGACGGGAGTGGCTCCTGCTGCACGACGTCACGCCTTGGACCAAGCGCGGCAATGAGGAGTGCCCGGAACAGACGTGGTGCATCCCTCAAAGCACTCCCTGCACGGTAGACAGTCGCGAATATCTTCGCCGTGCTGCAGGTAGTTTGGAAGTCTCTTGTACAAGTACCGAAATTCGTGGTTTGCGTACGTCAGCAGGAACTCTTTCACTGGAAAGTCCTGTTCTTTTTCCGTACCGAGGGCCGCGAGCGAGCGTAGCCTCCCGTACGCGACGATCGCCAAAATTATTTTCTGCCCACTGGGACAGCATACAAACCTCTCCTAAAACTCCAGACGAAAAATAAACTATATACTTTAAGGCGAGCAGGTGACGACGACGGCAGCAACAGGCGGAATACTGGGTCCCGAGGCCTTTTATACACTGGTATATACATGCAATGGAGGGAGAAGAGGAGGATGTAGAAGGGGGAGGGGCTGGGAAGTGGGCGACATTGGTATGCTATGGTGGTAGATCCTGAAAACAAGAGTTACCAGTGCACTGCATGTGGGCACTGCCGTTGAAGGGTGGTGATGGGAGGACCATGAGGGGGATCGGGCGATCTGTAGGTAGCAGAGGGTGTCGCACAAAAGCGATTGATTAGTCGAGCTCTGACGAGTAATTGGTGGAGTGGGGCAGCTATTCGATAAATTTACAGTGCATAAGGCTTTGGAAATGGAAATATTCTTGTCTGAAAAATTACCAACGTTTGTTCAACTTTGAGGAATCGTGGATCCGTAATATATGAGATGAGATTATTTTCTACCAGGTATTCCGAATATCGCAATGGATTCATCCCACCATATATCGATCAAACTGTGTATTTTTTTTAATGTTATAGCATGCTTGGTGAGATATTTTTCTATTGGTGCTGAACAGCAAATGTTATTTTCATTCGTGGTTTAGGTTGCTTGAATTTTTTTTTCGCAGCAAGCATTAAACATTTTGGTGGGATAGAGCCTCGTGGTCGTCACGATGTTTTTCGCAGCCCACTGTACATACTACTGTCTCTCGTGTACATACCAGGCACTGGGGGTTGGCGTATCTGACCTCTGTACACGAGCCAGGGTCGTATACATGGCTATTTGTATTTTAAGGTGGGAAACAGAACACGATTGGTTAGTACACACGGTTATTTTTTCCACTCGCTCATGTAATATCATGGAAGGAATATGCGAGCTCAGTTTGGATACATGCATCGACGATTTTTTTTTTTTTTGCAGATAGAGTTGTACATATTCCCATAATCCGATGAATGGCCAAGGGTTGAAGATATGAACTTTACCCCATTTAATTCATAAAATGGTAATTACCTGTTGTTGCTTTATTTACCAGGAAATATCACCAACGATTGGAAAGAAAATGCTGAAGACCCATCGGTCATGTCGACTAATAACTATGAATTCGATATTAAAGGGGAGAGGAATTGTATTCTCTTACATGCTGCTGCCTTAATCTATTTAAATGGTGATGTATTATTTTCAAGCATTTTGTCTTTATTCATGTATAGTTCGCCGCATTATATTAGGGTAATGAGCCAAATGCAGGGGCAAATGAAATAAAAATGATGGTTTATGTAAAGGTTTCAATATGTACTGTAGCTATTCGATAAGCTTGATTCTCGTGTTAGTGGACTGTTATGTATATGAGTGGAATGTGAAAGCCATGCTCGGGCTGTTTAAAACAATTCCCGGAACACTTGATGTGGATTGTGGCAGACATGACAATTTGTCTCTGTATTTATCAGTGCAGGTTTTTTTTTATATTAATTTCCAATATAATTTTATTTTTGCGCGCCGAGATTTCCTTCCCAAACAGATTACAGGTCAGGATTAGGATGGCTCAATGTAACGGTCACTGCTTTGTATATTCATTAAATAGTTTCTGTATTTACTCCACTGGTTTATTTCCTAATTCTGTTTTGACTCGCATAGGGTTCTAATGTAGAATATGTCTATTTTAATAATTTTTTATACTGGATTTCCCATGGATAATTTATTTGGAGGGTTTGTGCATAATCTTGTTTAATTTCATGTCGCNTAATTTTTTATACTGGATTTCCCATGGATAATTTATTTGGAGGGTTTGTGCATAATCTTGTTTAATTTCATGTCGCATGTGCACTTAGAGATCTCACCCTTCTCCCTCCCCATCATCACGGACCAAACCCCTTCTATGCCTATGACCCTCGCATGACCAATACACATTCTTTGATTAAACNCGGACCAAACCCCTTCTATGCCTATGACCCTCGCATGACCAATACACATTCTTTGATTAAACGTATGACCTTTATTTTGGTATTTTTATGTTGATTCTTGAGGTAATGTATATTTATGATTCCCATTACATTCGAAATCTTGTCTGATACGGTATAACAAACGTCTCACTATATAATATATACCATAATTTTTTTTACTCTTTCCTTTTTAGATCACCTACTTGAATGATGTGCAACATTTCGTTGGCTTGTATGTAGAGCTACATCGGGACTGGGTAAATTAGATGATGTTTGGACTGCGAAGAGGGGAGCATTGTCTTGGCCCAAGATGGAACGTGTTCGAGAACATTATGTCGTTACTGACTGAACAAATTTTCTGAAAGCAGCAATAATCGGCGACATAAGGTCAACTGTATCCAGAATGTGGACCATGTTACTTTCACATGCAAAAGATACAAATCGCAGTTTGGTCGGCGAAGTGACAAGCTGGGAAGTTATCTGGAAACCTGTACCGGCCTACCTTCACTGCCTGCTAAGAGTTATCTTCCAACATAGCATCGGAGTTGTACTGTTATGGTAACTGGTGCGAAACACACTGGAGAATCATCGAAGCAGAAATCTTCAGCTGTGACTGCCGTGGGCAGTTGCTTTGTTACCTTCCACGCAGCTACTACAACAGGAATTTTGGAAATGCTAATGAAGTACGAAGCAATGAAAATAACGCATGTGTAAGGAGTTCCATCCGCATGCCATATCGAATGGAGAAGTGCTCTAAACAGTTTACTTTCTCCGACATTTTATAAAGGAATCTGAANGCATGCCATATCGAATGGAGAAGTGCTCTAAACAGTTTACTTTCTCCGACATTTTATAAAGGAATCTGAAACAGAGTGAACGAGCTGCACCATCCTATGATGCTGGCATAGCGGTTTATCATTCCTATTTGTAGTTAACAGCAANAAACAGAGTGAACGAGCTGCACCATCCTATGATGCTGGCATAGCGGTTTATCATTCCTATTTGTAGTTAACAGCAAAGGCTAGGCCCAATGCACTACCGACCGCGGATAAGAAACTGCACCTACCTATTGAACTCACCATGCTTTACAACCTAAGAAAGTNCCCAATGCACTACCGACCGCGGATAAGAAACTGCACCTACCTATTGAACTCACCATGCTTTACAACCTAAGAAAGTAAGCTGTGAGATGACGCTGAATGTAAATGGACTTTTCCTGAAGGGGTCTTCTGAATACGTATGTTGCTCCATATCTAATAACTTCGACGAAAGATGTTTGATCATTTATAACCTGCATGAAAAAAAATTAAATAAACCAACTTACGGAGGAGGTGGGGAAACACTGACCTGTAAAATATAATATACGGGAGAAATGTAGCAAAAAAAANTAAACCAACTTACGGAGGAGGTGGGGAAACACTGACCTGTAAAATATAATATACGGGAGAAATGTAGCAAAAAAAAAACCAGATGTATACAAAGAGAAAGCAATCAAGACGTCGAACTTACCTAAGTGTAATGCGGATGACATCGNAACCAGATGTATACAAAGAGAAAGCAATCAAGACGTCGAACTTACCTAAGTGTAATGCGGATGACATCGAAGCCAGTGTTGAAAAAAAGCATAAATAATGTATGCCGCGAGGATAGAAGAAATGATATTGAGGGCTTTAGCTGAACTCACGATTTGGTGGATCATCTGCGGCTGAGAGCAAATAGGATCGGTCCATACAAAACACAGAATATATATTGGAATCTCCGTTATCGATGTCGACTAAGCGCATTAAAAATTATCCAAAATTCACAGTATCACCATTAACATTTCGCTTTTCACAAAGTGTATATACGCAAAAGGTCCTGGGCACACGAGAAGGCTATCGGTCGGTAACTGTTATGCCTTTCAGGAGCCCACAGTGCTGGGAAGAAGTTTATATCTTAGTTGCAGCAACCACCATCATCGGTGCGATTGACAACAGTAACATAATTTCGTGCCTATACTT
This sequence comes from Clitarchus hookeri, assembly GCA_002778355.1. Classification (NCBI taxonomy): domain Eukaryota; kingdom Metazoa; phylum Arthropoda; class Insecta; order Phasmatodea; family Phasmatidae; genus Clitarchus; species Clitarchus hookeri. The sequence goes on along the minus strand of NQII01001590.1, from coordinate 333,425 downwards.
CTCTACATTGCAAATGCCTACGACGAGAACAAATGCTGTACACGTCAAATCATCACCCGGTGCAATATTGAATATGCTTTCGCCTCCCACGATGCACCACAACATTTCCATGACGTCGTGGACAGATATATAGGTAGCTGTGTTCATTTTGTGGAGCTTAGTCTAATAGAGGCCTTGGTGAGAGGCTGGTGACGGTACCTGGCATAAATATTATGGATACGTCTGTCGTAGGTCCAGCAATAGAACCATCGAGTTCTTTAGATGGGACACCTGCCGCATCAACACCATCGACATCTTTAGGCATGACGTCGAGAGCGCCATCGACTTCTTTGTTTGAGTCGTCTTCAATGGGGTCTACTGCAATTTACGAAGTACTGACAGCACCATTTCATACTGCAACATGTGTTTATTCGGCTGTACCATTAAGTACTTTGGCTGACCGTTCTCCGGTAGAGTTCGGGACGTCGTATTTATCGCCACCACCAGAGATAACGTATCCCTGCAGCTACTGCGACAAGGAATTTTTGCATCAACACACCACGCGCACGATGAATTTCGTGTCTGTATACACATACCAACCGCATTATATATCTGCGCTTATGGCGTGTGTAGCTTTTCTACCACAGCGATACCTACTGCCAATATATAACGCCATGCAAAGTTTAACTGCAGGCCTCATCGATGCCTCGGTGCCGGATCTGCAACACAGAGTTATTGCGGCCTCCATCGACGGTGGAGTTATGGATGGGGATTTCGATCCTATGGTTTCTCTACCAATATTTGCTGCGACCAGTATGAACGACGAACCCGACACCTCATCACCAGGAGCAACATCCCTTTCCACGTAGACATCTTCATCCCTGGTTCCTGCTCCTTCTGACGTGACGAGAGCCGTGCCATGTGGGTACATTAGTGTATCAGTTACGGAACTTTCAGTGGGATATCAGTGTCGCTTCTGCTGCAAGGACTTTGCCTTCAAGCTTATTGCATGACGACACGAAGTCCACGAGTGCCCAAATAGTTGGGCTCAAGTTTATCCAAGTAGAACTAATGGTGATATGTATAAGGATGCGCACTTTACACAGATGAACATAAATAATTGTTTAGGAATACATTTTTATAAATTAAAAAGTAATAATGTTTTCAATTTTTTAACCCTAAATCATTTCTTTCCTGTTATAAACTGATTTTGAAAATAAATTTCTATGTTGCAAATATTATTTTTAATTTAGCTAATCACAATGTCTATAAATGGCAGTAAGGCATACTTTTCTGGAGCTAGAAATGTTGCTTGAAAACTGAATTTAACGAGCCTGGCCTTAATAAATCGCAAATTATAATCGTATATGCCTATAAATATTTGCTTGCTTACAACCTGACTTGTGCAAATGTGGTCATTCTATGATTTAAGATACAGACCCAACTGAACACAAAATACGAGTTCTCTGATACATCGCTTATATTTAAATAAGCTTCTTAAAATGCAAACAACCATAAATATACAATGAATTTTATGAACAAAATATCCTATTCGGATTATTTCTTGAAGTTATCGTAATTGAATGTATGCCCTTAAGCAATAATACAATGGTTATAAAGTAACGCAAAAAAAAAATATGGTATGCAAAATACACAAAAAACTAAATATTGGTATGAGGAAATGTGCTAGAATTGATTTGGATGATTGGCGTAAGTGATTTAAATGGGTATGGAGGAGCGAGGTTTCTCGGTTTTTAATGACTGGTTGGTAGGGAGAGAGTGGTTTTGACAATACGTGATCCCCTAACTTGTGCCGTGGTGGGGAAACTGGTGAGAATGTCGTGGTGTGGTAGGGGGGTTTGGGTGATGAGTGGGCTGGTTGTGGAGGTTGTTGGGGAGGGAGTTTGATAGGTGATGGTTGTGTTTGAGGGGGTCTGGGAAGGTGTGGTTTAGCAGTGGGTTTGTAGGCGGGGTTGCGTAATGGTTAGGGGGTGGAGTGATTTTGATTTGCATCGCGAAGGTTGGGGAGGCGGTATGGGGGTAGTGGGTGATTGAGTGTGGTGAGGTTATGGGTGGTGGATTTTGGTAAGGAGACGGTTTGTGGTATGGGTTTTTTTTATTGAAATGTTATTTATTAAAATAATTTTTTATTAATTTTTTTATTAAACTAATTAAACTAGAGGATTGCGGAGGATTTGGATTGATCGAAGTATTAATGTTTGAGAAAAGTGTGAAAGATAAGACTGTTTATCAGCTTAACTGGTTTTGTACATTCCAAGTCTCAAGTATTTTGCCCGAATAGTTTACTAATAGCATCGACGCAACATCGGCAGTACAGCAGGAGTCAACGAGGGTACCACCAATGATGAGAAGGGGTATTGGGTGAGGTGATCACGGTTTAGGTTGTGACTAGGTGGGTTGAGGGCTACCGACTAATTATCAAATAGAAACATTGTTGGGGATTAATCGTCTGCTGGATCGGGTCCTGGGAAACCTCTTGGGATTAAGTTTTTTTATAAATTTTCTATGAATATTTAATAATGTTGTATATTATTTTGGAAATAAACTTTGAAATAATTTTTTTCTGTTTTCATAATTTTTTGGATTTTTATGGAATTTTTTTTTTATAATTTTGCGATTTTTTTAGGATTTAAGATCATTTAAGGTCATGGGCTTAGGTCAAAGTCAAGATCACGGGTCAAGGTCACTCAGATACAATATAATGGTCGGATGACGTCATAACATGGTGGCCGTTCGGCAGCTCAGCTCCTCTCCCAGGTCCTGTTACACCAGAACGCAGATAATCATTCTACTTACAGCACATAAATTATTAGTTTCGCAGTGATACTTTATGCATTGAGTCATGCCATCGGAAATTTTAACATCGATGAATGTCTGTTGATAAAATTCTGTAAGAGGTATCATTTCAGTGCCTGCCGTCTTCAACATAGCAACTAAATCTGCTTGTAGTGGCCTTAATCAAGTTAGTGCAGTATGTAGATGTACATACACAAGTCTGTAAAGTTCTCGAAAAAATCCGTCAAAATAATAACTCGTCATCACAAAAACGTCGCAACGCTATCTCCCGACGGCACACATAATGTTGTGGGGAATATACTATTCTGAATGATAAATAGTAACTAATACAGGTAGAAATTTTTTTTGACAGTTTTAACATTTTGGGCAGTAGAAATTAGGGTGTGATACATGCCAAACTGCTGGCAATGAACCTGAAGTTGTCAACGACATGTATTGAGAATTGCTCACCAATTTTCTTGGAAAATTTCATATTTTCTTCTTGGTTATAGGTAATGATGATCTGTGCCTTAGTGAAGCTGCGTGATTAAATTATGCTTGTTTCATATAAAATGAGTTTCTCTGGTCTTTACCGAAAGAAGTTACAACTTTTACATGTAAGTAATTCCCAATATAGCACCATTGAAGTGATTGTGATCCTTCACCTTACTGTTACGTATTGTAAATGTGCTTTCAACTAAAGTGAGCAGTGCCATTATTTTCGAGGTAAAATAAAAGGTTTTTATCTAGTTGCCAATTTCGATTTGTTCCTAAGCTCCATATCAGGATCTGATCTACTGTATTGTATTAGTTCTTTCACCATAATTGCAGTAAGGAATCATGACACTGTACACTTGTAAAAAAAAATATGAGAAAAAATCATAGGACTCGTGTTTCTTAATTACGTAGGTGTATGAACACTCGAGGTTCGGCTACAAAGTACGTGCAAGCATGATTTTTGCCTCAGTCACAATACACGACCATCGACGATGTGTCCTTTTATGAATGATGTTTTAACTTGGCACTATGATTCCCTAGCTTGGAATCGTGCACTTGCAAGTGTGCAACTTGTACTCGTTACGTCATTTGTTGTTTGAGATATCGCTGGGCCGTCAGCCTGGTTTTTCTTCCGTAGATCATGCTAGAAGGGAAACATCACTTTCTTAAGTGAATTTTATATCTATGCTATTTTAGATAGTAGTGAGCCAGTCTCAAAAAATTCTTTATATGGCAGTCGTGTGAATTCTATCTTCTACATTCAAAAGCAGAATATCAAATTATTACAAAAAAAATTGGCTTATACCTCTTTCTACAAGTTTAGCATCACTCTCCTCAAAGCAGCAAGTTAATACCCCCCACTTCAAGTAACAGTGGTTTCCTAAGTTGTTTTAGATACATTTTTTTACTACATTTTTTCTTTACATATTCAGATAGCTCGATGTAAGATGAGACAATAAAGATTATCGCCAAATGTATTCTTCTCACAGCAATCAGTGTCCAGCCAGAATTTTAAACAAAAAAGTCTTCTCTTCTAGACATATTTTCTAAATTAATTTTCTTGATATCAGTAAATTCATGCGAATCGTACACTTGAAAATATGTTCTGTTAAATGCTCTATGAATAATACTGAAGCACCATGTTAAATTTCAAAGGTCAACATTTAGAAACATTCACGGTAATTTGTTTAACAATATTTGTTCATTGTAGACGAAATAATTTCAACTATTATTGGAATAAATTATATTATTTTCTGCGACATTCCTCATCAATTGTGTAGGTATGCAGTTTTTCCCTCGGAAAAGCTATTGATATTTGGCTTGCATGATTTTAACTCTGAGGCATTATGTTCGCCACCAAGACGTTCCAGAGAGGAGAATATGAGTAATGACATCTGCCAAAGAACTGACCAAAACGAAATGTATCTCTTATATACAAATAAATATCAGCAATGCAACAATAAAGCAGCAAATCTTTTTAATTAATGTGAAATATACACACGTCTCCCAATATAAAGGACTGAAATATGATCAATCGGTAGTTGACCAGACAACAGAGCGTTCATCGGGTAAAATACTGCGCTTTTTAAGCCGTCATTAATCTTGTGTGAAATCCTGTACCCATGAAGGTGCAATCCGCACCTTCACAGTCTGTTCAGGACTGTACCAAAGTTGTTTCTTCCTCAATCCAACTACTCAGATAAAAGTCTAATGTTGTGCCAAAAGTATTTATGTCACAAGTACAGAAATGTTTTGTTAACTGTGAGGCGTCAGTAAATAATGTTGCTGTTGGTGTAGTATACTGTTATGCTATTGATGTAAATGTAACATGGAGTATACTCTGTTTCATGTGAGCTCACTAAATTTCGACAGTTCTGTGGCCATGTGATATTTGATTATGTGTTTGCAGGTTACAGTGACAGTCAAAATTGATAGCACAAATGTGGATCTGAGACCCGCGGTTAATCAGATGAACAGTAAATTTGGACTTTCATTGTAACTTGCGAACACATCATCAAAAAATATATACCATCATAACTGTCAAAGTTAAGTGAGCTTGCATGAAACAGAGTATACTTTTGTAACAATTTTACGTCCTTACTTCACTGTTAACATTAGGGCGGTGATTATGTTGCGGCAAAACAAATTTTGTGGTGAACAGATGTCAACAATCAAATTAAAAAGGTTTTTTTTTTTTTTTTTTTTTCTTTCTTTGCTTTAAAACAACATTCCTATGCAAAATAAATAAGGTAAAATTATTTTGTCACAAAAATGAATATTATCTTATGAATAAAAAAAGTATTATCTACTTTATATTAATGATATGTTGCACTAAAGTTTACTCTTTTTCCACATCAATATTTGTACTTAATTTTCTTCGGCAAGTATCACTTTCACTGAATCATGTTGACCCTCAGAATTGCTGGTTTTAAATCACTCATATATTCATATGAAGTACTCTTATATTATTTTAACCTAAAGTCCCTTATAAAATCACCGCGCATGAAATATTCATTGTAACAATTTGCTTCCAGAGCTGGACATATAGTGTAGTCATCAGTTCAGCATGAATTAGCGTGTATTGTCTGCTGGCGAATCAAAATTAATCTGTATATATTATGATAGGATGGATTTATTTTATACAATAGCAAATTTTTCAGCACGTAATGGCAACAAAGCTGCAGCAACAAAAAACACTTTAATCCACATCCGCAGAATAAGCGCAAGAAATCATTTGCAGTTCAGCATAACACAGTGGCCCCATTTCGTACTGCATTTAGCGTTGTTTGCCTGGAATTTTGCCATAGATTCCTCACGCCTTATGTAAAGTATGTCTTCAAAACATCAGGCAAATATTTTAAAATGTAATTATAATGTTGATTCTACTTCGCGTGTTTTCTGTTTCCGTCGAATGATTCGCGGCCGAATCCAGCTATTGGCTACCCTACAATGCGTACTTTATAACTAATTTTAAAAGTCGTGCTTTTGTAAATAACACTGTTCTCCTGTGGAAACGAAGATTAAGAGGGGGATAACATAAAATAATGGTTAATTCGATACGTGTGTTTTGTAACTTGGATGCCAGCGGGTCAGAATTAAAAAGCAAATATTCACCTTCAATGCATTTGCCCCCTTTCTTATGACGTATGTTAAGCTATTTCAGCAGACACTTCAATGTTCAGACTAAAAAAAAACTGCTTTATTTGTATAAAAAATTTCAAGAATTAATCTTCGTAAATAATTTTTAAAAAACCAGTGAAATACTGTAAAAAGACTTTACACTATAAACAATAACTTTAAATTAATTTGAAATATCGCCTAATTATTAGTGCGTATTCAATTTTTTAAAATGAGCCAGTATTTAAATTGTATGAAAGACAATGGTCTCAGTAGAAACTACCAGTTCTGATCTTTGTTAGACCATAAAAGCACCAGCCAAAATGGAAATTCCCACTTTTTCAGACTAGTTTTAACACCAAATATCAATAAAATGTTAAAATTTCAGTATTTGTAACTGTGTATGTGTCCTAAGTAATTTTTCAAAGAATATGAATAAAATATTTGATCGTTTAATATCATAATATGGATTATCACAACACCAGGCTCCACATTCAACTTAATGATAGTTATACCACAATTGCTTAAAACACTGATTGCACAAGTTCCGCTCATTGACATAATGCCAAATAATGAACAAATGGTAATATTTTATGTAGACAAATTAAAAATTAACTATCCTTCCTCAAACCAAATCTTACCTTAGCGCACCGGCTAGAGACTGGTTGGTAAGGTTCAATATACATTGTGTTGAATCCATACATTTATCCAATGTCAGCGTTTCATTAATAAAGTTCGAAGTAATTCGTTAGCTTACCATCTTTCATTTAACGGTGGACAATCTTTTAAACGGGAAAATTTCAACATTATTTATATAAGCAAGTTATTATTTATAATTTGTTTGAATTAAAATAAATGAACGAAATTCATTTAAGAAAAAGTTATAAAAAACGGTTAATATTAAAAATGTGACAGTTCTGGAACGCTGGATGGAAGCTGAAAAGACAACAGTTGAGATATCAGCAAATGCGTGCACTCAGTGCAAACGTTAAGTTCCCAACATGTTCCTAAATGTACTTAGTATTTATTTTCCATTAATTATTACTTATGGGAGTGTTCCATGAATTTGTGCTCCCCAGTGTGGTTGATTCCATATCAGTAGCATAAAATATTGGAAGAAAACATGTAGGACTGTATTCGTAAAGACTGTCACCACAAAACTATGTAATGTTTACATTTGGTCAACATTTGGCATTTTACTGGCAAATTTGGAAATAATTTGCGTTATGATAAGGTCCTTCGTAATACGTCTAGTCGTGATTCGTAAAGCAGAGTATTTCACTATAATTGAACATTAATTTAAATAAACTAGTTGTTTAAATGGAATGAAGAAAATTTCATAGTTCGTAGAATGTTGANAATAATTTGCGTTATGATAAGGTCCTTCGTAATACGTCTAGTCGTGATTCGTAAAGCAGAGTATTTCACTATAATTGCAAATTAATTTAAATAAACTAGTTGTTTAAATGGAATGAAGAAAATTTCATAGTTCGTAAAATGTTTAAAGAAAATATTTTTTTTATTAAATAGTGCTCTGTATGCTGAAACAATATTAATTTCCCAACATATTTCAATATTTGTGTATTATTTATTTCGCTTTAATTCTTATTAACGTGAGTAGTCGGAGAATTTTTGCTGGCTAGTGGGGTAAATCATGTTCAAACAAGGCATGAACTTGGAAGGAAATACGATTAATGGAGCCCTGTACACTCATTCTCATAAAAATTCATGCTTCAGAAATGTTGCACTCAAACTAAATTTTTTTATTGAAATGGTACCATAAAAAAGAAGTCGTATTATTATATTACTGCGTCACAAAAAATGTTCCGCCCAGCTGCGACACAGAGGGACACGTTTATTACAACTTCGGGCAGTCTCGTACTGGGATGCATGCTCCGATACTAACGTACATGGAATAAAACAAACGCCAATGTTGCCCTGCGACAGATTTGTTCACAGCTGTGTAAAATAACGATCCGTAATCATGAATACTCCAAATTGAATAACGCTGAATTCCTGCTTGTAAACACGAGTGTTTGATGGGAAAACAGAACTGAGCACTGAAGGGCGTCGTCTGATAGCATAAGGACGCAGGATGTGTTCAGTGTACTGCAGTGCATCCAGTGATCCTCGTATCACTACCAGTGACAAATGACAATCATATGCGATAGTTCCCTAGTCCACTGCAAAGTTGAGCAGGGATTGTAGCGCATTCTTGCTACCCTCCAAACTATGACATCGGCGTGATTCGTCGCTGAAGACAATACGTCGCCAGACTTTAGCATTCCGCATTTTTCCCTATCGACACCATTGCAAACAAAGGTAACTATAATGATGTGTTTTATGGCGGAGCTCGTCCGGATCGCAGACTTTCTTGTACTTGGCGCCTGGGAATGCTTCTTGTATATTTGCGGTGCTGCATTGTAGCTAACAAACGTCGTTGGACGGTGGAACACTGGCACTCTCCGTGCCTGTCTCACAATGAGGTTCAGAGACGACGGGTGACTGGCCACGTTCCACCCTGTCTCCAGCAGCTCTATTGCCTATCCTCTCTCAAACTCCATCACTTTCTCGCGCCACTGGCTCTTACGTGTTTTCGGTGTGCGTATCATTCACCAAGCACGCCTGACGATAGTTGTGCGTGTCATGTAGTATGTAATGTTCTGACAACTGTTCGTATATACTCTAAACCTGAAGCATCACTGTTTAAATCAAATAACAGCACCTGACGTTTTCAACAAACACTTCAGTCAATTTAACTGATGAATTCGTGAAAAAAAATGCGTTTTCCTTCACTTATTGATTCAGTGACATTTTCCACTGTTTTATCAACAATTTCATTATCTGTTTTCCAGTGATTTGTTTTTTGACTGACATCAGTTAAACAAGGTGTATCAAATAATATGACGAATAAACTAATAAAACCTTTACCATATACTTTTATTATTATGAGAATTTCGTCTTTTATTATACCATTTTACGAAGCAACATGAACATTCAGTATTTAATTTCGTTTTCACGTGACCATCAAAGCGCTCGGTTAGAAATCAAAACTGCATTAAATGTGGTGAAACGAGAGCATTCATACGTACTATTTGTTTTAACAATCCTAATGTTAGTACTTAAAATAAAACGAAAAGAAAGGACATAAAATTTAAAGTCAAATATTTTCTATTATATATATATATATACACACACACACATTACAGTCAACGTTGGCTTGAAAGCACTGATGGTAAGGTAATGGTTCGAAAGCGGGATGCTATGAATTCAAATCATAAACTAAATTTTTTTTGTATATTTTAAAAACTACGTCAAATTTCTTAATGCAAACAGCGGCAATCAGAAATATGCTTATTTCTCGGTATGGTATGGCTAAATACAACAAAAACATTTTTTGATTCACCGCATGCAGTTAACCGTCAATTATTCAATCGGTGAAATGGTTTCACTGAAATAACCAGTGATTTTACACCTATTCTAAGTGGAGCCATTTCCACTGATCTGAGTAGTTGAATTTCACTTTGGATCAGTGGTTTTCCACTTATTCGAATTAAGTGTGTACGCTCACGTTTGTGAAAAATGCAACACCATTTAGAAGCGATCGCAATGGAAGGAAGTTTATTACATTGGATAGGGTTTGAAAGAGGTTATTAACGTTCCCGGTTTTATGCCTGAGGACTAATCAGGGGACGGCTTCTTGAACTTACACCCATGCCTGACCCACTATTCGAACCCAGAATCTCTTGCACCCCAGAATGGAGGCGCACCTATCAACTGCGCCACGGGAGATCGGCGAAATTTATTACACAAATTACAAATAGCATTGCAAACAAACAATAGCTGTTACAGAGAAATTCAGCAGTATTAAATACGATAAAAATCGGAGTGTTGTGTGGCCTCCACGAGCTGCAATATGAGCTGCCACGTGTGGTCGTATCGAATAAAACAGACCTTGAATGTGTTCCTGCAGAATATTCTGTGAAGCTGCTCCTGCCCGAGTCCGCCATTCATCGGTATTGGCTGCTGGATGACAATGACAGACCAATTGCCTAGATATCACCTCCCAGACATGCTCTGTAGGTTATAATGTATTCACGGTAACTTCAAGATTTTCTGAAACCCTGCTAAAGATCTACTTTCAGGGATCCGATTATGTATCCTTCCACAGTATGTATACAAAAAATTGCCATGTGACACCTGTCAAATGTTTTGTAAACAAACAGTGCCATGTGGGAACTGTCAAATATTTTGTTAACAGTGTCCATGTGGGAACTACCAAAATTTATTTTTGAAGAGAAACAGTGCCATGTAAATCTTAACTGTCATATACTTTAATAAAATTCTCCAAATGTCTAAATGTGCTAATCAATTTAGCAAAATTTTGTAATACATACGGAAAAGGTAGATTGACGTATATATCGAAATTGTTAATTATATAATTTAATTAAAGTTTACTTATTGTATTAAGATTTATTTACATATTTGGTGTAAGGAAAAAGTTAAATTGTATATAATAAACTTTTGGAAGTAGCAGTCAGGTTAAAGATTTCACTGTGATAAATGTGTACTTTTTATTCTATTTTATCGCATATAAGTCGCACATTTTATTTAAAAAATTTTATTGAAAACTCGGGGTGTGACTTATAAGTGAGAAAAATTCCTCCAGCCCCGCACTAACGTTTCATTTACTACGAATTCACGGCCCGCGGCTCGATTTCCAAACTCTTCAGCGAACAAAATCACTTTCATTTTGAAACCTGCGGTGTAGGTACATCGCTTTTCCATCAAGAAACTGTCGCACTTCTTCACTGCCACAACATCAAAACAACACTACCTGCGGCGCAAAGACGATATAATAGAAAGACGTGTAAGCAAACGCTACTGTGCTGCTATCTCTTACGCTTCACAAAAAGCTTTCGAAAATAATCGATTATCAGTTATTGACCAAAAATCGATTCCTTTTCATTCTTTTAAAATATTTTTTTCTGTTAAGGATTGCGAAGGGAATTACGTAAAGGAAATATTCAAATGCCTTTCTATATTTTGCACGTTTATTTAAAACTTACAAAGATAAACTGCAGAAATAACAACACTAATACTAAAATTACATCTTAACCTAGAATTATCTTATAAGTAGAAAGAATGCGTTACGTTAGTTTTATAACCACAATTCAGCGTCTCCTATATCCAATATGGCGTGGTTATACTTCTGAAAAAAACGCGCCCAAACCGACAAGATGGAGTGTATGAGTCCGCTGGACAGACACTGAAATTTATTTAATTTCAATTAATAACAGTGAAATCTTTACCCATGAGTGCTACGTAAAAATGTAAATATATAGTTTAGCAATATTAACTTTACAATTACGGCATTAAATTTATACATATTAATATTTAACCTACGAACTATTTCTTTTCAGCTATAACCAACATGTCCCTTCAAAATCCGTTGTTAATTCGTACGGACTTTTAACAAATTATTATAATTTATTGAAAAAATATACTTAAAACTTAAAACAACCAATTTATATAGTGCTTCAGTGCTAAAAGCAAGACAAAACCTTTTTCCATATACAATTTTTTTATAACCAATTCAACATGTAACTCCTAGGGTGATTTTTCAAAGGTTCTTTTCAAAAGTATCGAAGATACCGTGAATGGATTATACATATCGGACGAACACACGGGGAACAAAATGTTCTGGAGAGGTCACCCTGCCAAATAATTTTGTAGATACCACAATATAATGTATTGGCCAGAAAAGTTTAGTGGTTACAAGTGAACAGTTTAGTGTTCACCACAAAATTTACTTGGCAAGGCGAACACTAACAGAATATTTTGTGGTTGCCACAAAATTCTTTCTTCGGTGTATGCAGGCCAGGAAGATGCAATGTCTCCCTTGCTTGGAAGAGGGCCTCGGCACTTCTGTAAACATGTGATCGGGCGTTGTCGAGTTGGGATATGGCTCCACAAGTGTGGTACGACTTAAGCATATACACGTTTCCTGATCTAGCTGTTGTTGTTACGAGCGCCAACAACTCGTAGCGGTCTGGATCGCCTATGGTTCCCCATTGCTCCCCGACTACCATCACTACCATTGTTCGTGCAGAACTACGCCGAGAAATGCGTTCCGGAAGACGGCGCTCAAATTGATACCGTCAAATTCGTTTGCGGCCATCATTGCCATCCATGCTGCCTCCGTGCATGCCAGTGGGTGAGTTCGTTGGCCAATTGTATCCTGAGGTGTTGATGGTTCGGGCTCAGGGGAATCCTCCGCAAAATGCTCGCACGTAGTCTTTTGCGGACCAGACTCTGCAAAGTGGGGCAGAACTGCGCAAAAGCCGGTCAAAACTATACAACACTCTAAATAAATGTTACTTTTTTGTTTTGGTTAATTTGACTTTCTGTGCACGTTTATAGGAATAATTGAAATACTGACAACGATATAATATTCAAAGTGTAGCTATATTAAAATGTTTGAATTTATTTGAACTTTCTACGATTTCTGCACTGTAAAGTTCGCGAGTTACTTTCATTACTAAATTCCACCCAAAATTAATTCTAGCTCTCAATACTTATGAAAATTTGATTAAATTAAAAAAATTTTACTATGTATTTGTAGCGTCAAACAATACGCAATACATGTATAAAACACTGTAAGAAAATTATGACTTTTACTAAAACGTATAACTGATTTATACAGAGTGATTATAAAATCATGGGACAAACATTGAGGAATGGTAGAGCTCACTAAACCAACAATTATTGTATAGGAATATATGGGTGGGAGTGACACGTTGAGGCACAAACACAAAAATAACACATGAAATGCAACACAGTGTTTATTTACAACGTCGCCGCTAAATGCCTTTTTACAGCAATGTTTATAATAATTGCTCAAAATTGCTACCACCGACAGTAATGCAAGCTTGGTAGCGTCGGTGGAGTGATGCTGATGTTGATGCAGCAGGTCACTGGCGCACCGTTTGACTGCCCTCAACTATCGCCACCATTGCCAGCCAATCACGCCATATGTAGAGGTCGCCAAGCATGCGTGACTGTTGGTGGATGCATTTCCAGCTACTGTTTTAACATTTTCTGTACGAAATCACTCGTTACGTATGCTGCTAATGAACATTTTATGTTTCCGTTAATGTGTTATGCTTTTGTGTTTGTGCTTCAACGCGTCACTTTCGCCCATATATTTCTATACAATAATTGTTTGTTGTAGTGAGTTCTACCACCCCTCAATATTTGTCAAGTGAATTTAGAATCATCATGTATGCATGTGTGTATTTGTTTGAACTGTTATGTTGAAGCTACTAAAGAACTTAATTAAGGTTGGGGGTGAAACAGTAATGTCATTACTTAATCGTCTATATGACGAGTAAACTGACTACTAAATGCCAAAATTGTAAAATACATTTAAATTTAAAATGATAACCACTCATCTAAGCTTTCATTAGAAATAAAGTTCAATTTTTTTTATATGTTTTTACAAACGGAATATTGGTAAAAATTTCATGACATAGAAACACAAAATAAATAGGAACTGACAATTCATTAAAACATACCAGTCTTCATAAATAAATAGCTCTTCTGCCATATGTGTAAATACATTTAAAACGACTTACTTGTAAGGAACGAAACTGGTTCAAGAAAATAACCAGAAAATCGTATGATTACAAACTAAAAAAATTATAGCGTTAGTTATAATATGATAAATATTTCATAAGTAAAAATCAATATTCGTTAGTCACTATTTTCATCTTCCCCTCCCCTTTCCCAAATTTCTTTTTCAAATGTTTAGTAGTTTCAGATTCCAGCAAAGAAAGTACACTAGTTTCAATGAGGAAGAGTTTTTTTTAATATACAGGCTTGATTGAAGAAAGAACTGTACCCGACGATATCAACCAAATATCTGGCAGAGCTTATTTGTAGCAAGCCTACTCACCTTCCTACATCTTCTCTCTCGATATCGTCAAAAATCTTCGTTTCTAGATACCTGGGCTCCTTCACTAAGCATTCCAATAGGTAGAAAAGCAACCTGGATGACATTTCATCCACAAATCATAACTTTATTTACTGGCGGCAGTATCGGATACCATTCGTTTTCCACCCGCAGTTTTGCTGTTTCCATTCTGTGCCAATGAAAGGCCACGGGATTTACTACAAAGCTACAAGAATGTGTTCAAAGTATTATGTAATTTATTTTAATCACTTATTTCTGGTGTTCGTATTATTTTGTTTTAAAAAGAAAACAGGAAAAAAAATACCTACTGAGTTCCTATCTTTGTTGTTTCTTATCTTTGCTTGACATTTTCAGCTGCTAAATGGTAAACTTCTAAATGTAAAATCGGAACATACATGGGTTAACTAAGGAAGAAAACAACAGACTGAAGTACGAGTAAAGTACACAATGACGATGTGAGGAGTGTGCACAGGACGTGGCCAGATGGCAGGGTACTAGTGCCTGTGAACGTGCAAGAGTCATGGTTTTCGCTGGTTTTCCCCACTTTCCTCTGGCGGCCGCAGATTTCTAATCAAAAGCACTTCAAAGGGTATTTCCGTGTAAAAATAACTGCGGTACTTGTCAGGTTGTTTTATATATGGCTTAACATGTATAACATTTTGAGTAACAACAGGTTTAAATTATAACGAAAAAAAAAAGTAATTAATAAGATATATATGATTTAGTAACAATAATGAGTTAAACATACATCATAATTATAATTGTAACAATATTTAGCAAACATTTTTTATTTTAAACTTAAGTAAAGGAATTATGGGGACTTGGCACATCGGGACCTGGAACCGGAGCGTCGGAGCTGTTCGTGATATGTCATTCCGGTCGGCCGTGGACCATCTTGGACCCAGGTGACCTTGGCCCGGTGACCTTTGAACTTAAACATCCCCCCCCCCCCCAATTTAATAACCAAACAATTTATAAAAAGGTGACATTAAAAATATTAAAATATACTAAAATATTATTTAAAAATTCACTTAAAAATTTGATTTTTAAAAAACATTAAATTACTGGAGATCACCCACACACCCCTCCACCCATACTTATTCCACCATATTGGTAATAGCAGTCCGCCATATTGGTAGGCGTCACAGCAACCGTCCGCCATCGTGTTAGGTGAAACCGTCCGCCTTTTGGCAGGTGCAGTCCGCCATATTAGTAGGTGCAGTCATCCGACATCATGGTAGGTGTCACAGCCACCATCACCCATCTTGGTTTTTTTCGTTTGTCATTTCTTATACATGGCTGCCGCTGTCCCCAGCACCGCACATAGAAGAAGACTGACTCCCCTCCACTAACCCTTTACAAAATATTTTGTTAACCAATTACCCCACCCCTAATTTTCATCGGCTAATTGCCCACCCCCTTCCAATATATTTAATTGCTTCACCAATGTTTGTCATTGGCTAATTACTCAGGTATTTTCGGAATACTTCATTCGACCAATTAGTGGGATCATCTTCACCCCCTTCCAATATATTTCATTGCTCCGCCAATGTTTCTCATTGGCAAATTATTCGGGTGTTTTTGGAAACCTTCATTACGACCAATCGGCGGCCTACTTTAATCGCGAGGGCGGACAATTTTTTCCCCTTAAAAACTCTTTATCAGACGCATCCGAGCCCCCACGGGAAATCAGTAATTTTTCTCGCTCATAGAAATGTACGCGTGTTGTCCGAGCGGCCATAAAATCCTTTCGGCCATTTTGGCATTTGGAAGGCTGCGCTCGCTTAGTGCCTTGGGCAAACGGGACGAGTTAGCATACCTACCGAAATAATTTCTCTTGGTCTACGTACCTTAAGAAAATTCGACCGTATTTAAGTATTTGCCGGCCTAACTGCAGNACCGAAATAATTTCTCTTGGTCTACGTACCTTAAGAAAATTCGACCGTATTTAAGTATTTGCCGGCCTAACTGCAGTAGTACGAATACGTACGGGACTACCTCCCGTTTAAGGAGTGTTTTGAGGCTTGCACCACCTCGGTTCCCGAGACGCAGCAAGGCAGGGGTTGGTGCAAGACCAGACGAGCAGCCCTCGCGACGTCTGTGCCCGGGGAAGACGACGTCCTCGTTGAAGACGCCCTCCCCGTAGAAAACGCCCTCTCCATATATACCCGACATCCGCGTGAAAGTTATCTACTCTCAAGCTGTACCCGTGGAAGATGCTCCCCTTCAAGAAATTGACTGCCAAGCAATACCCGGTTATAAACCAACACAGAACACAGGTGCCCGATGTGTATGGACCTCAACGAAGTTTTTAATGAGTTTGTAAAAAAATTTCAAACTATGTGTACATCAAGTGAAAAAAAAATGTTTTACAAAATCCAAGGTTTTCGCATGCTGGACTCGTTCGCCATCAAGCAGATTGCCATCTAGTACAGTGACGAAGACGAGAGAACCAAAGTTTTCACCTTTTTACCGCCGTGTCCATGGCAGCACCTCGACCGCACCATGCAACATGCATACCCCCTACAGACTTACGAAACGCACGGACTGAAGTGCGACGAGGGGAATATTTCGTACAAGAAATTTCCGGCAATGCTGCACTCTGCCATAATTCCCTATTACCCTGTGTATGTGTTTGGAAGACGCCAAGAGTCGGCCTATTTGTAATGCGTGCCCCATCGGAACGAGCTCGACAGCACGTCAGGACGTAGGCCAGAGAGAATACTTCACGAGTGCAAAAGTCAAAATATTGCTGTGCCCCGTGCAACGTCGAAGCCTTAAGATTGTGGAGTTATGATAAGCCGTGGTTCATTAAAAAAAAAAAAAAGACTATGAGGAGCCCATTGTACATTTAAAAATAAAATTACGTGTTTAATGCCCTCCAAGACTCTGAGAAGTAACACATGTAAAAAAAAAAATGCATGTATCATGTGGAATAATAATAATAATAATAATACTATTGTAATGTTTGTGAATAAATAAATGTGTTTAAAACCATAAATAGATTTATATTTTATCTCGAGTTATGTCCTGCTCACGTAAGTTTTAAAAAATATCAAGTATGTCATTTTTGTTATAATTTAAAGAAAAAAAAAATTAAGTATATCANAAGTATGTCATTTTTGTTATAATTTAAAGAAAAAAAAAATTAAGTATATCAGTTTCGTTATAATTTAAAGAAAAATATAACAATAAGATTATAGCCTTCACTAATATAAAGTTTTTTTTTGCGTGCATAAACGTAATTATTTAAAAAATAAATTAAGGATTTATAACAAATTATGTTTCGTGTACGGANACACAGGTGCCCGATGTGTATGGACCTCGACGAAGTTTGAAATGAGTTTGTAAAAAAAAATTTCAAACTATGTTTCCATGGGAACTTAAAAGTATTTTATATAATAAAAAACATCAAGTGAAATTTTTTTTTTTTACAAAATCCAAGGTTTTCGCATGCTGAACTTGTTCGCCATCAAGCAGATTGCTATCTAGTACAGTGACGAAGACGAGAGAACCAAAGTTTTCACCTTTTTACCGCCGTGTCCATGGCAGCACCTTGACCGCACCATGCAACATGCATACCCCCTACAGACTTACGAAACGCACGGACTGAAGTGCGACGAGGGGAATATTTCGTACAAGAAATTTCCGGCAATGCTGCACTCTGCCATAATTCCCTATTACCCTGTGTATGTGTTTGGAAGACGCCAAGAGTCGGCCTATTTGTAATGCGTGCCCCATCGGAACGAGCTCGACAGCACGTCAGGACGTAGGCCAGAGAGAATACTTCACGAGTGCAAAAGTCAAAATATTGCTGTGCCCCGTGCAACGTCGAAGCCTTAAGATTGTGGAGTTATGATAAGCCGTGGTTCATTAAAAAAAAAAAAAAAGACTATGAGGAGCCCATTGTACATTTAAAAATAAAATTACGTGTTTAATGCCCTCCAAGACTCTGAGAAGTAACACATGTAAAAAAAAAAATTCATGTATTATGTGGAATAATAATAATAAAATACTATTGTAATGTTTGTGAATAAATAAATGTGTTTAAAACCATAAATAGATTTATATTTTATCTCGAGTTATGTCCTGCTCACGTAAGTTTTAAAAAATATCAAGTATGTCATTTTTGTTATAATTTAAAGAAAATAAAATATTAAGTATATCAGTTTCGTTATAATTTAAAGAAAAATATAACAATAAGATTATAGCCTTCACTAATATAAAGTGTTTTTTTGCGTGCATAAACGTAATTATTTAAAAAATAAATTAAGGATTTATAACAAATTATGTTTCGTGTACGGATGCGTTATGGTGCTTTTTATAAAGTAATCATGGCTCGATAAACACAAAAAGAGAGTTAAAACCACTACGCTACCCCTCGCGGTATGCAATACGCACAGTGAACGATCCCATGTATTCTAGCTAACGCAGTCATGGACGCTCATCATTAAAAACATTTCCTCTTTAGTTTAAAATCAGTACATTTGGAAATTTAGGCAGCAGGAAAAAAATACCTTTATGGTTACTTCACATACTGCGATTTTTCTAGCACTCATGTCAGCATATAAACTGTTTATACGAACAAATAAAGAACATGTAGTAAGTTTTGCAGGGAAAAAATCATATACCGTGAGAAGAGGCTAGCGAAAATTTATACCCACCACAAGTACCAAATCATAAAAAAAAACAGTTAGCTTCGGCAAATAAATTTCTGTATTTTCATATATTCGTGTGCGCTCGCTCTATTGAAAGAAATATCTGATCCGCGGTAAAACACACCCACCCTCACTCTCAGTCCCATCACACTGCTACGTGACTTTAGCCGAATTAAAAGTTACATGCGAACATATGTATGTATATGNTCCAGCAAGTGTCAACAGTATATACTCTTCATGACTTACGCAAACTGAAACATAGTTTTATTCTCGAGATGCTAGTCCACAATGCAGATTAATACCACAATACGAATTCCAGTAAAGACACGCGCATACAGCTTTCATTCACCACTCTTATTCCTCGTCAAGACAAATAACCTAAGACTTCACAATTGCGAAAAAAAAATAGAGCATATTGCAGCNAGTGCGATAAAAAAATAGAGCATATTGCAGCCAATGCAACGTAGAAAAACAATTCGATGTAGAAATTTTTTTCTGGCTAAAATCGGGCGTGAACTCTACTTTCTTTTTGTTTCGTATACAAAAAACAAATTTTTCAAATTTTTTATTAATTATGGTGAAACAAAAGATACTTTGTGATGCTGTGAAACTAACGGATAAGGGGGGGAAACGATAATTCTCCACTTGCTCATACATCAAACACACACACACACACACGCAGAGCCCGGAATATCCCAATTGCAGGCGAGACTGATAGACGCATTCAAAAACTATTAAGACAAAAGCATACTTCAAGCAGCTGTCACGAGTCCCATTACAGAAGTAAACGAGAGGCACGTGTAGTCGTAATCTGAGCTCGCGCACACGGCCAGCCGCGCTGCACCAGGTGTTGAATGGGACATTGCCCTAGCGCACTGACCGCCGGGGGGAGGCTTGTCGCTCCAGCAGCTTGTTTTATTTCTCACACAAACCAACTTTAATTTATAGCATTAAAAAAAGTAGATATCTGCACGCACAAGTCAACACCAGAGAAAGGGACCCGGGTTCGATAATCGACTCGTTCGGCCCGAATTACTATTTTAAAAATTACTCCAGGGGAATCCCGGGATGGTTCCTTGGTCCAGACCTTATTTGTTCCCGCTTGCCCTAGCAACTCGCTCCGCCTAAAAATAGTATACAATTTACTTTTATTATTATTATATCTTGCTCACAACCTAGATAATGTAAACTACGCAACTATTTTACGAGAATATAATACAGTCACGAATAAAAAATATTTATATGTGTTCGTTTCAAGAGGAAGTATAGGACGCCATTTTCTCTCATATTGAATCCACGGCATCGGGTTTTCAGAATCACGAGCCAGCCACGTTTCGAGGACGAAAATCACAAAAAGAAATTGCAACACATAATGCAGACAAATGTGTACGTATAAACTTAAAAAAAATCACTATATTGACCACTAAGATTTATTTGGTATCAGCAATTCCTTGCATATTTGAGGCATACCGAGATACCATTTTGCATTTCACAGGTATGCGAAGCTACCGTTTCGCACACGATGCGTTGTTGGTTAGTCCGATAACTCTAGAAATATATACCGAATCGGGTCACTATTGTTATCTTCGTAAACCAACGAACAACTCCTTTCATCAGATGATGCATATACTTACAAATATTTCCACTTCCAGGTACACAGTTGTCAAATAATGTTAAACTGTTTGGGAGGAAAAAATCTAAAAGATGATTCGACCCGCTCACATTTGCAAATTAGAGTGTAAACCTTCTATCATGACTAAAATATTTAACCCTTGTCGCGACCAAAAAACCTAAGACAGTTTTACACCGATTTATATATATGTATAAGTATTTTATTTTGTATTAATCTTGAACCATGAGAGAAAAACTTCTATGTTCACACACCAAATATTTTACAATTAAAAAAAAAAAAGTTCAGTCCCCTAGTAATATTTTTTTTTTAATTACAGACTATGTGTCATTATGTCAGAGCTAAATAAATACCAATTCTAAAATAGCCCCCAGTTAATTATGAAATTGCAGTGATACATACGCATGTTGGTAATGCTTCAACCCAGGTATGCCGGTGTATCACATAGACATATGAACGATAAATGTTAGAAAGGTTAGAAGCGAGAGCAAAATCACCCGTTATCAGTGTTAATTTTTGCGACAAACGTTGTACACCTAAATCATGCCCAGAAAGAGTTCTGATGCTTGCTAGCATACTTGCGCTCTATCAGCTTCTCGTGATTCTATAAAGATACAAATTCTCGTATAATGCAAGTACATAAGCAATAGATTCACAAAAGTTATTAATAATACTCATGTTTACGCACATAAGGTTTATAACTAATGCAAAATTAAAAAAGTATCAGGATGCAGGAAATATTACTCAGTTCAGAAGGCTTACTGCAAGCTGCGACATTATGAAAATTTTGACACATCAATTCAGGTTCCCCATGAAAATGGTCTCCCATGCTCATTTTGCAAGGATTACCTCTTCCACTGTGTCATTTAAGAGGGAGATTGCAGTGGCTAGAGCTCTCGTTTCCCATCACGAGTACGCGTACAGCATCCTTTCTTTTGTACACACATTTTCGCACAGGAGGTCCACCTCAACACCAGCCCACTCTTTACGTGGCCTCTTTACCCCAACACCACGAGACAGATGCGATTTCCGGCAGGTTTCCGGCAGGGTCGCTCCCAGATTTTCGCCTTTTTCATTCTTCAAAAACATTTCTTCCTCGTTTAGTTTGTTTGTCAAATAAAACTCAGCCGACTTAATCGAGAAAGACATAATACTTCAGATTGAACCATATTACCCGTAACACACTTTCTCGTTCAATTTTTCTTTAAACCAGACCCTTGCATTCGATTTTAAACATCACTGAAATTATGAGTTTTTCAGAGAAGCAGTTGGATAATGCTCAATAAATAAAGAGTGCACAATCTTAGGGGTTCGGCGTTGCACGGGGCACAGTAATATCTTTGATTTTCGCACTCGTGAAGTCCTGTGCCGTACGTCTCGACGAGCTGTCGAAACGGCGGGCAGCGGCAATGCTTGTGAAGGTCTACAAACTTCGTTACTATGGGACACGCATTGCAAATCGCAGATTCTTGACGTCTTCCAAACACATACACAGTATAATAGGGAATTATGGCAGATTGCAGCATTGCCGGAAATTCCTTGTACGGAATATTCCCCTCGTCTCACCACAGTCCGTGCGTTTCGTACGTCTGTATGCGACACGCCTGTTGTATGGCGCTGCCATGGGCACGGCGGTAAATAATTTAAAACTTTCGTTTTCTCGTCCTCGTCACTGAACGAGGTGGCAATCTGCTTGATAGTGTACAAACAAGTCCAATAAGCGAAAACCTTTATTTTTGTATAACATTTTTTTTTTACTAGATTTTATTTTATTATATAAAATATTTCAGGTTCCCATGTACACACCAAGTCTCAAAAATGTTTCAGAAAGTTAAAGTAATTTAAATGTCATCGAGGTCCGTACACATCGTGCACTTGAGTACTGGGTTGATTTCCACGCCGGGTAGTGCTTGGCAGTACATTTCTTAAAGGGGAGCATCTTCCACGGGTACAGCTTGCGATTAGATAACTTGCACGCAGACGTCTTCTTCTACGGGGAGGGCGTCTTCAACGGGGACGTTGTCTTCTACGGGCGCAGACGTCGCGAGGGCTGCTCAGCTGGTCTTGCACCAACCCCTGTGTTGCTGCGTGTCGGGAACCGAGGTGGTGCAGCCCTCGAAACACTCCTTGCACGGGAGGCCGTACCGTATGTCTTCGACCTGCTGCAGGTAGGCCGATACATGCTTGAATACGGTCGAAATTTCCTAAGGTACGTAGACCAAGATAAATTATCTCGGCATGTATGCTAACTCGTCTCGTCTGCCCAAGACACAAAGTGAGCGCACCCTTTCAAATGCCAAAATGGCCGAAAGGATTTTATGGCTGCTCGACAACACGCCTACATTTCTAAGAGATATAGAAATGACTGATTTCCCGAGGGGGCACATTCGGCCTCGTTCAGATTACGTGTTGTGCTTCAAAGGTGGCTCTCCCCGTCGACGAAGCAACTACAGCAGGAACGTTTGCAGTTTACTGACGACGAACAGCTATATTGGTCTGAGTCCTCGACAGCCCCATACGCATTTACACGACAGTTCAGAGTGCGTTGCTGCGTCTAGACATGCACTATCATTCTCAAAGTCTAATCATTTGCACATGACATCCTGTTTTCCATTTCCCGTGAGCTTCATTTCGTTTTCATGTTTCCTTCATGGCGCTGCATTTGACACGCGCATGAATGTACATCATGCCCGAGAGTGGCGGCAGAACTCATGTATGTTGTATGTTGTATGTGTATGCACCATGGCACTAAACTTTAACTTTTGCATGACATACATCGATATGCCTATTTACCAACTTCCAAGGTTAAAATATTATTTATGCAGGACGCTCAAATGTTTATGACAAAGCGTGTACTATATTTAAAAAAAAATGTATTTATTATATTTGGTAGGTGTGTCTTGGCATAAGTTGTTTTTTAATATCAACTGATGCATTTTTACATACGCCACTTTTCGTTTAAATTCATGCATTTGTGAACGAAAATTATGGTGTGACAATTTCCACAATTTTTCTACATACATCCATAAGCACTGATAGAATAAAAACTTAAAAACAATTTACATATGTTAAAATAGAAAGACTGTATATGACATAAAGCATAAATAGATGTGTTTATTTCGCAAAATATTGTCATTTAATACAGGTTTAAAGTAACTTAGTTACAATCGTAAATTATAAAGCTATGAAATAGCTCTATGACAATTTCAGTTTCAGGATGTAAGGGTAGTTACAGAATGATAGGTGTTTCGAGGTTGTGCCTAAAAAGAAGCAGTGTATAATAAGACGTCCAGCTTAGTAATTGCGACAAAACGTCATAAAGTGTTGTAGTTTAAAAAATGATTGTTGTGGAAATAGAAATTATAGTAACGTAAAGTTAAATTTTTGGTACATTTAGAGTGTATAATGTTTATAACCAAATAGTCTATAAGAAATAATTGAGTGACATTTTGTAGTCACTAAATAAATTTTTTGCGTTCTATAGAAGTGTTTTTAATTACGTATTATTATAACAGTTTAAGTAGTTTTTTATGTTAATATGTTAACGCATTTAGAATCAGTGAAGTAACAATTTGTGTGCAAGATTTTAAAGTCAAAGGATTCCAATTCGCTCCGAACACTTGGTGATTAGCTGATTTTTAAGATGACTCACTGTAACGAAATAAATTAGTACTAAAGAACTTAACAGATACATAATTGCTACTTCACGAATGTTATGATATTTTTTACTGAATAACTAAGTGCACGGAAATGAACATTAACACGCGTAGTCAAAATGTTATTAGTTAGTCGGTTGATAAATGGTTAGAATTCTTTTTAATGACAACTAGAAATGTAACGTTGTGCCAACTTTGGCCTGTCTGTAATTTTGATCTAAGACGAACCTATTTTTCAGACAGTGACGGTGGTCCATATTTGTTTTTGTTTTCGTATTTCAAAATATTTTTTCTATCATTTTCATTTTGGGATAAATTAATTTTTCTCCTCCAGTGAAATACTGATCAGTTTCCCCTAGCGTCGCCTGGCACGTAGGAACCGGTGTGCCGATTATTAGGGACAATCTGTTTACCCTGGGGCTGTCAGAGGGCTGTCGCCGCCAATCAGCGTCCAGCAGGGGCCACTCCTTTCACGACCCCGCCTGCACCGTCTCGTCTCCTCAGCCGGTGTTGTGACGTCGACACGTTCGTCTCGCGGCTCCTAACTGCTCCTGGCACCACTTCCGGAGCTCGCCCTGCAAAAAAAAGCAGCAATGAAGCGACCACACAACACTTCTGTGATCGGATTTCAGTGAAACATCTGTACTGGTACAGGAGGTCTGTTGCTTTATTGTAGTTCTAGTTGTTGTCGTCACATCTGTTGGAGTTGGTCTGTTCGACCAACTCTTTGTTTTAAAGTCGTGAGTGCTGTATTTCTAATAGTTTTCCGAAATTAAATAATTTCCATTTGTACAAAATAAAGAAACAAATGCCATTATATACTTGAAAAATTATATTGAAACGTGTGAAAACTGTTGTATTGATTTTGCAGACACTTTCTGGCTAGATGAGTACTTAACGTCAGTTCTGACAAAGCCTAAGTTCGATTCATGTAGTTTTAACTACTCAATCTACCTGCTGTATGCGCATTATAATAGACTAACTAAATTTCGTTGTGATAATATTTATATCACAAAAATTTAAACTAATCTGTGATGTTAGATACAGATGTTTAGCCTTTTAAAGAATGTAAGCCATAATCGTGTTTAGCCATTTTGATTACGAAATTTTTATTCGAGCATCCTAGAATAACTCTGATTGGCCATATTTAAAAATTTACAGAAAATAAATAATTAAGTATGGAAGAAATAAAATATACTCAGTAACTTCGAATGGCGTAACTCCTAATAAACACGGCCTCATTATGTAATAAGTAAATATTATCTGAAAATAAAATCATTAATTTAAAATTTTCTGCTATGCAGAGAGTGATTTCTTCCGAAAATATTTTATGGCAATTAATTTTTATTTTCTTGCATTCATGATTTAACGTTATACTGTTGGCACTCGTGCCTGTTTTCAGACGAATTTCAGACGTTCAGTACAAAAGAAGAACATCGATTGGTCCAGTCAAAATAAAAACTGGAAGTAGATTTATGCACAAAAACTTAGCCAAAACTAAATTAAAATTTGCGTAAGGGTTTTTTTTTTCGTTGTACTTAACCCTGTCTCTGTACATGGCTGAAAGGAAGAATTGCCAATATTTCCCTACAACATATTCACGAAAAAAACTGGTAAGTTCAGTCGTTTGGATTGACATCTTTTCTTTATGTGGAAACTGAAAACATCAATCAGTTCAGAAATCTGTGGATTAAACCACACAGTCTTCTATATGCCATCGTCATTTTTACATGAGCTAATTAATGCCTTATTAGGTAATTAATTTTACTCGTTACTGTGCTGTGGGTTTTTAAATTCTTCTTTTGCTGTGATTTTATGAGAAGGTGGTACTCCTGCCAGCTGAACAGTATCCTATTGCTTAAGTCAAAGAAAAGTACCAATATTTTAAGTCTAGCCTTTTAGCAATGAATACAGGGTTATTTTCTGTATTTTCCTATAAGAATGATGCCTTATAGTTGTGTAAACTGTCTCTGGCAGCATGTTACTTCGTTATTTGTAAATGTTAATGCACAATATACAAGAACTTAAAAAAATTAATAAACTGTTAAAAATATTTGTATATTAACGGAGGTTTATACGTATACTATTTACGGTTTCTTCGCACTTTTTTATTCAAACCTTTGAAAAATCACTCCTTGTATGACGTGTTTGGTTGTTTTCTAAAAATGTCGCGTAACTCAGGCGTTTTGTACTTGTGTTGACATAAACGTACTTTAATTTTGGATGAATTAAACTTTTGCTTATATTTTAACCATAAATAATAATATCAAATTGATAATTAATATTAATTAAACCAGGGAGAATATATGTGTGTTGGTAACGTCTACTAAGATTAGTTTTTATGCGAAATATTATTCTGAGTTCGCATGAATGCAGTGCAGAGTCCCTTTGGTGAAGTTCTACAGACTTGGTTAAGGTTTGTTTGAATGAGACGGAGGAACATCCTGGAAGTAGAACTTCAACAAAGGCTTCAGAAAAGTGGAAAGTAACCATGAATGGATTATAAATGTAGAGTTAATAAACGGAGACACGATCCGTAATGACTAAAAACGAAGCTGAGCTACGTAAACACAACATAAGGAAAATCTTCGGATTTCGGAAGCAACGATGCCGAGTCCACGCGAAGCATTCGTCGCCATTTTACTAACAGGAAATTATCTTTTCTGTTGCAGGTAGGATATGTATGTCACTTAGACGTTTTACTGTGTGGTGTAACACACCAAGAAGTTACTAATTTCCTTTACCGAAGGGCCTCTTTGTGGACCACATTAGTGGTTCTACCCTCAGGTGCTAGGTTTACCGTAGTTGCTAGGTGAGCTAACTCTGACAGGCTACGTAGAGTTGTCGATGTGAGAAACAGTCTTCTCTCAAGTCTCCCCCTGCCCCATTTAGTGACTGTTCCCGGTCCTCATTTATAGTCACGGCAAAACAGACGTTGAGGGATAGATGCAGTCTCTTGAATTTTGAAAGAGCACTCTAATGAAATAAGTGGTATGCTCATTATGAAAGCTTATTCCCACGTGCATATCCAATGAAGACTGTGGCCTCGATTACATATTTTATCAAGCTTTAACTTGGAATCTGGTGTTATGGCAGGTTAAGATTTCGCAGTAACATTACTGGAGCCCCGACCTCGAGGAAGAGTTTGTGTAAGGACACACTATGAGGGTAGGTGTTGTTGATGAACTCCACTGGGTAATGGAGTGCATCGTCCATTTATAGAACTGTATCCACTGATTTGTGCTCACTCTACATCCGTTCCAACAACATAGGCAAACTATGCTAATAATTTACCTTATTGTTGACGTTGCTCAACCCTCGCAACATATTCTACGGTGGCAATTAACTCTCTGTTGATTCACTTCAAAACTATAGAATAAAGTCTGGATAAACTGGTTTTCGTCTTCTGAGCGTTTCTAATATTAACGCTACTGGCATATATTCAAGTTAGGTAAAATGTAATTTGCGTGAACAAAAGCTGTGATTTTTTGGAAAACCAAATATATGAATATCGATATTGTTGTAAGATATGATGTTGAGGGTTCTCTAGGTGATTGCAGTTTATAGTTCTGACAGTTACGTTTGCAAGAAACCAATTAAATGTTGCAATACAGACATATATCTGCACGCAGCTAGCACGCTCACTCTATCCCAATCCTCTCTTCATCGAAAATGACATGAGATATTTAATTACTGGTTTTGCTTACTTTCCACAACTATGTCTACAGCTGTAAGGGAAATTTAACATTTTTATGTGCCCAACCGTTATGGTAGCGAAAAGCATAAAGATATTTGGTCGGGTTAATGAGGTGTTGAAGGATTTCTCCAAAACACTTCTTAACACTTTCCCCTTATTAGGGGTGGAATTTTGAAAAATTCTGAAATTAAATTTTAGGTATTATATAGGAAACATTTTGAAGCCACGAGCATAACGATATCTCGATAGGTTAATGAGATATTGAAGACTATTCGAAAATACATTTGATCCCTTTTCACTCTTTTAAGGGTTGAATTTTCAAGAAATCCTGAAATATATATTTTAATATAGGCAACGTTTTTAAGCTATGAGCATAACAATAGCTGATCAGGTTAATCAGCGACTGAGAAGTCCTCATTGAACTCATTTTCGCCCTCTTAGGGGTCGGATTTCGGAGAACCCTTTCTTAATGAGTGCTTGCATCTTAACAGGAAGCCATCCCTAAATTTTCATGTTTTGCGTTCAGCGGTTTAGGCTGTGCGTTCATGTTAGATAAACGTATTTCTAACGAAGAAATTTAATATTACTGAAGAACCATTAACGATACTTCATCAAAAATTATTAACTACCTAAAGATGACTTTTCCCAGCAATGTGAAGTCAATGATTAGCGTCTTATTGTTGATAATATGTATACGCCAAACATTTGTAGCATTCTTTTATTTGTGAGATTGATAAAGATGCCCGATATGTAATTTTGTTATTTAGTGATAGGCTGGCATTGAAACAATATTATGTTTACGTTCCTGTTTCCCATTGGCCATCGCGCTTTGTTTGCTATTACCTGTGAGACAACTGCATACTTTTGACAACAGAGAACAACTATCACGTGCAACCCGACTAGAAGAGAACTCGGGCTGAAGTGGACAAAAGATTGTGATGTCCAGCCCGCAGCGACGTTACAAAGCGAATTTTGTCAATTCCAATAACACAAAACATTTGACATCTTCTTTGTAACTCTGGGACAATTGTGAGAACTGAGCATTCACGTATCGCTCTCCACTTCCACAGGTGAAATTGTGAATGGAAGGGGCAGCCAAAGACAACTACCCATTGCTTTAGAATATTGAGAACTGAAGAGTTCATCATATCAACCAGTTGCGAAGGGAAATCGCAGAGACCATTCTAGTTATTAAAGACCATGGAATACCACGTCTTTATTTGGCAACATGCTAAACTCCATAATTATTTGTGTGCCCGAGCGTCGATTAGTTGCTTATAGGTTCTTGCTCCAGTTTTACTCCAGAACAGGTAGCAAAATATTCGGCGCATGGTTTGTTTCAGTTTCTATTTAAACGCAGAGTTTTCCAAAGCTTGCGAAAACAACTGTGATACAGTTTTAAAAAAAACCTGTTGATGTACGCGTGTTTGAAGTCTGTGTTGTTATTAGATGAATGAGAGAAATGTCCGCGTTCTACCAATGATTCAGATAAATTTACTGTTGGCGAATTTCAACTTTCGTAGCCAGGTGGCTAGAAATATTTTGTTATGACGTCTTACTTTTCGATTCAACCTAGCTTAAGTATTGAAAATTATTGTTCTGTTTTTTTTTTCTTACGGTTGTACTGGCATCGCTGAATGCCTCAGCTGCAGCCTCTTCACTTCAGGTGCTGGCTACCCGTAAGCAAAAATACACGTTCGCTATGTCGGCGATTCGTAGCAGTTCGTTGGTATTTCCGCTTCTGTTATAGGGTTTTGTAAGCAGCTACCTTGATGACAGAGAACCTTCCAGTTGCGAGTAGAATTTCAGTCTGTAGTAAACTGTAAGTTGACAGAAGAATCCTTATTGCGATTTAACATGGGCTGAGCTGAAACAGGGCTGGAAGGAGAATCCGGTCTGATTTATGCCTTAAGTATTGTGTGAAAGTGTACTCTAAACACATAAATANCTGTTATAGGGTTTTGTAAGCAGCTACCTTGATGACAGAGAACCTTCCAGTTGCGAGTAGAATTTCAGTCTGTAGTAAACTGTAAGTTGACAGAAGAATCCTTATTGCGATTTAACATGGGCTGAGCTTAAACAGGGCTGGAAGGAGAATCCGGTCTGATTTATGCCTTAAGTATTGTGTGAAAGTGTACTCTAAACACATAAANGAAACAGGGCTGGAAGGAGAATCCGGTCTGATTTATGCCTTAAGTATTGTGTGAAAGTGTACTCTAAACACATAAATATACCACACAACACCAACCTGTCACCATACTGAATCGTTATTTTAGATGCGAGTGTTTCGAAGTCAGATATATTTTTTAAGCGTTGAAGACTACTGAAATATTTTNCTGAATCGTTATTTTAGATGCGAGTGTTTCGAAGTCAGATATATTTTTTAAGCGTTGAAGACTACTGAAATATTTTAATTCGTCGTGGGAAAAATCGACTTCATCGAAACAGTTCAAACTTTAGATTTAACTAAAATTAATTATTTTTATGTGTCATTTGTTCTGCATTTCGATTCAGGTTAACAGGTAAAATTCATTCTTTGATCATTCCAAGCAGAGTCGGTCTTATTAGTGGCCTCAATAAATTTTGTTTCAAACAGGTTGGCAGTGGGCATTGTGCGTATAGGTATTTATTGTTTTTTTTTTAATTAACATCAGTTAGTTTTTAAACTACTGCTGCAACATTATACTCAATGTTTTCTTGTTTGCATAATAAAAGTGAAAGCTTGTTTTTAAGTTGTGACAATAAAGTAGGAACTAAATTAAATCATGTTTGCTAAACTATTTTACTTAATGATATGATCCGCTGTTACCATAGAAGATCCCATTTGTCTGTACTATTGTACAGTTTAGTTTCGTGAGCGTATTTCAAATCAGGCTTACTAAATTTGNTTTTTAATTCGTCGTGGGAAAAATCGACTTCATCGAAACAGTTCAAACTTTAGATTTAACTAAAATTAATTATTTTTATGTGTCATTTGTTCTGCATTTCGATTCAGGTTAACAGGTAAAATTCATTCTTTGATCNCTAAAATTAATTATTTTTATGTGTCATTTGTTCTGCATTTCGATTCAGGTTAACAGGTAAAATTCATTCTTTGATCGTTCCAAGCAGAGTCGGTCTTATTAGTGGCCTCAATAAATTTTGTTTCAAACAGGTTGGCAGTGGGCATTGTGCGTATAGGTATTTATTGTTTTTTTTTTAAATTAACATTAGTTAGTTTTTAAACTACTGCTGCAACATTATACTCAATGTTTTCTTGTTTGCATAATAAAAGTGAAAGCTTGTTTTTAAGTTGTGACAATAAAGTAGGAACTAAATTAAATCATGTTTGCTAAACTATTTTACTTAATGATATGATCCGCTTTTACCACNATATGATCCGCTGTTACCATAGAAGATCCCATTTGTCTGTACTATTGTACAGTTTAGTTTCGTGAGCGTATTTCAAATCAGGCTTACTAAATTTGACAGTAATTTCCATGAGATCGTAGGTTGTTGTAAGTACAGCAGTAAAGCAACGGAAGGGGTTTATTATTGTTATTACATCATGTGCTTACAATTAATTATACAGTTCATTTATATATCCAAAAACAGATTATGGTACAAGTGGTTTGGAAACATAACTGACTAGTTATACATGTTAATATAAATTTGATGCCGTAAAATACAATTCAATCATCACTTACTTGTGTTAATGAGAAGAAAACCATTTATCAAATACATTAAGAAACTATAACATGGAGTGTTTCATCAATCGTATTTGTAACAGGTAGATTTATCACACATAAAATGTATCTTAATTTATTAATTCCGGTCTCTTTCTCGTACAAATAAGAACGACAGTGGTGAAAATACTAACTTTAGATTAATTAGAAATTCAGATTATTTGAATACGTAAAGCCGTAAAGAATGTTTCTTTTTGTAATTAATCGTGATTTGCCTAAATGTTAATCCCACTGGGCTTATAAATCCTCTGGGTAGTAAGTTCGTAGTAAATAAGTACAGAAATACGCAATGCAGGAGAAGTTCATTTTCCTAAGTCGCTTCATTACAAGATGGTAATGTTCCCGACGGAGAAAGGAGTATTTCGTGCAGACGCGCGATCTTGCAAGCCGAGCTCGATAAGGGTGAAATCCGCTCGTCGCCGTGAATATTAACGTTTGCCGGCGCGGGGCCCAGCCAACCGCTGAATTTCCAATTTACCTCCATTTCGAAAATGTTAACTCGACTTCCCCGGCGCAGGAAAACAGAAGAATGTCCCGCCCTATCCTTCTCCTCTCTTCAGCGACTCCTCTGGTAAACAGTCGTGGAATCGGAAGGACTGCGCGGACGAACTCGTTACAACCTCATACATAAATTTAATATCGTCAAGGGAATGAAATTTTCTCGTCTTGTGTGCAGGGAGGGCGGTGCGCTTAAACACCATTACGTCGGCGGGAAGATAGGCGACTACCGGAAGTAAATGCGCGGGGTAAGGGGGAGCTTGTGGCTCGGGGGTTACCGCTAAGGAGCGAGTCTCAATTCCCAATGGTAATTTATGCGTTTTCTCTCGGGAACATCGTATTCCGCGTTCCACAGAGCGGCCATCTTCCTGCAACTTGTGAATAACTCCTAAATGACTTTACAACTGTCGTCCGAAAACTTACCCCACAAAACCCGGCGAAGATATTTTTATTATTATTTTTGTTTGTTTCGTTTTCCTCTGGAGTTCCGTAAATTCGTTTCGGCACTGACTATGTGAATACAAACTCTCACGAGAACCTCTCTTTGCCTCTATTTGCCTTTCAGCGAATGAAAGAAATCAGGAAAGTACAAGAAAAACGAACTTGATAAAAAGGATGCCATATTCAAGTACTAAACCCAAATGATTCCTACATATTTCACTACGTATTTCTAGGGATTCTATTGAATTACGGATTAGTTTTTTTTTTATCTCAGCGTAGTTTGAAACGTATTGTTTTTGTACCCGGTCTTTATTATAATTTCTCTATTCAATTGCTTTTCTGCCGAGCCTCATTTCACTTTCGCACTGTAGTCGTGTGTGTACTTTTGAAGTGGAAGCATAGCTATGTTTTTGTAGGTGAAATTATATATTTATAAAATTCCCACACAATAATAAACTGGCTAGACATAGTAAACGTACGTCTGCGGTACGACGAGCAGAGAAGTTTAGGTGATATGTTTTTCCAGTTTTATCGTGTGTAAGTGTTCAGTCATCGCCCTACAACCTGGTTCTTATGGTAGACTGAGTTTAAGTACGTACCTAAAACCATTATTCCTCACCATGAACATGTTATTTTGAACTGACATGTTATTAAATCGTGCAAGCATGGAAGGTTTAATGCGCCCTGATGTTACTTCGAATACCCTCTACGAAATTATTCTAAATTACGAAATTATGCTGAAACAAGTATTTACTAAAAAATAACTCATTTTCTCGTAAATTTTACTTCTTAACATCTTCGTTCACACGTAAATATATAAATTTAAGCGTTGTAGCCAACAGAAGTTTTGTTTAGAACTGTACAAGTATCTGCCTGTCATATGTCGAGACCAATCAAAATATATTTGTTTTTTGATGATGTTAGCATCAGCTGATTATGACTACATCTCAGAAAGAACATCACGACAGGGAGTTTCCTTGCTGGACCCAGTTATCTTCTGTGTACAAAGCAGATTATTTAATGCACATCCTGTCCAACGTTCCATATGCAGAACACACTGACGAACTGTATACATTCAACTAAATTTTGGAATTATAGACTTTAAAAATGATCTTACATGCCCAATTCATTTATGCAATACATTCTGGTTNTCACCATGAACATGTTATTTTGAACTGACATGTTATTAAATCGTGCAAGCATGGAAGGTTTAATGCGCCCTGATGTTACTTCGAATACCCTCTACGAAATTATTCTAAATTACGAAATTATGCTGAAACAAGTATTTACTAAAAAATAACTCATTTTCTCGTAAATTTTACTTCTTAACATCTTCGTTCACACGTAAATATATAAATTTAAGCGTTGTAGCCAACAGAAGTTTTGTTTAGAACTGTACAAGTATCTGCCTGTCATATGTCGAGACCAATCAAAATATATTTGTTTTTTGATGATGTTAGCATCAGCTGATTATGACTACATCTCAGAAAGAACATCACGACAGGGAGTTTCCTTGCTGGACCCAGTTATCTTCTGTGTACAAAGCAGATTATTTAATGCACATCCTGTCCAACGTTCCATATGCAGGACACACTGACGAACTGTATACATTCAACTAAATTTTGGAATTATAGACTTTAAAAATGATCTTACATGCCCAATTCATTTATGCAATACATTCTGGTAGAGCTATTGCAAATAATTTACTTCGAAATATACATAATACAAGTTTTATGTTTATTGAAAATCATTAACGCCACTTATAAGTAATAAAATTATACTCATTATTTCAATATTAGTGGTAAACAATAAAGTGTCATATACTCTCATTTTTCTTATGATTCAGAATGCTTTAAATAGCATAAAATTTCTTTATTTAAATACTGATTTACTGTGAAAACTAAAAAATTAAGTTCTTCCCTTTTGACAGTTGATGAATCTTAAATCTGTTGCTTCTTCACAACCCTACAAATATGCATTAAAAAAAATAATTTCCTATTTTCCTGGAGAATAAGTATTTCTGTTCAAACATTTCATATATATGGAATTATAATCCTTTAGTACAATTCACAAGTAATTATAATGTTTGTGGAAAAGCCAGTTTGTAACTGCCAGGCGGGAGCTGTGATGGCGCTAGACTATAGCGCTTCCCTCTCTGGCGGGAGCTGTGAAGGCCCTAGACTATACCAGTTCCTTCTCTGACGGGAGCTGTGAAGGCCCTAGACTATACCAGTTCCTTCTCTGACGGGAGCTGTGAAGGCTCTAGGCTATAGCAGTTTCCTCTCTGACGTGAGCTGTGAAGACCCTTGGCTAGAGCAGTTTTCTCTCTTGCGGGAGCTGTGAAGGCCCTAGGCTAGAGCAGTTCCCTCTCTGACGGGAGCTGTGAAGGCCCTAGGCTAGAGCAGTTCCCTCTCTGACGGGAGCTGTGATTGCCCTTGGCTAGAGCAGTTTCCTCTCTGACGGGAGCTGTGAAGGCCCTTGGCTAGAGCAGTTCCCTCTCTGACGGGAGCTGTGAAGGCCCTAGGCTAGAGCAGTTCCCTCTCTGACGGGAGCTGTGAAGGCCCTAGGCTAGAGCAGTTCCCTCTCTGACGGGAGCTGTGAAGGCCCTAGGCTAGAGCAGTTCCCTTTCTGGTGAGAGCTATGATAGCCCTAGGATATAGCAGTTCCCTCTCTGGCAAGAGCTGTGATGGCTCTGGGCAAGAGCAGTTCCCTCTCTGGTGGAAGGTACTGGAATTTCGTGGGGAGGGTGACCTCCGTCTTATACGCACGGAAGTTTTATGTCTGGTGTCGTGGAACTGGCCAGTAATGGGCGTATGGCTGCACAGTCCAAGTAACTAAATGCCCAGAGGGTTTGTCGTGACCTGGAAAGGGAAAGACTATCCCTCCTCGACTGTGTGATTGCTGTAATAGCACAGCGTGAACTGGTCTTAGAATGGGTGTAAGGTGGTTCAACGGACATGGCCCACCCGGTGGGAGTGCCCGAGACTAAGGTAGAGGATCTCCCCCTCGCTGTTAGGATACAGTAATCAGACCTGTGTTGAGCACAACTGTGACAATGCACTGTCGTTGCTACTGCGATGTCCTAGTAACAGAGATTAGTTGCTATGTAGTTAAGGAAAGTGCTAGATATGCGCAAGACATCAGCTTCTACTGGCCCATGGGGACCCACACCTCTTCGTGGTGCCGCTGGGTAACCCTCCTTGTGGGGGGGGGGTCAGCAAATGTGTGTAACCCAGGCGTTCGCTATGCCAAGGCTTTGAGGCCGAAAGGCGTATCTACCTTCATGATGGGCTTAATTATGGCAGATAGTAATGGTCCTGACTGGAGGTGAGCTGGTCGACCTCTTTACAGTCAAACCGTTGGGGCCCAAAATCAAGGGTTTCAAAGTGAGAAGCCCATTCATATGGTAACGGACGAGAGCCGAGTTGCCTCGGCGCCTGTGGGGGTCGATATAGCCCGAGATCGACTCGCATCAGTGCCGGCGGCCCGGACCTCGGGAAAACCCACAAGTGTAATGGAAAGGAAGGTGGAGCACGGGTTGACCGCCGAGCNAAAGGAAGGTGGAGCACGGGTTGACCGCCGAGCCCGTGTCACTGGTTCTCGTAACACCAGGTCACAGAAGGAAAGGACTCGTGCTGGCAGTGTTTGAAAACTCGCACCTATGAACGCAAGCACGGCATATTGAAATAATAGAATAGCCAAAATAAATAAGACCAATCTGAAATGAACCAACATGCGTCACATAGTTACAAGATAACAGATAACAGCAAATGTCACAAAAGCTGTGGCGTGGGAGATAGCGCCCCCTACTCAATGAAGACTAGCATAAGTCAAGCAAACGGATATTGAGAATGAGAAGACCCGGAAGGCTTGTTGGCTAATAGGGTCCAAGATGCTGTTATTGTTGTAAGTTACTTTCACCTGTGACCGTCCCGTCAATGAAGNGGAAAGGAAGGTGGAGCACGGGTTGACCGCCGAGCCCGTGTCACTGGTTCTCGTAACACCAGGTCACAGAAGGAAAGGACTCGTGCTGGCAGTGTTTGAAAACTCGCACCTATGAACGCAAGCACGGCATATTGAAATAATAGAATAGCCAAAATAAATAAGACCAATCTGAAATGAACCAACATGCGTCACATAGTTACAAGATAACAGATAACAGCAAATGTCACAAAAGCTGTGGCGTGGGAGATAGCGCCCCCTACTCAATGAAGACTAGCATAAGTCAAGCAAACGGATATTGAGAATGAGAAGACCCGGAAGGCTTGTTGGCTAATAGGGTCCAAGATGTTGTTATTGTTGTAAGTTACTTTCACCTGTGACCGTCCCGTCAATGAATAATTATTCCACAAGTCCTCTGACAGGCATACCGCACCACGCTATCAAACCAGAACAATGAACTGCTTACTCTACGACAATGTGGGGATTCTCATAGGCCCAGTATTACACAGTTGTGGTGGTTGACAGTCCCATTCCATTTGAAAGTAGCCTCATCGCTCCAAACAATCACTCAGTCAGTTCTTTGTCGTTCCATATGTTCACAAGCCACTCATAACATTCGACACGCCTCTCTGAGTCGCCTTCACTCATAGTATGTAATCGTGTCATTATTACACACGACGATGGCACAGTATTGAATTCCACCCTTATCGTCTATGCACCCTTTTCATGTTCTTACATTTTCAATAACACTTTAGAATCTGCTTACGTTCCTCGAAAGAAGCATTGTCATCTCCGCCATTTTCCTCCACAATTGTAGTCCTGCCACTCGTGGGAGAAAATGGAACTGACGACAGCAGAATGGCTACACACACCCACCGTTGTCCTTTCAGCGTCAAACACGTGCAGTCCCATCAGACTGCCTTTAATAGTTTCTCTGTAATTAACGCACAAAGAGTGTAAACTGTAAAGTACATTGCTGTAAATAGGGGCTGAGAAGAAATGTTAGAGACGGATATCTGGGAAAACTCTGATACTTTACAGCCCCAGAATTTTATTCGTGTTTCCTTACATGAGCACATCTTATCGGATGTGTACTTCGCTACCAAGACATCAGGTAGCAACAGGTTTACACATTATTATTAAAACTATTATCTCGCTTTTTTTTTTTAATAAACACGTTGTGGACACTACACTTTGGTAGAAATCAAGACAAATGTAAATGAATTTATTTTCTTTACCACTGCAATAACGTCAGGTCTGCCAGTCTTTTCCTACTTATCACCGTCGTATTGGGGGGCCGCGGTTGCGTAGTGGTCAGAATACTCGCCTCACACCTAGGCGAGCCGGCTTCGATTCCCCGCGGGGTTGCTCCCTGATCTTCGCTAGTGGTTATCGTGCCGCTGATCAGAGGGTTTTCTCGGGGATCTGCCGTTTCCCCCACGCTGCTCCACACTCACCGCACTTCACCCTCGTCGGCTCTCACGACCTCTATGTTACGAACCACACATATCTCTCCACTCTCTTCGCCATCAAATTGGTCTATACTACCCTGGTGTCCAATACATTACTGAGTTCATGGGTCCTAATCAAATGTAATTTCATGTTAAATGTTAAACAGGATACACAACGATGTAGCGTATTCATCCAAGTAACTGTACAAAAATTATTTTATCTAAAGAAAACTATTTTTAATGCAATAAAATGTTCCTGCAAAATCCTGGTTGAAATTAGTGAAACAATTTAAATGTATGTATGTCATGTTTATTTTCAATGGTTGCATTCAAGTAACTTTGATGTTGTACAATCCATTATATAATTTTACAAGGTTCAGTAATTTACGACAATATTAAAGCAAAATCTGTTCATAAATTTTTTGACACTATCTAAGTCACTATTAGACAGGTTGGTCTTAAATAATCTCAAGAACTCTTCCGACCAATAATAAATGTACTTGGTTTTCAGCAGTAACTAATTTCCAGGCATAAGTAAAGGTTTGTGAACGAAAACAACATAATTTCCTTAACTGACGTCCGGCCGCATTTCCGTAGAAATTTACATCAAAACAGCTATAATACTACTCGAAAAAAATTAATCAGACTCGCGATGGCTTTAGCATTTTGATGTCTGTCCAAAGTGTGCATATTTGCTGGCACCGATGACAATCCATAAGTGAGATGTTCTTATCGTCCAGTTATGACGTTCTCTCTATGTCCAGTTACTGTCGTCCATGCTTTATGTATTGCACAAGCTCTCGTTTAGTGCAATGGCGAACTAATCACGTCCCAATCAAATGTTATTTTATATGGAAGATGCACTAACCACCGAGTTCATTTGAGGAACTATACAAAAAGCATGTTTATTTTAACTAACGAAAATAATTTTCGTTAGGGTCAAGTGTTACGGGGGNGGGTCAAGTCTTGACGAAAACTAATGAAATGGTGAACCTTAATCTGTAAGAGTTTGATATTCGGTGGCAGAGAAGTTAACGTGCAAGAGTACCCCAAGATAGAATAAAGCATAGTTAGAACACGGGAAGATGAAACTGTTTGCTAGGATTCAACGCACTGTACACATGTCCGACTGATTACTTTCCTTATTGACTCTCGATGCACGTGCGAAGTTATTTTCCCATTGCATTGGACCAATGAGGGTTATGCATCTCTAAAGCGGTGTGCAAATAACTTAGCCGAGTTGAAATGTGATCGTCCAATCATAAAAAGGATAAACTTGCTATAGTAGCGCCGTTGTAACTTAGGACATGGGATCTCTGTCAATGTCGGGCTACTTATCCCCGGCAAAGGGAACAATTGTAGTACGGTGGTAAGGTGGGTGGGAGGGAGTGCCTGCCAGCCAGCTACCTGTGCTTGGTGCTTTGCAAGTCGTTCTGTCTCTCTCTCTCTCTCTCTCTCTCTCTCTCTTTCACTTGGGTAGGCGGAGCCAATTCCGTTGGCAGGCCCTCGCGACAACATAGCATAAATGTTGGCTCAAGAATTGTCTGCGAATTTCCATTGGTTATAGGCATAGTCGTGGTGTCCTACGTTTGCCAATCACACCAAATACTAACACAATTTTGTTGGTCCCGAAATATAACAGAGCTTTATATTGATACTTGTAAAGTTCAGAACAAAAAAAAATTAGTTATTTGCAACCTATAAAATTATTCATTATTTGCTACTGAAAGGGCGTAACATTCTGTATAAACAGTACGTTTATGCCGACAGCCGCAACTTAAGTTTCGGAAACCCAACTTTCCAAACTACGGTTTTTGTCAAGTTTTTATACCGTGATACAAAACTCCGTTTTGGAAACTTGTGTTTCGTGTGTTGTTTTATGCTGGAAAACCCTAGTATTAAAATAACGGAAAATAAATCATTTTCGTTATGGTGGTAAGTAAAGGAAATACGGTTAATGGAAAATATAAAATATTACAAGAATGTATTTAAATTTGCATACATTTCTTAATAAATCATAATTAAAAAAATGGTATTTCGTAACATTTGTTGAAGATGCAACATATATATTGTGTATTAGTTATTTTCGTACCTACAGCAAAAGTATATAATCACTCTACATTTAAACACATTATTTAACCAATTAAAGATCTTGTTTTACATTTCAACATTTCCTACTTGTACATTTCGTACCATGTTTACAAACGTAACGGAAGTTTCGTCGTTCNGTAG
The DNA here is from genome assembly GCA_002778355.1 of Clitarchus hookeri. Taxonomy (NCBI): domain Eukaryota; kingdom Metazoa; phylum Arthropoda; class Insecta; order Phasmatodea; family Phasmatidae; genus Clitarchus; species Clitarchus hookeri. The sequence continues at coordinate 293,130 of NQII01001590.1, read as the reverse complement.
TTTCGTCGTTTATACCGCGCACGAAATCTAAGATTCGACGCGAAACTTGAATTACAAATGCCTTTTTCGAGATACGGCGAAACCTCAGCATGGCGGCTCTTATACGGGACACAAATTCTGCTTTCCGAAACCCAGGTTCCCGAATACTCTAGTTTCAGACGTCGGTATTAACGTACTGAATAAGAGATTCCGTTAATTCCCGCGTGAGTGCGTCGCCCTGCAGGACAACGAGGTCGACGCCGAGGTGCTGCATCCTCCCCCGGGGATTGACGTGGCGTGCTCAACGCGCGACCTTGACTGCCAGAAACACCTTGCGTCAGGCGCGAAGTAGAGGTCGCGAGAAGAGTTGATCGCGATCGCTAAGCACGCTCACCTACAGGCTGCTCACGGTCAAGTGCGCACTTTTGACGCCTACTTACTTTCTACTTTCAGCCATTTTATATCATTTTTCCATCTTTTTAAATAAATATTGCCATGTAAGTAATAAACACAGTGCGTATATTCCACCGCACTTGAAAGTTAACGTTTAAGACTGAAATAAAATTTATTTATTGAATATTATGCCCAATTAGAAGGCTTTCAAAAGTGCTCACTTTACCTTGAATAGCTTATAAAACTTTATTGCATCTATAGCCGGCCATTGGGCGGTTCGAGCTGTGCCATCGCCCACGGCGACCTCATTGGTTGCCATGTATATATATATATATATATATATATATATATATATATATATGTGTGTGTGTGTGTGTGAGTGTGTGTGTGTGGCGCTCCTTATTTCTCATTCTTTAGTTTTATATTACTTTATTGAAAAAATAGTGCATTTTATGTGAATTTGTAAATAACCACAGACATGTATAATATTTTTGTAATTGCAGAAATTACAGGTGTCATGGGCTGTTCATGGTAAAGTGAGCTCGTTTTGAAGCCCTCTCATATGGAGTAATAGTCAGTAAACATGTTCTATTGTAGCCTTAGACGTTAACTTCCGAGTCCGGTGAAATATATACAGTACGTTTATTACTTACATGGCAACATTTATTTTGAAAACTAATGGAAGGATATAAAAATGGCCGATAGGAAAAAAAGTAACTAGGGCCTCTAAAGTGCACACTTTGCTGTGAACAGACTGTAAAACTGGGCAAACATAATACATAGGTACACTCAAATTCTTTAAACCAGGTAAGACAAAATCTTAGTTATTTCCATTCACTATCAGACAAGTTTGTTAGCCTTATGTGCATGGAAGTTGGCCCTCTGCATTCGGCATTTGGTATTGTTTACAAACTAAACAAAATGCAAGGCGATGCGTGATGAACAAGGCAAGTAGCTATGTATTTCGCTAGTTCGCAATTTATAAAACTGTAGGCAGAAGCCCTGAAAATTACGCGGATTCGCTTCGAGACAAGCTCGTGCTCATGTGTGTGTTCCTGCTACTATCGCAGTTTGTCCATCTCTTGTTTGTCAGGTGTTGGAAGGCACTGTATCAAAAACAAGCAACAAATGCAGGCCCAATTGTCATATTACTTGTGGTAGCAAGTGGCTAATGGTTAGTTGTGTGTTGAAGCCGGCAAAAGACTCTCAAACTAACCTACAAGTAGGGCCACCTAGAGGCTAGACTTCAATATCCTGTGTGCACACTTGAAAATTCATTTAGCTATTGGCTGCCTGTCTTTGTGTGAAGACTGACTGCTACATGAGAGAGCCAATCAGAATGAAGTTTTTCCGATACTTGCCGTCCACGATTCGCGGTAGACAAATAATACCCCTAATAAATCGAATGATCCAATCACGAAAGTGGTTGTGAACTTAAGTGTTTTGGATCACAACTTGTCATCATTCAGCTCGTGAGTTTTCACTGTATATGTAGATATATATAATATTCACGCATCTGTAACACTACAGCGTAAACGAAATGTTGAATTTTGGAAGTGAGTGTAATGAAATCGTAATCTCGTATACCTAAATGTTCAACATAATACTTGTGATATGAAATCCGATAACCTATTTTATCCTCCATCAGGTATCTGGCAGAAATCGAGTAAGATGNACATAATACTTGTGATATGAAATCCGATAACCTATTTTATCCTCCATCAGGTATCTGGCAGAAATCGAGTAAGATGGTCAACTCTAAGCATTCAAATCTTGTAAATACCACATTCTGCTGTTTAGCAATGAAGTTTTTAACGATACGTGTGACTATACCGTGTAAGTCGGCAAAGAAAATCAAAGACGATACTATTTTTAGGAAGACGGGAGGTGTAGGTGATTGATCCACTACAAAACGTGCGTTCTTCATATTCAGGTATGACTTCTTCGCATTGTGTCTGCGCATCCACGATCTATAACACCAAACTTGCGAGCTGATGGCAACTCTTTACTTACTCGAACCGAATAAACTGTTTAGTGGTGTGCATAGTAACAGTTATCTTTACAATTTTGAACAGCTTGGATTAGACTGTGTTGCGTCATAATTAGTTTTTTACATCCTACGGGACTCTCATGGTGCACCGCGAAAATCTGAAAGTTTTTTGCGCTGTAATACTTTAAGAAAACACTATTATCTTGCTAGAATTGTAATTGAACGGCATATTTCTGACCCTGCCTATTTTCAGACGAAATACAGGTGTTCTCTATGCGAATATAAGAATTCTTATGGGCTCAGTCAAATGGGGAAATAGCTCCCCATTGCCGGCAATGACTTGCTGTCAGAAAATAATTGTGTTAATTTTCTTAGATATGTTTACATGTCTGGAGTTTTATTTCCGCTATTGACTACCGTAGCCATGTGCAGATATACACTTAAGAGCCAAAAAAACTGGTACACCTGCCTAATATCGTGTAGGGCCCCCCGAGCACGCAGAAGTGCCGCAAGACAACGTGACATGAACTCGACTAATGTCTTAAGGTATGGAGGAGGCAATTCACACCATGAATCCTGCAGGGAAGTCCACAAATCCAATCTGCGCCAATTTGAGAAAGGGTTGCACGTCTATCACGTTTAATGATTCTAGTCAGTCGTCGTTTGTCCCGTTCTTTCACGGTCTTTTTCCGGCCGCAGCGATGTTGAAGATTTGATGTTTTACCGGATTCTCGATATTCACGGTACACTCGTGAGATGGTCGTACGCGAGCATCCAAATATTATTGCTACCTCGGAGATGCTATGACCCATCTCTCGTGCGCCGACTATAACACCACGTTCAAACTCTCTTAGATGTTGATAACCTGCCATTGTAGCAGCAATAACCTATCTAGCTGCCGACCGCATCGCGTTACTCTGATTGGTTCCATGCCTCTGTTATTTGCATACGCATGCCTATACCAGTTTTTTTGGCTCTTCAGTGTATTTGCGTACGACTGAGCCAATTATAATTCTGGTACCTTTATACACGATGCTTCTGATTTATCTACCCGCAACCAGGCCGAGTGTAAAATACATCAGCCAGTCATAGTTGTAGTGAGACGTTACAGTTGTTTTTTTAAAGTATGCTGAGACAACAGAGTTCTACTATATAACACTCACTCTACTTACATCAGACGACATTCGTCTATTGACCTCCGTGAGTCATGAAAGCTAGAATTCCATGCTCCTACTACCTGAACTAACACTGTTTTATAATTATGTGTACTTTTCAGCAATAACTCTCCGTAAAACGTTTACGTGCATATACTGTACAATATGTTCGAATATTTTAATTGTACAAATTATAATACTAGATGTCTATAAATTTATTTCCGGGAAAGTATTTTGTATCATTTAATTGTTTTCAAATTTGTGGCGTACAACGCCTGGAGAGCAAGGCGGCGCAACCATGCGTGTAGGACACATTGCATAGGAAGTAGGCGTACAACGCCTGGAGAGCAAGGCGGAGCAACCATGCGTGTAGGACACATTGCATAGGAAGTAGGCGCACAATNTGGCGTACAACGCCTGGAGAGCAAGGCGGAGCAACCATGCGTGTAGGACACATTGCATAGGAAGTAGGCGCACAATGCTGGAAATGGAATTATGAGACGAACCTTTGTTATTAATTATTACATTCGCAATAGATGACAGTATTGTCAGTAAACGTGGAAACTCAATTAAATTATATAAAATAATTTGCTGGGTATAAGTGAGTATAAAGGGCTTTCGTATTACAATTGCTTTAATAAAACTATATCTGGAGTTTGAAGGTTGATTTTCCGACCATCCTATATACATTAACTATCTTCATAGGAATCACAAACGTTCAGTACTAATCCGATCAAACTAAAAAAAATTGCTTGCAGCTCAGAGAAAAATTTATAAATAAGAAACGAAATGTACGAGTGAGTAGATAAGTGTTTTAATCCTTTTGTTCTCAGAAACCTTTTAACTGAAATTTAATGCACGCTCACTTGACTTCTGATATTGGTTGACAATTCTGTGTGACATGAACAATTCCTTTAACCAAGAGTACATTTTTAAAGATATTGTAACCAATGCCCTGTAACGCGGACACACATATTAATGGCTGTATATATGCAGAAGTCAGTAGACAACTAAATAAGGAATTGTGCTGAAGTTTGTATAGGGCAGTGAAGGGCAGCGTGTGGCTGAGTAACAACATGATTATTGCCAGCCTCTAATGGCTCTAACTAGTTACGGTATAGGAATAACGATATTAAGCAACTTATAATTTTTGAAACTCTATTTTATGGAGGGAGATGGAAATAAAAAGAAATGTGAGATACAATTTTTCTTTCCTTCTAGGTAACAAACATAAAGGTTTCTACAGTCCTCACAAAAACCTAGGCATTACCGAACACGTGATACGCACTGGTCCTTGTTTACTCTCAGGTGGTACACACCGCAGGTATGTAAATATCACAACGCGAGTTTGGCGTTCCAGAGCCAACCACGGCAGAACGCAAAATAAGAAGGGAAACGTTGAAGTAATGTGTATTTCGATACTGAACAGAAGGTGTATGTTATTTTAAAAATTATTCACATTAAATTATACATTTGAATGTAGATAATAATAGTTATTTTACTTATTATTTACATGGTTAAATGGAATAAAAATATAAAAATGTCAACATGATGGAGACTTTAGAAATNGTTATTTTACTTATTATTTACATGGTTAAATGGAATAAAAATATAAAAATGTCAACATGATGGAGACTTTAGAAATATTAACCCTATCCTTAATTCAACGTAAAGACATGAAACTACTTTCCCTCAGTCGTTACCGACTTTACTGGGCACATGCCACTCAGTGTGACTGCAAAATATATACACAGTTAGATAAATCACATTTTTGAATGGTTAATTCCCAGCCTTTCTTTTAATAAACAGTGAGCTGTATTCTTTATAGCCATGCTAAAGATGTTATCATAGCAATATCGAAGAGTGTCAAGTGGTGTTTCTGATACTGGCTACTAAAGGCCGGTAAATTTTTGCGAAACAATCTGAGATAAGCAAGCAGCGTGCATTTGTTTTTGTAGGGGAAAGTTGGACAAAACAGGGTAGAAATTCTTAAAACACTTGCAGTGAATAGAAAAATGGATACTAAAAATCGAATTATTCACAAAAAAGTAAGTAACACATTCCCTTTAAATGTTGTGATTCCATCAGATATGTTATTTGTTCGAGAAAATAGCAAGTTACTATTACAATGTAAAGTACGCAGTTTTCGAGAACTGGTAGGATAAAATGGAGCGGCTATTCAAAGCAATTAAAATTGAGATGATTACGCTTCTTGAAATTACTTAATGAATTTATTAAAGTTAATGTATACATAAAGTAAGGCCAACATTAAATTATAATGTAAATTACCACTATGTAAATCATTTTAGCAAATCATTATATTTGTAGCTGCTATTGTGCGTGCCAAAGATGTAGCCGAAATTGCGTGTGCCAAAGATGTAGCCGCTATTGTGCGTGCCAAAGATGTAGCCGCTATTGTGCGTGCCAAAGATATAGCCACTATNTATAGCTACTATTGTGCGTGCCAAAGATGTAGCCGCTATTGTGAGTGCCAATGATGAAGCCGCTATTGCGCGTGCCAAAGATGTCGCCACTATTGTGCGTGCCAAGATGTAGCCGCTATTGGGCAGGCCAAAGATGTAGCCGCTATTGCGCGTGCCAAAAATGTAGCCCCTATTGTGCATGCCAAAGATGTAGCCACTATTGTGCGTGCCAAAGATGTAGCTGCTATTGCGCGTGCCAAAGATGTGGCCGTTATTAAGCGTGAAAAAGATGTAGCCACTATTGTGCGTGTCAAAGATTTACCCACTATTGTGCGTGCCAAAGATGTAGCCGCTATTAAAAGTGCCAAAGATGTAGCCAATATTATGCGTGCCAAATATGTAGCCACTTTTGTGCGTGCCAAAGATGTGGCCGTTATTAAGCGTGACAAAGATGTAGCCACTATTGTGCGTGTCAAAGATTTACCCACTATTGTGCGTGCCAAAGATGTAGCCGCTATTGAAAGTGCCAAAGATGTAGCCAATATTATGCGTGCCAAATATGTAGCCACTTTTGTGCGTGCCAAAGATGTAGCCGCTATTGTGAGTGCCAAAGATGTAGCCACTATTGTGCGTTCCAAAGATGTTGCCGCTATTGTGAGTGCCAAAGATGTAGCCACTATTGCGCGTGCCAAAGATATAGCCGCTATTGTGAGTGCCAAAGATGTAGCCACTATTGCGCTTGCCAAAGATATAGCCGCTATTGTGCGTGCCAAAGATGTAGCCACTATTGTGCGTGCCAAAGATGTAGCCACTATTGTGCGTGCCAAAGATGTAGCCGCTATTGTGCGTGCCAAAGATGTAGCCACTATTGTGCGTGCCAAAGATGTAGCCGCTATTGTGCGTGCCAAAGATGTAGCCACTATTGTGCGTGCCAAAGATGTAGCCACTATTGTGCGTGCCAAAGATGTAGCCACTATTGTGCGTGCCAAAGATGTAGCCACTATTGTGCGTGCCAAAGATGTAGCCACTATTGTGCGTGCCAAAGATGTAGCCACTATTGTGCGTGCCAAAGATGTAGCCACTATTGTGCGTGCCAAAGATGTAGCCACTATTGTGCGTGCCAAAGATGTAGCCACTATTGTGCGTGCCAAAGATGTAGCCACTATTGTGCGTGCCAAAGATGTAGCCACTATTGTGCGTGCCAAAGATGTAGCCACTATTGTGCGTGCCAAAGATGTAGCCACTATTGTGCATGCCAAAGATGTAGCCACTTTTGTGCGTGCCATAGATGTAGCCGCTATTGCGCGTGATAAAGATGTAGCTGCTATTATGCGTGCCAAAGATGTAGCCACTATTGCGCAGGCCAAATATGTAGCCACTATTGCGCGTGCCAAATATGTAGCCACTACAGTTGTATAAAATTCACAAATACATTAACGTTTGTTTTACTCTGATTTTCTAAAATAGTCCACACCATAAACTTGCCTAGACCACCGTATCGTAATTTTCAGAGTCGTTTACACACACTGCAATATATGCATGAATAAACTGAAAAATAGTGCAGCTTCCAGAATAAAAACATCGTAATAATGAGCACATATAACAATATTGTGTTTAATAATAGCGCATCAATCTCCTACAGCATTTCCTGTCGTGTGGTTTTATAGGTAGTGACAGTAACTTCAAGTTTAGTATAGTGCAGTTATTTTTTTTTAAAGGGAAATATGACATGATACTTCTGCAAAGAGAGTTTTTATGTCTACTGTATAATTCTGTAATTGTAGTGTAAAGAACTTTATGTTAAAAAAATGTAAACCTAATTTTTTATTTTTAAGACAAACATTTAATCATCTAATTTTTCAAGAGGCTAAGTTTTTGAAAATTAAATACATTTTCGCCACAAAAGTTTAAAAGTCAGTTTCTAAAAAAAAGTTAAATAAATAAATTTGGGTATAAACTATTATTTGTGCGCACTTATGTACAACTCATATTTGAGAAAACAAAATGGGACTGAATACACCATTCAAACTTATTTATTTTGTTTCTTATAAAACAATAAACCCAATTTTTAAAATGTATTCATTGATAGATTATTGCGTCTACATATTCTAAACGAAACAATTAGTAATACAGACAACGATGTAGATTACATGTAGAAAAAACCCGTACATGTAGAAATATTGTCTACGGCACATCTCTAGCTAGAATGGAACCTCCGCTCATATCATACAGTAGGCCCAGCTGTCACAGGACGTGTCCCCTAGGCACTCATCAACTTAGCTACGTGAAATGCTGTTTTGCTTAACTGTGAATGGTTTTCAACAGCAAGCATACAGCAAGCGTTTTGTGGCGTAAAAATTGATCTGTTTCGCATACGCAAATCCGTATTCTGTAAAATATTAATTGTTTTCCAAAGTATAAAACTTACATTAATGTTACATATGGTAAAGATTATGAAATTTTATAATTTTGTTAAAGAATATTTGTTTAACTAAGTTGTAGTGATTTACAAATATCCGCAGTTTGACAATGCTAGGAATTTGTTTTCAAGTAAAACCAGCAGCGAACTTCTACCTTATATCCAGTGGAACCAACTTCAGTGAATTTCACTGAAGCTGTTTTCTATGTTTCATGTTTAGGGTGTAAAGAAATTAATTTCGTTTATCGAAATGCGATGTAGAAATAAATATGAGGTTTATTTATGAACCATTATTGTGGTACCAGAAGACCAGGAGATTACGCCAGTCCACTCGGCAAGATATCGCAGTCTGCTTAGAAGCCATCTTCATTTTGGTTGACTGGTAAACAGCAGTCAAGCGTTTCTTATATGCCGTGCGTTCACCAGGATGTATCAAGAAAAGTAAAAAAAAAATCGAAAAGTTATTTGNTTAACAGTTATTTGAAGTCTAGCTTGGCTGAAAATGATCTTACCAAATATTCTCGTCTGTATAAAATAAGATAGCGTGAATTCACTCTACCTAACTATCATGAGAAAACCAATTTATTAAGTGACCACCAAACTCGTTAGTAAAACAGATAAATTATCTGTTTTATACTGAAGTATCAAGTATAACAATTTACATGATTATNTTATCTGTTTTATACTGAAGTATCAAGTATAACAATTTACATGATTATAATTTTTTTGTTTTAAATGCAGGAAAAAACCATTTACAAATATAGAACAGAAGTTCACAAAATTTATTCCCTAAGGTATGTTTCATTAATAATAAATTAATATAGACTTTTATATGAGAACGATTCGAAGTAGATCATTTCATTCTTAAAAGTCAGTTGTTCCATTTTTCGGCATGTATTGTCATCTTATTTGTAATCCAGCACAGTAAAGTTAATGATTTCGATTGTAAACATGAAAAGAAAGGGAAAAGTAGTTTTCAGAAAACGTAATGTCAATATTGATGTCTCCATTTTCGAATATGCAGCAAACAAATGTAGTCTATTCGCNACTGGTAAACAGCAGTCAAGCGTTTCTTATATGCCGTGCGTTCACCAGGATGTATCAAGAAAAGTAAAAAAAAAATCGAAAAGTTATTTGAAGTCTAACTTGGCTGAAAATGATCTAGCCAAATATTCTCGTCTGTATAAAATAAGATAGCATGAATTCACTCTACCTAACTATCATGAGAAAACCAATTTATTAAGTGACCACCAAACTCGTTAGTAAAACAGATAAATCATATGTTTTATACTGAAGTATCAAGTATAACAATTTACATTATTATAATTTTTTTGTTTTAAATGCAGGAAAAAAACCATTTACAAATATAGAACAGAAGTTCACAAAATTTATACCCTAAGGTATGTTTCATTAATAATAAATTAATATTGACATTTATATGAGAACGATTCGAAGTAGATCATTTCATTCTTAAAAGTCAGTTGTTCCATTTTTCGGCAAGTATTGATCATCTTATTTGTAATCCAGCACAGTAAAGTTAATGATTTCGATTGTAAACATGAAAAGAAAGGGAAAAGCAGTTTTCAGAAAACGTAATGTCAATATTGATGTCTCCATTTTCGAATATGCAGCAAACAAATGTAGTCTATTCGCTGTTTTTTCGCGCTTTTTGAACAAAACCTTGGAGAAATCTCCCATTGTATGACGTGTTTGGTTGTTTGCCAAGTATTTTATTAATTACTTCGTTATTATTCTTCCTTTTGTAACGTAAACGTAACTTATTCTTGCTTAAAGTACGCCTTAACTTAAATTTTACGTATAAATTTTAATACTTCATGTGAATAAAAAGAGACAGAAAAAAGGCGTGTTGGTAATACCTAGTAAGAAATAGTTCTAACGGCGAATACTATTGCACTGAGCGCGCACGAATGCGGTGCGTAATCTCTTTGCTGTAGTTGTCTATATTAGGTTAAGCTTTGTTTTCATGACGCGGATGAATATTCTGAAAGTATAACTTCAGCAAGGCTTCAGAAAATTTGGAAGTAACCGCGAACGTACCATACAAAATAATTGGCATTAATCGTGAGAGGAGAGTTTACTTGTCCAATTAGCGTGAGATAGTTTTGTGATCTCGTAACGCATCACGCGAGATACTTAGCGATCCGCTTGCCCGCGTGGCGCAACTGAAGAGAATTGTACACCGAGCAGTGGCTTATAACTGAATCAATTATCACAAATATTTATGTAACGCAACTTTTCATCCAATACGATAATTTATCGCTGTTCACAAAATAACTATTCTCCGGTCGTTGCTATGGTAATGCACTTCTGTCTGNAATTTATCGCTGTTCACAAAATAACTATTCTCCGGTCGTTGCTATGGTAATGCACTTCTGTCTGGTGAGGATAAAATAACATTCGCACGTAAAGCATGGTATTATAATTACTTTTTACATAAATTTATCACTTAAAACATTTGCCGCCTCTTTGCATACACCTGGTATACATGTTATAATGTTTCTACGTACTAACACAAAACAGCTAAATGCAGAGTGGCATGTAATTGCATTGAACTCTGAATATAGACCCATATTACCCACGTAAGACACCCGAAGTTTTCGTTTTACAGTTAGGTAGCTGACTGGAGTTCAATCTTGAATGCCTACAGCATCAACAACTCATCTCGTCTCCAACAATTCTCGCTGAATGAAAGAGCGGAACGGCTTATAAAAAATTGGTAGCTAATTAACTGATAATGTGTTTCGAGTACGCATAGAACTGAAATGTTGAGCATTCTCCTAAATGTTAGCGTCGGTTCTAATTGGCTATGCTTTGCCGTGGCAGATTCTGTTAGTGAGACCACCGTGAGTCAAATACGTAGATGTTCAGGGACTGGCTGGAAAATCAAATTCACGCCATATTTTTAACACGTGAAGCCATTTTTTNTCAAATACGTAGATGTTCAGGGACTGGCTGGAAAATCAAATTCACGCCATATTTTTAACACGTGAAGCCATTTTTTTCTGGGACGTGCAATTGAAGCTCAGGATACACGCTGAAGTTTCGCTTCTGTACTCTATTGTGTGGCACTCGTGCGTTTTCCAGTACTTTTTTTAGTATTCTTCTTTGTCGAGATTTGGAGTTATCTTAACAGTTCGTAATCCCGTAAAATATTTTCATTATTTTTAAATACATTCCAAGCCGCTTTGAGTTTNTCAAATACGTAGATGTTCAGGGACTGGCTGGAAAATCAAATTCACGCCATATTTTTAACACGTGAAGCCATTTTTTCTGGGACGTGCAATTGAAGCTCAGGATACACGCTGAAGTTTCGCTTCTGTACTCTATTGTGTGGCACTCGTGCGTTTTCCAGTACTTTTTTTAGTATTCTTCTTTGTCGAGATTTAGAGTTATCTTAACAGTTCGTAATCCCGTAAAATATTTTCATTATTTTTAAATACATTCCAAGCCGCTTTGAGTTTGGGCTAGATAAATTATGACTGAAGTTCTAATGGACGACGCGTTCAACGTTTTTATTGACATAACGATTACCAAACGTCGTTGTTTCCAAAATGGAAAATGTTTGTTTCGTTATTTTTTCTTTAATACAAAAAAAAATTAAAATATTTAAAAAACCGGTATTTTTAACACCTTATTACTCATAACAAATATCGAAGTGTTACGAATTTAGATCTTACGTGCAATGGTCTAAACTCGGCCGGACAAACAAACACATCCGGCGATTATTCTTCTTTCCGGTAAAAATCGACGATTCCCAGACCAACCAAAATTATGTTTCTAGCGGCGATCACGTAACTATTCCACACAATTTTACAGTTTGGGCAAACTTAAAATCGATGCTCGTTCAAGTAAATAAATAACTGTTGTAACGCATATGTTACAATTAGCAGTAAAGGGATCAAATGCACTAAAAAGAAAATTCTAAATGTGTTATTTTTAATTCTAATTTCAGAAGGGTAAACCCCCTATTTTTATAAGTTAATAGATTTTTGTAATTTTTCCAGATTCCCCTTGGGAAGTTCTCGTTGAGGAAAAAAAATCATACCCGTATCTTAACCTATTCTCGAACTATGAATTTTTCTCCTACAAGAATTATGCAGTTTCTTGTCAAGTCATAAAACTTAAAAAAAAAAAAATGTTTAACATTTCACCATTTCAGCTACTTATACCAAAAATCTTCCTTTCTTTACGTCGATTAAGGCAGAATTAACAGAAACGTGGAATAGAAGAAATTATAAAACCGGCAGCACATTAACTAATATGTGGGAGTGGTTTTTAAGTTTTTTCTGACACTTAATATATATATATATATATATATAGAGAGAGAGAGAGAGAGAGAGAGAGAGAGAGAGGATGATTCACAGCACCCGTATCACCCCTTTTTCTTGAAAACAACGCGACACCGGGAGTTCGCGAAAAAATTGCGACAACTGTACCCTATATGAATCATCGAATGGTAGTAATTCCATTCCCCCAAGCATACCGGAGGTAGGCGTACACTAAAAAGAAATGACCGTAAAATTACGGAAAATGCCAGTTACAAATTATCCAGACATATGCGTTAAATTACGGTCTATTCATTTTTTTTCAATAACTTTCTCTCCGTAAATTTTACATAAATCTCCGTGAATTCACGGAACGTGTCCACAAACATGCAAGTTAATTTTTTTTAGTCTTCTCTTTATAAAAAGAGTAACAAAAAAGTTTTGCTTTCATTATGTGGGTGATTCACTGTGTATAAAAATAAGTATAAAAAATTTAAAAAAAATTTTGGTAGCGGGTATTGAACTCGGAAAAGAATTTTGACAGTCCTAACCGTATTCACTGACCTACCACGGCTTTACAAGAAGTAGTGTTGTAAATGAGAAATGTATATAGAATTATATATATACCCCTTATATTTTAGTCATTGGAGTGTGTGTGTGTGTGTGATTTTTTAATTTTTTTAAAATTCTGGTTTACAAACAGCGGTAAGGAAAAGAGTTTTATTTTCGTAATGTATTTCACTGTGTATAACAGGGAAATTTAAAATATATTGTCGTGTAGTGGGATTAGAATACGAATCGTAGAACTAACACTCAATAATGTAAACCACTCAGCTGCCAGACCTTTAGAGCAGAGTTTGTAAATACGGATTTTACATGATATTGAGGAACGCGCCTGTCATAGTTTCAAGTCGTGTTAGAGCGCTTGCTATATTTGCGGTTCATAATACGAGGTTACGAAGAAATTGTTTTACTTTCGTTACGTGCGTGTTTTACTGTGTGTACAGAGGGTCTTGACTGGTTCGCTACACACCTACTACTACTTTACACGAAGTAGTATTGTGAAGATGCGATTTTATACGCTTCAGGTATCATTTGCATTGTTCGTGTCTCAAAAAGCCATGAGAATACGAAGAGCTTCCGTATTTTATATTTACGGAGCTCATTTCCTTTATTCGTCATTACGGAGTGCCTTTCCGTAAATTAACTCTACAACTTCGTAACAGTTTCTGTAAAACTACAGAAATTTCTAACAGTGTATGGGTGATGAGCTTTGACATTGCAAATGGGAACAGGGGTCAAATATGGTATCGTTGGATAGATCGTCTAAAAGGAATCAACATTTAGTAAGCAGTTGTTTTCTGACGTGCATAGTTTACGCACAATAAAATAAACTAAGTAATCATAAGGTTTGGACGTGCGTTGTTTACGCACAATGAAATAAACTAAGTAATCATAAGGTTTGGACGTGCGTTGTTTACGCACAATGAAATAAACTAAGTAATCATAAGGTTTGGACGTGCGTTGTTTACGCACAATGAAATAAACTAAGTAATCATAAGGTTTGGACGTGCGTTGTTTACGCACAATGAAATAAACTAAGTAATCATAAGGTTTGGACGTGCGTTGTTTACGCACAATGAAATAAACTAAGTAATCATAAGGTTTGGACGTGCGTTGTTTACGCACAATGAAATAAACTAAGTAATCATAAGGTTTGGACGTGCGTTGTTTACGCACAATGAAATAAACTAAGTAATCATAAGGTTTGGACGTGCGTTGTTTACGCACAATGAAATAAACTAAGTAATCATAAGGTTTGGACGTGCGTTGTTTACGCACAATGAAATAAACTAAGTAATCATAAGGTTTGGACGTGCGTTGTTTACGCACAATGAAATAAACTAAGTAATCATAAGGTTTGGACGTGCGTTGTTTACGCACAATGAAATAAACTAAGTAATCATAAGGTTTGGACGTGCGTTGTTTACGCACAATGAAATAAACTAAGTAAGCATATGGTTTGGACGTGCGTTGTTTACGCACAATGAACACGTACGAAAACTATTGTTATTCAAAAGGAAATCAACGAAACATGTTGTTTTTCTGTTGTGCATACATAATTTACGTACAATCAAAAGGACGTCGGGTATACCGTAAATACCGGTATGGTGTGAGAGAACCACTGTGAAATGGGAACTCGGAACACTCGTTCGCACATATCACTCTTCATAAGTGTTCGCAATGTCAACCACCCTGTATCAGACACGGGTCTTCTCCCCTTCTTACGTTCGCGGTTGCACAGTAGACCTCGGCACAGCTGAGAGATCCCCATGCTGTTCTGATTCTGTCTTCCATGTCTTCCATCGTTGTTGGACGCACGCAGTAGACGATGTCTTCAATTCTACTCCACGCAAAAAAGTCATTTGGGGGCATGTCTGGAGAAAGTGGTCGCCAAGCTACAGGACCCATTCGTCCAATCCACCGTCTCAGGAATAACATGTCAGCAACTAGCCGAGCTCTGCGTGAAAAGTGAGCAGGACAGCAATCCTGTTGAAGCCACGGTGTAAAATGCAGAGCGAGATGGACGTCTTCTATCAGCGTATACAAAATATTATATAGGAAATCTGCATAAGCTGCACCATTATATTGCCCTTCAAATTAATATGGTCCTATGACACGATGTCTGAGAAGGCCACACCAAGTATTAAGGCTCCACACATGCTGATTATCCACTTGACGGAGCCAATGTGAGTTGACTGCAGACCAGTAATGGGCATTATGTATGTTAACGTCACCATTACTCTTAAATGAGGCCTCATCAGTTCACAAAATGCTGCGATGGAAAGCACGGTCCTTGCTCAGTTACCAGTTGCAGAAATCAATGCGATTAGGAAAGTCATTATCCCCAAGTTCTTGGTGCAGCTGTACATGGTACGGATGTAAACGATTGTCAGCGAGGATTTTGCACACTGTACTTTGAGACAATCCTGAGTCGCGGGTAATCCTTCGTGTAGAATCATGAGGATTATCTACCATGGCAGTAAGCACATCAACAGCCCTCTCGTCTCTCACAGGTTGTCTGATGCGACGACGTTTGTTACGTGTCGGTTGCACTAGCCCGGATGTGCTCACTCGACATGCAAGACGCTGGAAGACATTTTACGAGTGATGTATGTGTTGTGGGCATCTCTCTGCGTACAAAGGGGCAACAGCTCTGCAGTTCCGACGACATTCTCCTAGTATCATCAGCATGTCAAATGCTTCTTCGTTTGTAAACGNGATTATCTACCATGGCAGTAAGCACATCAACAGCCCTCTCGTCTCTCACAGGTTGTCTGATGCGACGACGTTTGTTGTGTGTCGGTTGCACTAGCCCGGATGTGCTCACGCGACATGCAAGACGCTGGAAGACATTGTACGAGTGATGTATGTGTTGTGGGCATCTCTCTGCGTACAAACGGGCAACAGCTCTGCAGTTCCGACGACATTCTCCTAGTATCATCAGCATGTCAAATGCTTCTTCGTTTGTAAACGGCATTCCATTCAGAAAGCAACACCACAGACAGACAATGTCTGACACTGAAACAACACACACGATTAATGGTTGCAATGTAAAACGAATGACTTTCTGAATGAACGACCTTTCGATTGACAGTTAACTTGCATGCAAAAACTGCAGTTCCTGTAAGTGGTANGAATGACTTTCTGAATGAACGACCTTTCGATTGACAGTTAACTTGCATGCAAAAACTGCAGTTCCTGTAAGTGGTAGATGGCTTATCTGCTTGCAGCGTTAATGCTGCCATTATTCTCCGCTTTTGCTCGGAAACAGTCTTATGTCTACTGCACGAGTTCGTGTAGTAAGGCACACAGGTCACTGCTAGTATCAAAGCGAGACTCACACTCCAACTGGCAATTCTGTAATTGCGCACATTGTGTATCTGACGTGCATAGTTTACGCACAACCAATGATAATTGGATACACTAAACCTTTATTACTATACTGTTTTCGAACAAACGCGGAGAATAAGGCAGCACTAAGCAGCAAGCAGATAAGCCATCTGCCACTTACAGGAACTGCAGGTTTTGCATACACGTTAACTGACAATCGGACGTTCGTTCATTCGGACAGTCATTCGTTTAACATTGCATGAATGACAGAATCAGAGCAGCGTGTGCATCTCTCATCAGTGCTGAGGTCCGCCGAGCGACCGCGAATGTAAGACGGAGAGCAGAGTCGTGTCTGATACAGGATGGTTGACTTATAACGACTGCTGTGTGCGAATGAGTGTTCTCAGTTACCATTTCACAGTAGTTTTCTCACATCATACCGGTATTTACAGTACACCCGACGTCCTTTTGAGATTGTACGTACACTAGGTATGCACGCCAGAAAAACAACGTGTTCCGTTGATTTCCTTTTTGTTTCAGAAAGAAAACCGTGTGTGCGATCAATTTTCATTGTGCGTAAACTACGCACGTCACAAACCATATACTTAGATGATTTACTTTATTGTGCGTAAACTATGCACGTCACAACAAAAGTGTCTTAGTAAATGTTGTTATCTAAGATGCATTATACGACCCACATTCCTATTTGCAATTTCAGAGCTCATCCCCCATATCCCTACCTACAGTATGGTCGGGGGAATGGGATTACTGCCAATCGATGCTTCATATAGGGTATAGTTATCACAATTTTTCGCGAACCCTGGTGTCATGTTGTTTCCGAGAAAAAAGAGGTGATACTGGTGCTGTGAAGATCTCTATATATATATATTTACATATATATTTATGTATATATATATAAAGTCCCTTTACAATATTCNTGCTGTGAAGATCTCTATATATATATATTTACATATATATTTATGTATATATATATAAAGTCCCTTTACAATATTCACAAAATATAATACAAAAATACTGTTTTGATAGCATTAGTACATCATATCAAACTGTCAATTTTGCAAGCCTTTCGGTTAAGGTTACTAGGAATTTAGACAATTCAGATACACAATGAAATTAATAATAAACAGTGAATTATCATATTAAATTATCACACGATGTTTGTGATAAAAGTTAATTTTTTTCTTCTGATTTTTTTTAGAGAGCAATAAAAACGTCGTTATACGCAAGATATAAGTGAATCGATATACAGTGGTCAATCTTTTTTTACTGTTATTCATTTAATGGAAAATAGAGTGTAGCATTTATAAATATAATTAACATTATCGTTACTTTCGTAATAATTAGGCATAATAAAATTCAATTTTTTATATTGTAGGGACGTTTTAAAACAACAATGCTCTATGAAATCATTTTTCAAATGAAATAAGGAAAAAACTTAAATCTCCGAGTAAAAGGCTTATACGTTTTTTTTCCTATAAAGGAACATTACTATAAAATAATCAAGATACTGGCAAGCATAAATACTCACTGATTTCAAATACAGAACCTTTGTTATTGACAAACCATCGCTGTCCCCAGTGCTGGAAGACTTTCAAGAGAGCCTTGATTGGCTGATTGGAACTTCATTTGTGGCAAGTTGACACAGTTCTAAACAAAAAGTCAATGCCAATGTAACGGGTTTTGTAACATACAACAAAATTACTTCATTTTACGATGACTAGTTTATTTGGTTAGCCACGTTTCTAAATACAGCAGTGATTCAAATCAAAGTGTAATTGCTGATGCAAATAACGCAATGAAGAAAGAGAGAGAGGGAGAGAGAGAGAGAGCGAGAGAGAGAGTGAGGATTTCTATAGTAGCAATATTTCTACTGTTGCTTTTGAATTTGAATGGTAACATCTTGAGTGAATTATATCAACAGTGAAGCTGGATACTCTCCATTGGCCGGATCAACTACGGATAAAAAAAGTAATACAACGAAGTGTAACATGTTCTTTACAAATACAACCATGTAAAGCTCGCATTGATACAATAAAATGAGCAACTCTATTTACAGACGAATCCTAATTACTTAATATCATACATGCGCCCTTTCAGAAAGAATATAAGTTGTTTTGCCAAGTGTCTCCCAATAAATGCGCATTTTTTGAAGGTTACGTTATTGTCCAAAATATATTTTCCTATACGAGAGATGCCACTTCGATTAGTACAGATGATTCAATTCATTTTTTATGTTCAGAGTTCAGTTTCCTTTTCACTTCTCTGCCGCATAGGTACATTACATAATGAAATGTAGAAAATACCAATTTTATTGGGCCCCTTTCTATGTGGGCAGCCCTAAATCCAGTACATCTCGGAACTTGTTTTACAATAATTATTTNCATTTTATTGGGCCCCTTTCTATGTGGGCAGCCCTAAATCCAGTACATCTCGGAACTTGTTTTACAATAATTATTTCAAAATTCGCAATATATATTATCATACAATTTACCGTCAGTTTGGGAATTAGAAACGTTCATATCCTTCTTATGGTCTTCTTTGTTTCCTTTCCACTCCTGTAGAAGAAGGCATATGGTGTTCAGTTTCAGAATAAGCTGGCGTGGAGTTGCTTCTCTTTTTCTCTTTCAGCTTTCATAGAATCTCTCTCGTAAGAATTTATGCAGATTGTTTGAATTTCCGTTTCTGATGAGAATGTAGGTGCGGGAGTGACTTTGTTGGGGTTTCTTTAGAAGTTAACGGAGTATGAGTTGTAAACTTGTTGGTACTTGGAGACGGTATTTCACTTGGAATTGCAGAAATCCCTGGGGACAGAGTAGGTCTGTTAGGACTGATGCATTACAACGTGCATCGTGAACGTCAGTGTTCCGAGAAGCAACATTGGAACATGCATTGGAGACGTTTGAAGAAGTACAGGTGCATCCAATATGGAACAGGAATTGCATCAGGATTACGTATGAATGTACAGTCGTCTAAGATCCTGAAACACAGTGGCAGACGTCTTACATACTGTGCTGCTTGATGCCTGGTTTATGTTCTGCCTCGGAGTGTTGTCGCATCTACATTGCAGCCTCTTCGTGCTTTCAAATAAAGAATTGAAAAAAAAAAAAAAAAAGAGGAAACGAGTTATTTAATGGCAAAACATAAAAAAAACTATTTGTTGTTTACAAACATCGTTACTTTTTTCTGGATAATACCACTTAATAAATGTAATAGATCGCTGTGAAACTATCCGTGTGTACGTGAATTAAACTTTATACAGGATGATTCTAAAATCATGGGACAAACATTGAGGGGTGGTAGAGCTCACTAAAAAAACAATTATTGTANGCATCTACATTGCAGCCTCTTCGTGCTTTCAAATAAAGAATTGAAAAAAAAAAAAAAAGAGGAAACGAGTTATTTAATGGCAAAACATAAAAAAAACTATTTGTTGTTTACAAACATTGTTACTTTTTTCTGGATAATACCACTTAATAAATGTAATAGATCGCTGTGAAACTATCCGTGTGTACGTGAATTAAACTTTATACAGGACTAGCAAACCCGGCGAACTCCGTTTCGCCACCAGATGGCTTCGTTTTATGCAACATTTTGTTTGNGCCAAGCATGCGTGACTGTTGGTGGATGCATTTCCAGCAACTGTTTTAATATTTTCTGTACGGAATCACTCGTTAAGTATGTCGCTAACGAACATTTTATGTTTCCGTTAATGTGTTATGTTTTTGTGTTTGTGCCTCAACGCGTCACTTCCGCCCATATATTCCTATACCATAATTGTTTATTTTAGTGAGCTCTACCACCCCTCAATGCTTGTCCCATGATTTTAGAATCCTCCTGTATACTAAATTACTATGACTATTACTATATATATATATATTTTTTATTTATTTATTTTTTTTTTGCCATTTCGGAATCTAAAGCCATTAAGTTGCGCGAAATGCATATACACAAATGGTTACGAGGCTTCAAACGCGCCTTCATGGAAGTTTCCCAGGTTAATACTCATCGCTTAGAGTAAAATACCTGCTATTGTANGCTCTACCACCCCTCAATGCTTGTCCCATGATTTTAGAATCCTCCTGTATACTAAATTACTATGACTATTACTATATATATATATATTTTTTATTTATTTATTTTTTTTTTGCCATTTCGGAATCTAAAGCCATTAAGTTGCGCGAAATGCATATACACAAATGGTTACGAGGCTTCAAACGCGCCTTCATGGAAGTTTCCCAGGTTAATACTCATCGCTTAGAGTAAAATACCTGCTATTGTAAGCGTTACGAAGCAGCGATCACAGCGTATTAATATAGCGTCGCTGTGAAGAGACAACATGAACGTTCCGCTCGACAGGTGCTGCGATCTCTGCGTTACTGCATGAACTATCAGAAGTGCGGCATCTCTCAAAAGTTCTCGATATCAGCAAAAAAAAAAAAAGCAAATGTAAAAAATTGTAGGAAAATTATAAGTAATGTAATTGGCAGGTAAATAGATTTTAACAATTGTAAGACGTAGACTNTGTAAAAAATTGTAGGAAAATTATAAGTAATGTAATTGGCAGGTAAATAGATTTTAACAATTGTAAGACGTAGACTCAGAACAAAATCTCAGTGTATGCGGAAAAACAACGATAATTAACACCAAAAATCAATCACAACACAATGTAAGACAAGCACTAAGAATAAACAAATATTAAGAAATTTAGATGTCTTCAAGCCAGGGACGATCTTTTTTCTTTGTTAACTCTCTGCCAGTAGAGGATTTAATTGTTTTATTTTCTTGTATGTGGCATTTGGTTATATCCTTTGGAAATATTTTCTCCTCTTGCCGCGTTTTATTATTTCCTTACGTTAAAGTTTTTTAGCGACTAGGAATTAAAAAAATTTCATTTAAATTGCGAATATAATTTTTTNATTATTTCCTTACGTTAAAGTTTTTTAGCGACTAGGAATTAAAAAAATTTCATTTAAATTGCGAATATAATTTTTTTAATCTTTGGGCTCTTATTAAGTTCAATAACTTGCTCATCAATGTTCATGTTTACAAAACAAAAACATTTAAATGTGAAAAATCACAATTGAGATGCGCAGAAATCCGCCATGGAAATAACCACAACTCTTGTCAGCTCCTACATCGCCTAAGTTGAGCGACATGTCTACACAACAATTTGAAACTTTCAAAAAGAATTTTCACGATTAGTTATCATAACAGGAACCACCGTGGACAAGAAGGAAAAAAATTCTCTCACGCAAATTTCACGTGGGGCCGCGGTGACGCAGAGGCTAGAGCGCTCGCCTCCCACCAAGGCGAACCTGGTTCGATTCCCGGCGGGGTCACTCCCGGATTTTCGCACGTGGGAATCATGCCGGACGATGACGCTGTTTGGTGGAGGTTTTTTTCGGGGTTCTCCTGTTCCTCCCTCCCTAGCATTCCGGCCTCACCTCGCTTCACCCTGATTGGCTCTCCAGTCCGCGATGTTGAGAGACGCTCAAACCTCTCCTCAAGCGTTACGTATTTCCTTACGGAAAGTTTGTTGTTTAATGTGTCCCCCATCCCCAGAAAAGTGAGTTTGTTCTATGTAAACCACGTTGTTTATTATGATCAAACAGCCTGCTGTCTTTCTGATGAGCAGAAGTACGGACGTAATTTATGACAACGGGAATGACACATAATATTCTTTTAATTCGAACAACAGTTTTTGTGTGAAATTATCTGCACAAGTAATAATTGTACTCTTTCAGGGATGTCGAATTTAATAAAAATATTCACATCCTTTGCAAACGTGGAACAGATGTTTCGCAAACTATTAATTAATATTTTGTAAACTTGCAGATAATTTATGACAACACAAAAATGTATTTGCGAAAGATTACGTATATTTATTGTAACTATTAGATTAGATAAATGCGTTATTTTCCAAAGTTCACTTCTTCCTTCACTTTCCTTGAGTTTTCTTAAGAGTGTCTTAAATTTGAAAAATCCTTTAAAAAAATATAAAATAAATAATATGTTCGTGAAAATGGGACCTAACTCATTCAGTCAGCATGCAAATTAATTTTATGGTTGCCTTACCCATAAAGCGAGTACTAACGGTACCCGTTCGCTCGCAGGATAAAACTTAAGTAGTGATCACTGAATTTATAACTTCTTACTTCTACAGATCAATACACAGTTTCTACGANTGCAGGATAAAACTTAAGTAGTGATCACTGAATTTATAACTTCTTACTTCTACAGATCAATACACAGTTTCTACGAAAAGAGTATAAGAGGGGAAAATTGGTTGTTTTCATGTAATGTAGCTAAAATTCAAGTATTTCGACTTAAATTTCGTGATTGTGTACAGAGAGGTGCGATGTAATTTGAAAATTAATAATTCTCTCATAGTGATATGCAGTTATAGAAACACTTTCGAAAGTGCGTGCGGCATTTATACTGGCCGCAGGTATTACTATTTCAACTGCACTATGTTACCACCATGATATTTTTTTTTTTTTATTATTTGTGCTACTTAGCATTTGTTTAGAATTTATTCGCGTAGTTAAATGAGGCGTGTGATGATATTCGTGGAAAATTTTAATTGCCCGTTGTTTAACTAGTTGCATACTGTTAAATAATCAGCTACGTATAATATTGAATATATTACAAAATGTGTCGGTCAATTTGAATGGCAGAGTTTTGTTTGTAGCACAGGACCGAGCACAATGAGATGAGCACGGGAGCGTCACAACAAGAGGCAACACCGCGTCATAATGCGGGCAGTATCAAGCTGCTCCACTACTCCGGCGAAGACAGCGGCAGTTATGCACGCTGGCGGGAATGGCAGTTGAGCAGCTCTTCCGCCAAGCGTAGCGTGCGGCCACCAGGCGAGGCACCCTTGCTCTCGGGAATATGATTACATGAATGCATTTCAGACGAGACAACCAAAGAGCCTAAATCATTAATGCAAATCTCGCCCACGATGAATTCACTTTGCGTAGCGTGCTGGCGTGTTGGCCGGGGTGGGGTGCGAGTCAGAGGGGGAAGGGAGGAGGTGCTCGAAAGGCGAAGAGGGGCAGGAATTTGCATATGGCGCCGCAGTTGGCGTCTTCGCAGAGACTTGTCTTTCTCCCTGCTGTTCCTCTCCCCTGCACCCCTCCCCCCACCCCCCGTCTATGACAGGTCATCACAGCGTTCAAGTGAGGCTCCAACGCGAAACGAAAAGAAGTTATACATTTCCTTCTCGAAATGGTTTTAGAGTAATTTTTGACGAATTAAATTTTACTTGTTCACTCTAAACTTGAATTAATGAAAACCGTTCTAAACCGGTTTATGAAGACTGGAAAATCATAAATATTTATTCTCTGAATTAAATTAAAACTCGCCTTATTACGTGTCCTTTGTAATAATTCATCAGTGATTTGTGCTGGTACTTCTTGGAGTCAATTGTTTCAAACCGCTGAGTTCAATTTCAATAATTTATGAAGACAGCAATAATTGTTGTGCGAGTTTATTACCCAGGTTGCCATGCCTTTATCTCGCTTTTCCACTAAGTAATATTTCTGACACGGACGTTTTCATAATACGGTGAAATATAAGACGTATTAATGCAATTTTACTAATTAGGCTATCACATCATGTAGCGATTGATATAACTGCTTATTTGGATTACAGAGCAGTCTTCTGCTCAATTTTCGAACTCCTGCAACTTGCCAAAATAAAACAATTATCACGACGTGCTAGAAAAGTTGCATAGATTATTTAAAACAAGATGAAGGTGTAATATTTCGAATAATATCTTGCAATAAAATATTTTGTGATGTCGCTATCTCTAACGACTCCCATATACTAAACGTCCTAAAAGTTCGTGTTATATTTGACACATATGCTGAATTTCACCAGGCTTAATATAGTCATGAAAATGTGTTAATTATCTGGAAGTTGTAGTATATTTGACTGGAATATGTGGAATTCAGGAACCCAAGCACTAGTTGGTCTACGATAGTCTCGGATTAACTCACAGTGCGTCAAGTTTACGACGATATAGCTGCCCAAGCGAGAATACGTGCAGCTTGTTTCGAGGTTTCAAATGTCACCGAGTGTAAAACGTAATCCTAGGTTACCTACAGAAAGCGCAGTACGACGACTGAACTCATGTAACGAAATTTGTACTTTTTTTCCATTTAAATAATCAAATAACACATCGATAAAAAATGTAGGCGTTACAAAATTTGCTTTACGCAGAATCACACACAGGATACCTGAGATGTCATTCTTGTAATTACTAGGGTATAAAACTAATGTCTGTGTGGATTACGCGACACGAGTAATAGTACGCGGGATTGTAAATTCATTCAAGCACCAATTGGACTTTTAAAAATGCAGTGTTATTATTTTTTCGCTATTGGATACTTTAACAGACAAATCCTGGATGATTATGGGCTAAAAGAAACCTGCAGAATAACAGGGGTCGAATCCCACTCGGCCCGTTCAATAGTAAACCTGCCAACTCGCTGAGGCAACGAGCGGTCTTTCAACAAATAGCTGAGGCTTTATAATACAGAAACTGTGGAGTCGAGCTTAAGGAAATTTAAATTCACGGAATTCCTCCATACTCACATTCAAGTATTCGTGACGATAAAATATAATTAAATGTTTCTACTGTTCTCGTTACTAGATATAACTAACAAAAGTATTTCCCTTTCCTGTTACTTTATGAGTCACGCAGTAAAATTATCGGTATTTATTACCAACAATTATTGGAAAACCAGTTGCCACTGATTTTATTAACTCTGCAGCTGAAGTATTGTATATTCACAACACATTATTTTAGAAAACAGAAATTGTTTACCTAGCTCAAAGCTCATAGCAAACTTGTTTCTATAACACATGCTTATTCATATTCAACACACGTTTTACACATTCCTCTCTGGGGTTTTGTGAGATTTGCTCTAATTTATTTTTAGTGCTAAAAACATAGCTAGTTTCCAAAAAATTCCTTGTATAAATACAAAAAAAAATTATGTTACAGGAAATATTTTTGGAATAACCTACATGCTGTTGTTGGTTATCGCATACTAAAATACAAACGGACCCGATGAATGGCCGTTAGTGTTGCATTTGGACTTCGAGAATTTGTTTTTGATTCAAGCGCGTTCTAAAAATATCGGTCAACAATTTCTTCGGTTCGGAAATGCCAGCAGAAATGTGTAAACACGACAACAGTGAAGCCACTAGTTCATGTTTTTGTAATTACACCACCCTCGCTTCCTTCATTTCGAAACTTTGCATACAGAACAGAAACGGCAATACCGTATGGCATATGACCTATGACTCAATTGAAGAGACGAGAAACGTTAGCGGAGTCGCGTGACCATTATATAGAAGTCAGAAACGGGAACCCCTGTGTTTCTATTGCCACGGGAACGCAGTTCTTTTGACAACTTTAAGCCAGTAGTAAGCATACAAAGTATGAAGCCATTACTGAAGTTGTATCTGTAGGTCGTTAGACCCTGAAATATTTCTGTGTTTGGTCATAATTACAGGATAGTTGTGAAGCAAAAATCTGGTCCAAAAAACTCTGCTTTTTGTCGTTTTCCATGCGTTTGTCAACTGAGTTGAAGTTTTTATCCTTTCGTAATTAACGGGCAACTACCTTTTTAAAACATTAATAATTACTGTTTTCCTTAATTTTTTTTTTTTTACTCTCTTCTAGACGCTGTCAACAGATGTAATCTCCGCCCATGAGTAGGTTAACAGTCAATGTACTGTAGCATGTTGTATATCAGCTTAGTTATCTGTGATTCATTTAATTTTGTGTTGTTGGTAGAAATGTAAAGTATCCACCGGCCCGTCGCCAACGAATCTAGTAAGAAAATGAGTGGAGGAAAGAAAGTTCTTACTGTTTCTCACCCTTCTTCTTAGCCATATATATATATATATATATATATATATATATTTCACAATTATTGGATACATATAGCTATTTAAATACTATTGGACATACATACTAGTTTTGTACGGGCCTAGTCGCCTAAGAGTACAATGTTGGGGATCCTACAGTTACAACTGCACCTGCAAACGCGTTTCTGCTCAATACACGATACAGCTCTCTACACATTAAAAAATGTCTGTACTTATACCAAAAATATATTTGGGAACTAGTAGCCAAGTTAATTTTTGTAATACTGCAAGTATAATATAGCAAAGTTCACAACAGTCTGTGATGCAAAAATATACAGGTGCTGTTTATTTTAACAAGTAGGCATTGTAGACATCGCGTTCATGTAAATTTGGAGACGCATTATTAATTCCCAGTGTCGTAAACATATAATAATGTGATTGTAGTGCTTAAAAAAATTTGGGTTAACTAGTTTTCAAGGGAATATTTGTAAAAGTACAAAATATCTTACTCGGTACAGCTACTTTGAAAACATTCATTTTAAAAAACGTCCGTCAAAGTTTTTCTAATGAACATTCATTATTGAGCAATATCTTCATATATTTGTATGTGCTGTGAATTTTTTTGGCCTTGAAAATACTGAATTGGTTTCGTTCTTGCAAAAAGCAACATTTCGTTCTGGAATCGGCACTATTATTGGTGATGTAAACTATGAATTAGTTCTTATTCACTTTACGTGAACGTAGCATTTTTGACCAACAAGTGACTTATGTTTAAAGAAGTGCCTAAGTTATATTAAATATTTATGGAGATAAATTTATCAAACTGTAGTGACAACAGAGCCTACCGTGTATTTTATGTATAAATTCGCGTTGCCACATGACTTTTTTTTTAAGATAATACGATTTGTTAACAACAGAGATCTGCAAAATTTACGTTATAAAATCCGTTCACGGTTACTTCACACTTTTCTGAAGCCCTGCCAAAGTTCTACTTCCAGGATATTCCTCCGCCTCGTGCAAACTAAGCTTAACTAAGTTTGGAAAATAAAGCCCGAAGACAACCCACCGCATTCCTACGCTCTCATTTGTAACAATATTTTGCATGAGAACTATTTCTTACTAGGCGTTACCAACACACATGTTTTCTCACTGTTTTAAATTAATATTAATTATAAATGAAATATTTTAATTTATAGAGAGAATGTAAATAATATTTTAATTCAACAAAAAAAACAGTACTTTAATGAACACAAGTATAAAACGCTTGTGATGCATGGCATATTTAGGAAATAACTAAAAACGTCACACATGGGGTAATTTTTCAAAGGTTCGATTCAAAACGTGTGAAGAAACTGCTAATAGGCTATAATCTGACTGTAGGCTTGACACGAACGGCTGGTTTGTCCTCCAGAGCTTGTCTTTCGTTCATAGGCCGCTGTCTCCGTGAACTCATACATGTATACTCTCCGACTGGACAACATAGGATTTAGCCGCGCTCTTCTCGAGTGTTTTTTTTTTTAATTGGTCCAGATTCGTCTAGGTTGTTTCGCAGTAATTCTGTTCCAATGGCAAATGTAGCACAAACGTAGGGTTCACATGCTTCAAGTATAACCTGTTACAAAATAACGAACAACTTGCATGTCCCTAGGTGCTAAGTAACAACCACTGTGAAATGTTACAGGCTGCATTCGTAACCTTGATCCTCGGGGCTGGCGTCCTTGTTCGCCGGAGGATATATAATGTTCTTGATCTCTCGTGGAGCCGCTCTTGACTTATCGTCAAGAGGCTGAGGCACCGTCCCCTCTCTTGTTGCGGGCCTGGGGGAAATGAGGGGCCTGGGAGGGGGGAGTGGTCCACAGGCGAAGGGGAAAGCTGTATGCATGTGCTCTTTCTTGTTTGCATGTGAGTAAATATGGGCGGGATTACTGCTAACGAACGCAGAGGGGGGATAGCGCTCACGCCGCATTTTTAGAAGAAAAAAACTCTATATGTGCGTTCCAAACAACGCCGATCTTATTCCCCACACATTTCTTTCAACCCCTCCCCTCCTCGCGCCATCTTTGTTTTTATCTCTACCGGCCATGCATAACGTCTGAACACGTCAACAAAAGTCTTTTGAAAATAATTATTTGTAGCCTTAAGGCTGCATACCGTACAGATGTGGCGGAAAAAAAGAAAGACTTTCGAATGCCTTCGTTGCCGGGCAGTTTTTGTTTTGAATATATTAAGCACTTTATGGCGATTTAATGAAGTGCAGTTGAAAATAATAGCACTGACAATTACGAGCCCGTAAGAAAATAAACAGCTCTGGAGCTTAGTACCTATTTATTATTTTTCTTCATTAGATTGCTTTCTAATAAATGAAAATAAATTACGCTTATAACAAATGTTCTTCCACTACACTACCATACAAACAAAAGGCTATTTATGCGGGAACCATGACTCAATTAAATATCCAATAGAATTTGAGAATTTTTGTCAGACTTTTCAAAACCACGCATAGCGTCTAATTAAGATGTTCCCTCGCAATATTTTGTAAACATAAAAAAAATTAAAATCTAAATCATGACTTTAAAAATAAGAAAAAAAATTCACTGCTCATGTGGTATGAACTCTTGAAATCAATTCATAAACTTGGGAACTAGTAAATAAATTACTAGGACCATTGAATAATGCCTCGTACTTGAAAATATATTTACTGAGAAATAATATTACACCACTATTATAGTTGTATGTCACCAAAACATTCTCTGCCATAAGACAATGTTTTCTGTTCACACTGCCCTGCCATGCAAAGAGATTTCCTGGCTGTTTGCGTGTAAATACTGTTCGAATATTCTATCAATTCTGAGAAATTAGAAGTCGCAAACAGCTGTGTTGGTGCACAACATTCGGGATAATTTTCTATTTAGTTCAGTCGAACTGTTGTTAATATGACACTAGAATAGAACCTACTTTTCCCCAATTGATTTTTCCGAAAAAAAAAAAATGTATTTTACCAAACGGCGTATTCTTACCAATGGAAGTTAATGCCTTCACGCAGGAAAATGTTTTTGGTGCAATTAAAATACACAAATAAAATTACTCAATGAGAATTCAATTTCCAGCACTGTAATGAAATCTGTTTGCGTTGGTAGTTTCATTAAAAAACAGGTACCGATAAAAGATAATCACTTCGCAATTTTTATTTGCACAGTTGTGTAAATTTACACCTCATGGGATAAATAATTTCGCATGTTTAACTGAAACAGAAAATATGTATTATGTGAGAGACAAAGCTAAATTTATAACTGTATGAGGCTCATCGTAAAAAATTAGTTAAACGGTAAAAGGGATCGTTTTTGACCTTTTTTTTTTCATTTTTTGTCTGTTTTGGTGCGCATATTTTACAGTTTTTCTCAAAACGATGTCGTACATCAGGATATTTTATGCGTTCCACGTAATTTACAACGTTCAAAACGTATGCGAACTGATTACACTGGCGACACAAGTCGTGTGCGTAATTTTCCGCGACATTTTTGATACGAGAAAATGATGGTTGACTAAGTCTTCTCGTGTTCAAAGCCACAGTAAGTAGTCTGTACTGTGGATCTCGTTAGCAAAGAAGTATTAAATATGATCAGTATATGTCGTTGTTATCGTTTCCAGTTTTTTCCTATAATACATAGAATAAAAAAGGCTGAGTTTCACATTCCTTGTCTGCTTTAGTGTTTGATATTTCGGGACATTATTACTATATTTTCGTTATTTAGTTTATGCAGATCTGATTTACAATTCAGTTAATGGTTTCCAAGGAGCGTTGCAGCTGAGTAATCTCCGCACTGATTACAGTTTTGAAGTTTAGAGTTTCGCACTCTCTTATAACTGCAGAGCTCGTTATAGGGTGATACCGCAGAGATTTAATCAGTGCATTCCCCGTGACTACGATCTAGTACATGTTGCACGTTAAGCATACTTATGGTAAGTACTGCACACACACACAGTTAGGCATCAGTGCCCATTGCTTCGAGCGTGTTCCTTGAGGGTAATATTACTCCTGGAAGTAACTGTACTTTTATTTTATAAATGGTTTACGCTAATATCGCACCCAGCACGCAACACTTAGTTAATTGATTGCACCAAGCACGCTCAACACAAATATAGTGCACACCAAAATACTACATGACAGCAACAGTTGAGCTCATATATAAATATGTAACTAAACAGGGTATATTTGCAAGCAAAACAATGCCTTCTTCACAACATAATTATTGTTGAATCAGCAATTAAAATATTTTAAAATACATTTTATTCAGTTAACGAAGCAAAACTAAAAGAAGCTACGTAATCAGAATATAATTATTGTGTTAAAATATCATGATAAAATTGTGAGATTAGTGTGTATTTTGATGTTCTGTGTTTATTCTGCATATTTTCTTAGATCATTGACAAGTAGTTTCATTGAGTGTCGTCCCTCTGAATGGGCCAAACAGAATTCAGTTTTTGTAAGAATAGTACGTTTGTTATTTGCGAGAAACTAGATGAAGGACGTAAAACATTTAGTTATGGTAAAGTAAAAGCAAATTTTAAAACAAATCATTTACAGGAGGTGCAGTATTTTGAAAAAAAAAAATGTTATCGGTAATCGACCATATATATTATTTACATATTTTTCTTGGTGGTATTATTAGGCCCTCTTCTATCAGAATAGGCAAACCTTGCTGACTACAGTGGAAATCTGAGCACGGTTAATCTATTTGATATGGGTAAAGTAGCTGTGGGCTGCCTACCAAGCTCCTTGTTTCCAAACTAGTGAGGTGGCGCAGTCGTCAACTACTGGAGTCACATTCTGGAGAATACTGGCTCGATTCCCGATCTGGCCATCGTCACTTCGGTTTTACGTAGTTTTACAAAATCGCTGGAGGCGAATGCTGGAACTGGTCTTGACCGCAGGTTGTGGTCCTTTCCTCTCCCGTTGCTGCTTCTTTGAACAACTTGCTCCGTGAGTGAGTGTGTGAGTGTGTGTAGACAACACACACACATCTTGACATCGAGGTCTTGAGAGCTGGTGAGGGTGGAGCGAGGTGAGTATGGAGCAGCGCCGGAATGAAAGGCCGAGGAAAAAGGGAGATCCCCGAGAAAAACCGCCGACAAGTGGCCTCGTCCGGTACGATTCCCACATGAGAAAATCCGGGAGCGACTCCACCGGGAGTCGAACCCGGTTTGCCCAGGTGGGATGCGAGTTGTCTAGTCACTGCGCCACCGCGGCCCCCAACTTGCTCCGACTGTAATGGCATCGCTGTCGACGAGACGTTAAGTCCTATTTGCCTGCTTATTTCCACCCACTCCAAAAATAACACTTATAGCAAAAAAGCGGGTTCGTTTTCTGCGGAAATGTAATTGTAAAACGACCGCAAGAAACAAA
This sequence comes from Clitarchus hookeri, assembly GCA_002778355.1. Classification (NCBI taxonomy): domain Eukaryota; kingdom Metazoa; phylum Arthropoda; class Insecta; order Phasmatodea; family Phasmatidae; genus Clitarchus; species Clitarchus hookeri. The sequence goes on along the minus strand of NQII01001590.1, from coordinate 261,282 downwards.
AGTTACCTGAATGCTCTAATACACAACAGTAAAATATGCGTGTCTAGGAATGTCATGAACGGGTCCACGCTCGTAGGCATACAACACGGGAAATATATTCGGTCTCTCTTTTCCTGGTTGTTCATTGCTGGCTTCGGGATCTTTCTGGTCGAGTCGGATACACATGAATCCAAACACAAACAACGTACAAATGTTCACATGCTTGAAGTCTACCCTGGCACCAAATGATGAACGAAAATTCCCCCACCTATAGTGAACACACGGACTCGTCCTTGAGTGTAATGTGGTTTGTGGGTGCTGCTGCACTTGTGGTCTATGAACGATTGTTGATATGGTTCGTAGTCNGTCCTTGAGTGTAATGTGGTTTGTGGGTGCTGCTGCACTTGTGGTCTATGAACGATTGTTGATATGGTTCGTAGTCGTTCATTATTCTGTTATTAGACCTCCTATTAGCTCAGTCAAATGGAGGAAAATCGTCACTTACAGACAGCGTCTATGATGGCGGAACACTTCATTTATTTGAAATGCGTTGAAAGTTAACACATTAAGACACAAATAAATAACTTTGGGTGCTCCGAAGCGCAGAATTTTTAATTCGGAATTGCACAAGTACCGGTACGACGCTCTGATACACGTATATCAGGACCAATTAANAAGCGCAGAATTTTTAATTCGGAATTGCACAAGTACCGGTACGACGCTCTGATACACGTATATCAGGACCAATTAAACGTGTTTGTATTAGTTGTTTATGGAACTACGAACTATGTTATCAACAAGGAATAATGTCTCCTACCGCGTGAGGGACTTCCCTTGTTGGCTGCTGTTTCCTGCTGTGCACTGTGCATATTTCTACATACATTTCCTGTGCAATGTATAACTCTAATTTGAAATGGTTAAGAAACAGTCAGAATTTCACGTGACGAACCGCTGTCTCTACTCGTAACATCACCGAGCGCCTCACATGAAACTACTGGTCAGCATAAGGACACCAGTAGTCCGCTGCGTAACCGTGGACTAACAATGATCTCGCTGTCTGCGCACAACCTGTCTCCGAGTCCCAGCATTCAACTGCTTCGCTGCCAACGCGTGCAGCGAAAACAGCTTGGATTGGATTTGAGGTTAGAACACTGATTAGTACACAAGTGCTTTGAGATGCGTGTACACTTCCTCTAGCCAATTTAAATTGCAGTTCGATTCAATTAAAATTGGTGAAAGTATTTTATTCACGTAAAAGTGCTTGTCTTCTGAAAATTGAGACCCAAACAAATGCGTTCATCAGGTGATTTTTACAGCTGTGTTCCTTTGCGGTAGGTCGTTGTTGGGTGCATGCGCAGAAGACGAAGGATCGGTCTACCTTATTTGTAGTCTATGACAGTACAGTCCGTTCACGGTTACTTGCAACTTCTCTGAGGTCCTGTTCAAGTTCTACTTTCAGGATACTCCTGCCCCTAAGTGCAAACAAAGCTTAAAAATGTCTAAAAAAAAATGTCACCAAAGCGACAACGCACCGTATTCCTGCGCAATCAGTGTAATAATATTTTGTATTAGCACTATTTCTTACTAGGTATTACCAATACACCTATTTTCTCTCTGTTTTTTATATCAATTACAAACGTAAAATATTAAAAATTTTAAATAAAATATTATTAAAAGTTTATTTAAATTTTATAGCAAGGTATTTATATGTAATTAGACCTGTAAAACGTGTGTCATGCATGACATATTTAGTAAACGACAAAGCTAGTCATACATGGGGTATATTTTCAAAGGTTTAATTTTAAAAGGCGAGAATAAACCGCGAATTGACTGTAGTGAGTACATTTTTTAAATGGCATCACCTAAACATTCTTATCAATGTGTGACGCAAAAATTATCACTTACAGGTGGCTGCGAGGCAAGTAAGCTGTGAGAGTCACTCGCATCCATCAACACAGAAGCACCGGGCTGTGTATTTCCAACTAACAACTTCCCATTGATTCGAACAACAACGGGTACACCAACCCTACTGTACAGCGTTCTTGATCTAGCTGTTAGCTAATGAAATGACAAGCTGACTGCTACAAATAAACTGTTATTCCAAATGTAACCTAATTTACAAGCAATCGTCTTAATTACATCACTTCATAAAATTGTATTTTATTTGNACTGTTATTCCAAATGTAACCTAATTTACAAGCAATCGTCTTAATTACATCACTTCATAAAATTGTATTTTATTTGTAACATTTGTGTGTATTTTATTGCCACAACACGAGGATTACAAACACAAATACAACTATCAAATTGTGATCATGCGTATTACGCCTTGAAGATAAACGACTATATTTATATATATTTATATTTATGTATAATGCAGTTCTCTGTAAGCTGGAGTCTGTAATTATGTACGAATTTAAACCTCACTGACAAGACAGTAATTCAATTGANACTGTTATTCCAAATGTAACCTAATTTACAAGCAATCGTCTTAATTACATCACTTCATAAAATTGTATTTTATTTGCAACATTTGTGTGTATTTTATTGCCACAACACGAGGATTACAAACACAAATACAACTATCAAATTGTGATCATGCGTATTACGCCTTGAAGATAAACGACTATATTTATATATATCTATATTTATGTATAATGCAGTTCTCTGTAAGCTGGAGTCTGTAATTATGTACGAATTTAAACCTCACTGACAAGACAGTAATTCAATTGATCTTTGTTATATTGTTAATTTTCTGTCGAATGAGAGCCCTCCAGGACATGTGGAATTACAGGAATTGATTTAGGCACACTTTTCCAAAGTCTGTCTAGTTCTCGAACAAATTCTCGAAAATTTCTCAATGTATCAACGGAACTATTATATATATCGGAAAATCCCTAAAAATGTATTTCTAGACGTATTAATTTGTAGATATGTATTTATATTTATAATTGTAAGGTATTTTTTCAACACGACCAAGTTCTTTCCATGCAGACGAATAACAGACGTAGAATGTAAGAGTAGTTCAAATCCGACAGACCCAATAGTGTGATAAAACGTCTTCAAGCACAGTGGTCAGGGGGAAACGTCACACGTGAGCACAGTGTATTTATATCAACCCTTCAGTGGAATTTTTCCTGTGCCCAATNTGGTCAGGGGGAAACGTCACACGTGAGCACAGTGTATTTATATCAACCCTTCAGTGGAATTTTTCCTGTGCCCAATTACTCTCGCCATATATAATGAAAATACTTTGAGGAGACGTTTAAAAAAATCACGTATCGGTGGTAATTGCTTTGGAGATACTGTGTTTCATTTCGCCGCGTTCCTTCTTGTAATAATGTGGACAATTTCGCTAATACATTTCACCTATAACCCATTCAGTTCCAACGTACATAACATACCGTAAGATTATCTTTGGCGATCTTCCATGTGGTGCTAAGAAACAGTACCTTACAAAATATTTTTAAAATTGTGTTGCAAGCAAGGTTGTTTTATAAGCTGTATGGAACGTAATATTGCAAAAAGAAATAAAAAAAAAGGTACACTAAGTTCCAAAAATACGAAACCCGTAGGAACTCCAAATTCAAAGATGCCACACTCTAAATTCCACTCACCTTGGCGGAGAACGAGACCGTATTGCTTTGCAGTTACAGTTAAAAACGCTACCCACTGAGCCACAGAATCTCTGTAAAGGAAATAAAAGTTTNACCGTATTGCTTTGCAGTTACAGTTAAAAACGCTACCCACTGAGCCACAGAATCTCTGTAAAGGAAATAAAAGTTTTAAAAAAAAATTATAATATTTGACAGATTTTTAATATCAATTTTTGTGGGTGATAAAATCCTACTGTATAAATACTCACAAAAGACGAAAACGTATTGGTAAAGGTGTTGAGATCTTAAAAGAAAAGTTTGTTAAGAAATTTCTCGTTATTAATAGTTTCAGCTTTCCGGCCAAAATGTAGTATACTCATCGTTTTTTCACACTTTTTGGATCAACTCTTTGGAAATTCACCCCATAAATGGCATTTTTGATTGTTTCTTATACATGCCCTGTATCACAGGCGTATTATACTTCTGTTAACATAAAGGTTTCTTATTTATGGTTCAGTTTTGCTTTTACTTATGTTTTATAAACAAATTACAATATTTCATTTATACTTAATGTTAAAAAAAAACCGCGAGATAATAAGTGTGTCGGTAATGCCTAGTAATAAATAGTTCTCCTGCAAAATGTCACTTAATTAAGTGCGCACGAATACGGTGTTATTTGGTGTAATTTTCTAGACTCAGTTAAGTTCTGTTGTCATGAGGCGGGGGAACAGTCTGGAAGTAGAACTTTAGCAGGGTTTCGGAAAATTTCGAAGTAACCGTTGAAATTTTAAATGTGTTAACCCAGTCAATCAAAGGTAAATGTGTAATTTGTTATGCGTTGCAACGACCGAAATGTTTGTTCGGAACTCTACAAGTGTGTATAGCGCTATGTGTTACGTAGAAACCAATAACAAATGTATATTTGATGTCGGTAGTGCACACTGCAAGACCTCAATGGCCAGTGATGGTCTACGTGGGTAGCTTAAGAAGCTCGTGAACCTCGCTCCTGCACTCAGAGAAAGGTTTATTCCAGCCAATCAAATACTTGTTTGTAGAGGGCCGAGAAATGTTTGCTTGCGCCAACAAAATATGTTGTTAAGTAAACAAAATTTTAAAATAAAAAAAAATAAAAAGAGTAATAATAATTGACTTTATCTGGCAAAATACACGCTTGAATAAACAAAATCTCTATTGGTCCAAAAGAAATTTGACTGCCAACAAAATAAAGTTTAATCAACTGTGTGTATTTGATTGTCCACTAATTTAATTGTCCTCTTTCGAAAATACAGCTGAAGAGCTTTTTTTGTGGCAATTAGCATAGTAACGGTGTTTGTCAGTGCATGTTACTGATGCTTAATAATGGCACTAACATGCTAATAAAAAAAGTTAAAAAGAAAACTTAATAGTGAAGCTGTATGATTTGAAATATGTATTTGGGCACGTTATGTATTTGAATTGTACTCTCTAAGAAATTATTCGGAAATTTACCATAAAGGGAGTGTACACGCTTAGTGAGAAAGCGGGAATGGTAATATCTTCCCCTATACATTCATTGTAGCGTTACTACATTTGCCCAGGAAACAGTCAAATGCATAGGGAAGTTCCCATATTTATATAGCAGCGACGCTGAACATTCCTATATGTGCAGTTTGATGTGTGGTATTACTTCCATATAGTGTATAGGTTAAAAACTTCCATTAGAGTTTAGGAAGCTTACCATCAAATTGTTTACAGTGTATGTCTGTATAACATTCCTTGCTTCGTTAGTAGTCACTTTAGCTAAGGTTGCTCGTGCATATTGATCGGGCGTGGATGATCTAGAATCGAATCTCCGTTGTGGTTCGAACCTTTTTTTACTTTAAACGGAATTGTTTAATGCACTTACAACCACGCAGATCTTCTATTGCACCAACCAAATCTCATTTCGGGGTAACAAATTTATAACAACGAAATAATTTGGTTTTAAAAACTAAATATTTCCCTATGCAAACAATTAATTTGGTTGCGCCAAACAAATTTGGTTTGATTAAACAAAACCAGTATGCTGTATGTTATGAATGGTTCACATCACTAGAGTCGAAACTAATCCTACAATTCATTGGAAGTCGTAACGAAACTAGTGCGGTTTCGGCCTAAGTACAAAAAGCATTAAAAAAAAATTTTACTTGCAACACCTGAATCTATTTATTAAGGTAGGACTGAAAGGTTTAAGTACTACATAGTCTACAACTCATGCGCATTGACATTATAGTTTTTACGGCTGTATCGCCATTTAGTGAACCCTCTCTGGACCACTACGAGTTAATAGGAAGCCCGCAAGAAAGTGAGGATCAAATACCTTGTTCTGGGGTTAAACTCACAACATTTTGGAGTAGCAGCAAATGAGAAAATAACTGAGGATCGAATACGCAGAATAAGCATGATTAGTTTAGTGTTATAGGTCACTGATTCTGCGACATTTTCAACTTCCTGCCTAATTGTCCAATACTTGCATGGTATTGTCCGGTAGGCCAGCCCGGCCTACTCACGCAAAACGTTACATTTCGACCGCAAACCCCAGTGGTTGTACAAGACCATTTCCCCAACAGAAATGTTCGTACCAAAGTAACATAATTTGCTATTCTATTCCTTTCCAGTCAGTTCCGTGACATATGTATATATATATTTTTTTAATAACGAATTAAATATTCATATGCTGCATTGGTCACGTGCGTTCCCTGTGAACATTTGCGATCAAAGTAAGCGTATTCGTGTATTTTATGTAGGTAGCGGAAAATTCGCTGGTTCGGTGAACATAGATAGTAGGTATAGGTTTCAAAGATCTCTGTGTATTTTAGTGGTTGTCTCGTGAACATTAACTATTTACACAATTAGAATTTACTGTGCACATGAAGGTTATCTTTAGAGACAGAGGTTGTTATTTCGCCCTCTTCCTTGAGGTCCCGGGTTTGAGTCCCGATTAGGAAGCCTCTGTTTTCAGACGTGAAGCTAGGGCGATGTAGAATGCAAGTGTTCCTCCAGATCACCCTAGTGCTGTGAGTGCGGCGACATTGAAAAAGCGAATTTTAATCAATTAATCTCAGCGTTTCCCCCGAGGCTGACTGGCTAGATCACACAATCATTTCTGCGAATTCGCGGAAACTCTGCTTAAGTTTACTAGATAGTTTTCTTCTGTATTTTATGTTAATAAAAATATTTTTGTAAGTGAAAGTTTGTTTTTTTTTTATGTGCGTTTTTCACTGTATATAAAAGAGAAATTCAAAGAAAAATTATAAAATTATCCTTTGGTGCGGGAATTTGAGCACGAAACAGGGGCAGTAAATATCTGGGACGGTAAACAGTTACTCGCAACGCATTCATAGAAAAAAAAAACTACAGCGTAAAAGTGGATTGACATGTTCGTAAATGACGCCAACTAGATGGAGCGAGCTAAGCGTGTTTCAGTGCCACGGTCGCACTTCACCAGGATTAATGTTATATCTGCATTCAATCAAGCTTTGTTTGGTTTGCCCATAAGCTGCCAGGAAGCGAGTTTTCGTTCTGTTAAGTAGGCCAGCTAGACACCAAAAAAAATCGTTATTTATTATCTTCACGAAATACCGTCCAACTTGTAGACATTAACATTCAGTATTCTTGCCTCACGCAAAAAAAAATTTGATCGCATCATTTCTGCATCAAAGTACACGATACCCCATTCAATACTGACTTGTGCAAGATCTGCCATAGCAATTTTTATACCAGCTGATACGGCAGCCGTCTTCATATGTTTCACCTTGTGCGACTTGGTTCCACACCATGTTTGGTGATAGGACCTGTCCTGTTTTCCGTAGCACCTTTCGTACTTGCGCAGTCGCACTGATAAGTAATAATTTTTTTTTTGTATTTTTATTAAAAATTGTTTTGGAAACTAGTTTTCAAGACCATGTATTACTGTAACACTACAAGTGTATTAGAACGAGTTGTTTCGCACTTTCTGACGTCAATATGTCAAGCTTCTGTGTATTATAACACGTAAGTACTGCAGACTTCAAAATTATTTATAAATTTTGAGGTGTTATACAATTAAATTTATTCCGTTTTATAAAGCTCTATGTCGTAAACACACTATATTTCACTTGTAGCGTTACACAAAAGATGTTAGCAATTAGTTTCTAAAGAAATTGTCTGTAAAANTATATATATATATATATATATATATATATATATATATAGCCGGTCTCAAGAACCAGTGCATTTTTTTACAGTTGTGAAAAAATCCTCGTGTACAGTTATTTTCATGGCAAAATATTCTCTTTTGACATACTGAGCAGTTTTCCAATCAGCTAAGTGTGTTTATGTAAACAATCTGTGGTGGAAGTGACTCTGATGCAGCTAAGGAAATAGCTGTAAACAGGCCTGCCTTCAGAAATGTAAAAAAAAAAAAAAGTTTACTCATTCGTGAGACAAACTATAGTTATGGGAGCGAGTTAGAGAACTTAAGTGTTAAGAGAAAACACTATGCGAATTCATTTAGGCAAACACTTGAAACTGCAAACATCAAATTGTAATTTTCGTTGGTTTAAAACACNAACACTATGCGAATTCATTTAGGCAAACACTTGAAACTGCAAACATCAAATTGTAATTTTCGTTGGTTTAAAACACTCCAGTACTAGTGATTAAACTGTTTTAATTTACTGCGGTAGTGAAGCGATATTAATATGTGCTAATGCTACACAAGTATACACAAGTAACTGACCTCTATCAGATCATAGATGGTGTTCATATTTACTGTGAACCATATGCTCATGTTCAANAACACTATGCGAATTCATTTAGGCAAACACTTGAAACTGCAAACATCAAATTGTAATTTTCGTTGGTTTAAAACACGCCAGTACTAGTGATTAAACTGTTTTAATTTACTGCGGTAGTGAAGCGATATTAATATGTGCTAATGCTAATTATACACAAGTAACTGACCTCTATCAGATCATAGATGGTGTTCATATTTACTGTGAACCATATGCTCATGTTCTANTTATACACAAGTAACTGACCTCTATCAGATCATAGATGGTGTTCATATTTACTGTGAACCATATGCTCATGTTCTAGCATATCAAGTGTGCCTTATGCCAGTACGCCATCTGCTGTCATGTGACAGAAAACTTCCAGGCCGTCTCACATAGCGGCTGGCATACCGGATCGTGCACAAGATCTTATACAATCTTGTAAAAGTGTAAATACGACAGCGGGTATCGTGTAATATCGGCTTTAGGCCCGATACAACTATAAAACGTAAGCTGTGCAAGGAAACCTTCTCAGCAGTTATTTACGAACACAGTTAATGGTCTCGGGAATTCATGTTTTATCCTGGTTTCGTACTGTGTACAGTCGGGTCACAAACCGGCACCTAGTGGAACCTGCCCTCTGTAAAAGTCTCTGCTTCTCTGAGGTTAGATTAGCTTTGCCGGTTAGATTAGAATCCCAGCTAGTATCGTTGCACCAAAAGGAAATTGAGTTTATTGCTACGACTACTAGGCCTAGTTGATATAAGTGGCTGGCGTCATGTTGGTCGCTGCAAGTTGTTCGATATCGTCTATTTGCGGTATCTTCACACTTTCTGAAACAAACCGTTGAGAAATCTCCCTATGTTTGACCTGTTTGGTTTCTTTCTAAATACGTCATGTATCGCAAGCTGTTCATACTTCTGTTAATGCAGACCTTCACTTATATTTTATCTATAAATTATAAAATTTAATTTATAATTAATGTAAATAAAAACAGAGAGAAAAAAAGGTGCATTGGTAATGCATGGTAAGGAACAGTTCTCACGTAAAATATTATTAGATTTCAGTCCACACAAATACGGTGCGTTGTCCCTTTAGCATAATTTCTAAACTCTGTTAAGCTTTGTTTGCACGAGGCGGAGGAATATCTTGAAAGTAGAACTTCAGCAGAGCTTCAGGAAAGTTGGGAGTTGCCGTGGCGAGCGGTGGGTAGGTAGGGCTTGACTGCTCGTTGACGGCGAGGTCATTAGAGACGGAGCAAACTGCTCAGAGAGGAAGGAACGGGCAAGGAATCGGCAAGGGCACGTAATAAGGAACCATCTCGGCATTGGTGTGGCCGGACCGGGGATCGAACTCCATGTTCTCCCGGACGTAGTGGTTGACCACTGCACCATCTTGCCCGCCGGGGTGGTCAGGACGAAGTCGCTTGGTCGAGCCCGGCCCGATGTCAGAGGGCAACAAGCCACGTCCGAAGAGACGAGATGAACAAGGCAGCCCTCGCGTGCGTGCGCGAGGGAATCTCTTTTGTCCGGAGGAGAGACGGTGATGGCTGTGGAGGGGGCGCAATTACGGGGATGACGGGCGGGTGGCAGATGGAGCCAAAACAGAGGCCTGAGGGTAGGAGTCTGCCTGCAGGGTTGGACGCCATTGTCGCAGGCGGGGATGATGCGCCGAGCTGGTATCGCCCAGTAATGATGAGTGCACTTTGCGGCCAGCGCGCGAGCTGCCTGCGTACCCGCGATAACAACTCCACGGGTATTTTACTTCACTTTCACCCCCTCCCCCGCTTATCTTTATACGTCTCTCCAACCCCGCCAGCATTGTCTTTTGTGCGCCTTTTGTTTCCGCGAGAAAACCTCAAAAGAGATTCTATCAGCGGACTTCCCCTCCAAACCNCTTTCGTTGATTTTCTTTGACTTCACAAGAGGCCAGAAAGTACTGCATTCAAAAAAAAAATATATATATATATGCCTTCCAAAATGAGATATTTGTATATCGTATATATTTCCCGATACTTGTGATTACTTCAACGAAATTTTTCGAGGAAACGGAGTTTCCTTTCTTGCCTGTTCAATACTTTTTATTTCATCCTGTGAAGTGAATAATACGCGGAAAGCATATTTCCCTCGCATCTTGGCGGTTACAGCTGCTTTCTTTGTCGTTGTTGATCAAACAATATCTAAATATCTTTAAAACATTTCTTGTTTGCGAAAATGTTGAGGGAAGACATCGTTTTGATAGAAAAAAATTCGCCGATATCATCCATAGATGTTCTCGGAATGCATTTCATTGCGGATATATTATACTTCACCACTTTGCCTTTTTGCTTGAATACGAGCGTATAACCGTCATTTCCAACCGTTCCAACTTGAAAGGCTTTCTAACGTCTAGTGTATACAACAGATTATTTATATAGGCCTGTGTTTTCTCTCGCCTCAAGTTGCTGGTATCTAAAACTATAGCATTTCTCCTAACGTGGAAGTTTCTGCTGCACGCATTGATGTCATTGTATGTTAATTTATGGCACAGAATAGATGAAGGCACAGAAGTGGATAATTTGATGTAAGCATTCTCGGTCACCTTTAGCCAACGCCAATCTACGAAATTGGGCCTTATCATTGATTGGCTGCCACGTGGTATAGAAGTTTTCCAATTGGTTGGGCTGCTCTGTGAAGTTCGTCTCCGGGGGACCTAAGTGACACTGTATTCCAAAGACGCTACCTTTGAAAGTCTTTGGTAGATCATAAGCTACCGATGCCGGTAGCGCTTAACTGTATAAGCGTATTCCTGACATTACCAAGTTTTATTTCTTTATTAAGTTTGTGACTACTGCAAATTCAAGGCGACGAACCCCTAGTCTATGCCGTTTTCATTATTTGCTAAAGTTTAATAAATCGATTGGGCCCACTATATCTCCACGGTCTAGCTATCGCACCTTATCGTGGTTTTACAGTTCGTCATTGTTCGTCGCAGACACCCACAATAACCGCAGGTAACGATATGGCTTATGTTATATTTCTTACCAACAATACAGCGTGACGGCGCGACACAGAAGTCGCGATCTTCCTGCGGCATTTCAAATCTTACTTAATATTGAGATAAGCGCGAGCGAACAGGATGTAAACTACTTTGTTTTAACTAATCATGTGTGCTAGTAATAATTGTTCAACAGAAGTCACGTTGGAACAGCTTGTGAATCTTAAACAGCTTTATAAATTAAATCAAACCAAATTTCGGTTGAAATATATTTTATTACCTTGTACATTATACATAATTATGTAAATTTTGCTGTCTCGATAATGAGTTTAACGAAAACCCTCCTGTAATGTAAAGATTGCTTCAGGTCATACAGAATATTGCGAGATTTTCTCGAAGAGACTAGCTGTAAAATTGCCTTCGGAAGTTGTTCTCAAAGCTACTTTTATTTTTATACTGTCCAGGACAACTGGTCAAGATCCTCTGGTACAATTTTCCTCGGCCAGGATGTTCTCCAAAAATTTGTTGCGGTACAGGGTTTTGCTAGTAAATGTTTCTCGTGTGGTCAAAAGAATACCAGATGAGAAAAGGGATAAGACATCTACCCCTGGATATATAAAAATGGTGATTCTCATTATAATAAAATATCTGCTGTATGTCAAGATATGTAATTTTTAAAAGTGAAATCTGGAGGTTTGATTAAGACTTAATAGTTATACAGATCAGCCAAACACGAAACAAGAGCCACAAACCTCTCTGCATCTGAAACATAAGAATTATATGACACGAGAGATGGAATGGTTTAAGGACATTAATCACATTGCCGTAGTAGTAAAGCTAAGAAGACGTCCTCGTGTCACATCCTTCTTGCATAAATAAATATGACTAGATGAGGTTCTGGGTTAGGATGAGTGTAATCAGCCAGAAGCTAATAGAAATTAACTTAACTCACTGCATTTAAATAATACGTGGACCTTGGTTGAGCATCCCCGTAAAGAGACTATTATTTCAAATAGTTCTGAATCACGAATGAAGAACAGTATTGGTGGTAATGTAAATAGCTAAAGCATCACTTGTGGTGAAAGGGTCCTATAAAAAAGTTGCCAAGTTTGATGTGATCAAAAACGATTTAAAACTTGTTGCTTAAATAACTTTAAAGTTTTATTTGTTTTTATTCAAGAGGAAGTGCTCATGACCCAACCAAATGTTTTCGATAACGGAATGGGAAGAGAATGCCAAATAGACAGAATGTTCTTATTAAAACCAGCAGCACGAACTAGTAATTAAATATTTGATTTTTTTTTGCCAATAAAATTAATCTTATGTATAGTGATGCAACTCCGTGTTTATTTGTGAGTATTAGTTTATACAAGATACTAATTTGGACAATTTATTTCAACGTGATCGAAGTATTTTTTTTCCTCTGGTGTCAGAGTTTATCAGGCCACCCAAAGGACCTCTGAAATGGCTTAACGACTGCTTTCAATCGATACATAATATTTAACGTGCCCTCCAAAGACCGGAAGAGCTCAGATGTTATGCCACTAAACGATCACCCATACAAATGTGTGCCGCTGGGAACGTTGCTTAACTTTGGTCATCGATTAAGATCCCTCAGCCAAGCGCAAAAAGTAGTACCTAGGTACACTTATTTCTAAAGCCACAACTTGATGAAACTCACTTTTTGAATTTCATACATCGACGCTGGAAAGCGGAAATTGTTTAATACGCGACAGTTGCACAGATACACTNCGTGTTTATTTGTGAGTATTAGCTTATACAAGATACTAATTTGGGCAATTTATTTCAACGTGATCGAAGTATTTTTTTTCTTCTGGTGTCAGAGTTTATCAGGCCACCCAAAGGACCTCTGAAATGGCTTAACGACTGCTTTCAATCGATACATAATATTTAACGTGCCCTCCAAAGACCGGAAGAGCTCAGATGTTATGCCACTAAACGATCACCCATACAAATGTGTGCCGCTGGGAACGTTGCTTAACTTTGGTCATCGATTAAGATCCCTCAGCCAAGCGCAAAAAGCAGTACCTAGGTACACTTATTTCTAAAGCCACAACTTGATGAAACTCACTTTTTGAATTTCATACATCGACGCGGGAAAGCGGAAATTGTTTAATACGCGACAGTTGCACAGATACACTCCAAAAACAATACCCTACTTCTTGGCTATCAGGAAAATAATATTTCCTTCCTTTTCTGTTGCCGTAATCAGTTAAAAACCTGGGCCAACATAGTATAATTTAATTTTTCTGTTTTCACATAAATGAATTTTCTTTTCCCAATTGTACCCGCGCGGAGCCGGGCCCCAGTTTGCTAGTCATTCATAAACTAAGTTTCTAGTCTTGTTAGAGTGTGTGGGGGTTTTTTTTTACTTCAGGTTTACAAACAGGGATAAGGAAAAAAAATATTTTCGTAGTGTAATCGAAAAGTTCGTGTTTCTAACTCGAACTACTCACCTACCACACCTTTACGCGAACTATTTCGTTTATATGGATTTTACATGAAAGTGACGAACGCACCTGTCTTTGTTTCAAGTCGTGTTAGAGCGCTTGACGTATTTGCGGTTTATAACACGAGTTTATGAAAAAATAGTTTTATTTTCTTTATTTGCGTGTTGCACTCTGTGTGTACCTACTACTATTGTACACNGAAAGCGGAAATTGTTTAATACGCGACAGTTGCACAGATACACTCCAAAAACAATACCCTACTACTTGGCTATCAGGAAAAAAATATTTCCTTCCTTTTCTGTTGCCGTAATCAGTTAAAAACCTTGGCCAACATAGTATAATTTAATTTTTCTTTTTTCACATAAACGAATTTTCTTTTCCCAATTGTACCCGCGCGGAGCCGGGCCCCAGTTTGCTAGTCATTCATATACTAAGTTTCTAGTCTTGTTAGAGTGTGTGGGGGTTTTTTTTACTTCAGGTTTACAAACAGGGATAAGGAAAAAAAATATTTTCGTAGTGTAATCGAAAAGTTCGTGTTTCTAACTCGAACTACTCACCTACCACACCTTTACGCGAACTATTTCGTTTCTATGGATTTTACATGAAAGTGACGAACGCACCTGTCTTTGTTTCAAGTCGTGTTAGAGCGCTTGAAGTATTTGCGGTTTATATTACGAGTTTATGAAAAAATAGTTTTATTTTCTTTATTTGCGTGTTGCACTCTGTGTGTACCTACTACTATTGTACACGAAGTAGTATTGTGAAGATGTGGTTTTATAAGCTTCAGTTAACGTCGGGATTGTTCGTGTCTCAAAATCGAAGCCATAAGAAAACGAAGAGCTTCCGTATTTTATATTTACGTAACCCGTTTCCGTTATTCGTCATTACGGAGTCCCTTTCCGTAAATAAACTCTACATCTCCGTAAAAGTTTCCGTAAGTATAGAGAAATTTCCAACAGTGCATTATTTCTGCAGACGCAATCCTACCGGTCGCCTCAAATAAAGTAATTCGGTCTCTAAGAGCTATCACGTCTCCAAGGGAATAAACCTACAAAGCGGGTGGTGCTTGGTCTAGAATTGAGAATGATTTCATTTCTTGCAATAAAAATTCTTGTTAAAGCTAATTCAAAATACCAGAATTGCTAAAAAAAAAAAAAATGCATGTGTTTTGTGTGCGTCTAGTGGTCAGAACGGGAACAAATTACTCTACTTACCACCATCTGCCATCGCTAGGTCAAGTGACGCATCGTGGGTGTGTCCACAAAGCAATCTGTTTCGATTCATACGTTAACTGAGAACGNGTCCACAAAGCAATCTGTTTCGATTCATACGTTAACTGAGAACGTCAGTCACCAGTACTCTCATAAAACGGCGTGAGGTTTAGAACATAGACTAAAGATGAGGTAAACCGCTTATTCCTCTTCTGCGCATGTACCCAATATTGACCTACCCCAAACATACACAACTGTCAAAGTCTCATGTTCAACAGTGATGAACGTGTTTGTTTATACCTTATATTTTAAATGGCAAGCACTATTTTAATAATAAAAACAATTATCCAGATTGAATGTAACCAAACTGCATTCCAAATTGGTTAGAGGNGGCAAGCACTATTTTAATAATAAAAACAATTATCCAGATTGAATGTAACCAAACTGCATTCCAAATTGGTTAGAGGCAGTATAAAAACATCTCAAAGCATTTATTTACTAAACAGTTTTCTAACCTCAAATCCAAACCATGCCGATTTCGCTAGGCGTGTTGGAACAAAAGCAGTTCAATGTAAAGGACTCGGAGATTGGTTGTGCGCAGCCGGCGAGAACAGCCTACCTGTTCTTTAGTCTATGGTTTAGACATCTTAGCTGCTTTTTAACACCGTAGAGTGAATAAGGGATAGAGTGATCACGCTAGCTACGCAAAACCACTCGCCGTGTCCCAACATTGGACTGCTCTTCTGCCAACACTACTGTCATAAACGACGTGGATGGGATTTACGCTTAGAAAACGGTTTATTTAAACTAATGCTGTAAGATGTTTGTATATTTCAGCTAGCCAATTTTAATGCAAATTGATTCGATTTGAAAAGGTAAAAGTTTTTATTTATATAAAAGGACTAGTACTTTGGAAATTAATATGTAAAGAAACATGTTCATCACTGTTGACCATGCGACTTTGTCAGAGTTGTATTGGTGTGTGGTAGGTCAGTGTTGGGTACGTGCGCAGAAGAGGTCAACCTGATCTCTAGTCAATGGAACAACATACGTTTCATGTCCACACCAGTTACTGTGGAACCTGGTAAGTGTTTCTGCAGTCACCGGTTGTTTCACATTGTGTTACCCTCCGATTGCATTAGAGACTGCAACACCTACAATTATATACTCATTTGTAACGGAAAGGTTTAGGGTTGGTTTGATACACTAAACTCACGTGATTACAGCTGCAGCTCCTACTGACCATCAGAAATTATACGAACGCAAAAATAAATTTCACAGCTGTGTCTTCAATGTAGGTACACTCAATGACTGGATAATTTTGCAGAAACTGACCTTCCATTCGAGTGTTTAGCTGCGTCGTGATTCTTATGACGTATAACATGTTCGTACCTAAGGTCTGGTTGATGAATAAATAATACCTACATTAATTGACATTCAAGAGTAGCTAAATAAAGTCGTTCAATATCAACCGCATGGTTTGTGCGGCGTCTATTGCTGGTTGGCTGTCAGCTAATGTACTGGGTGGTGACCATGGTCAACTTACTGTATCCTTACATACCGTCGCTGGGAAGACAAACTCACGGATCTGAAATGCGAAAATGAATTATGACTACCGCAATTGTGATCATCGCAACTAGATAAATAAAGTTTGATTCCCAACAACAGGTACACTCACTGAGAGCTGATTCCCTATGCAAAATGAGAAAGAAAACATTATACGGCTATGTACTACAGTAACTCGTAAAGTAGGTTGGTGATCTTGAAACTCGACATTTAAAGTGATTGTAATTCAGTATAATAAAACGTACTTGAGATTAAAGAACTCCATGAGAACTATTGTCTTCAATTTAAATCTGAAATCCCAGTCATATAGAAAGTAGGGGCTTTCATGTTTTTATTCAACAAATGTTTGTAACCCTTAGATGTCTACCTCTTTTAATGTCGTCATTGCCATGCGTGCATTAGTGTACAAATAAATGCTACCTTGATGTAACACTCTTAGGCGAATGGTTGTCGTAGAAACATACAAAGTTTGTAAGGATGAAGTTGGTTTCCTGCGTCTGGCGCCCTTACAAACTTTGTTTCCTCGGCCCCCATTCGCTTGAGAGAGTTTCACTAAGGCAACGTTTTTTGTACGTCAATTTTCAAATGATTATGATCTCATTAAAAGCGATAAATACCCAATGGTTGCACACATTTAATGGATAATAACAAGGCACCCCTTTTATCTCAATGACTGGTGATGATATTATCCAATAATCGATCGCATATTTTAAATCTCGATTCAATACAACAGTAGTTCTTTAATTTCAAGTAGGTTTTTATTATTTCGAATTAAGACCATTTGAAATAACTACTTTCTAGGGCGCCTACCTCCCTTACGATTTTTTGTAAGACAGGTCGTATAATGTTTTCTATCTCATTTTGCATTTGAGAATCGCCTCACAGCGTTTGTACCTATAGTTCAGAGTCATTCTGTATAATGTTGTAAAGATAAGTGTATCTTTGGTCATTAGTTCCCGAGTTATAGCAGTCTGCATCATCATGGTATTTCAGAATGCAAAGAAAAGTGTCATGACAAACTGACTTCACTCAAGAAACGATAGCATGTATATAGTACATACCAAACTATAATATTGGAATTGCGTGTAAACAGTAAATCAGCAGCTTNAAGAAACGATAGCATGTATATAGTACATACCAAACTATAATATTGGAATTGCGTGTAAACAGTAAATCAGCAGCTTCTAAAATAACGACAAACAATCCGAAGTTGGAAGTACTTGGTATAAGAGAGAGATCCCAGTAGATATTGGTGATATAAATCGAACATATGAGCTCAATGAAGGACGTTGTGTGGTTTCAAGTTGTGATGCAGACATTTTGAGTTCATGCCATAGATGTTTAGCTCTATTCTGTTACAACCACTAAACAGAGTGTCTCTAACCTTTGGGGTCAAAATTATAAAGATGGTAGAGGACTCTTAAGTAAATATTTTAAAATGGGGAACGAATGGTCGGAAAAGAAGTTTTATTTCCATAAACAACTTAAACCACATAGTAACAACTTACACCTCCTAGCAATAACTTACACCTCAGAGAAATTGTTGAAAAGGATGACCATCAGTATCAATACATGCATGACAACAGGGTATGAAATATTGCCGCACCATTGCCGCACGAGGTAGACAGCTAGGGCCCTAACAACCCGTTCCTCTTCTGTTTATACTGGGGTTTCATACACCAATGACTTTATGTGCCCCATAGGAAAAAAGTGCAGTTGACTGAGATCTGGCGATCACGCTGGCCATGGGACAGGATCGCCCTCCAAGCCAACGATTCGGGAATGTGTTGTCCAGGTGCCCACGAACATCGACATCGAAGTGCACTGGCGCCCCGTCGAGTTGCAACTACATCCTCTCCCAGACACCAAGGGGTACAGTCTCCAACAAACCCAGCAACACATCTCGAATGAACAGCAGGTAATGCTGACCGTTCGTTCAAACGGGGCGGCAGTAGATAAGGTCCTATTAGGTGATCTTATGCAATTACAGCCAACTAGTTGATATAAAATCGTTGCTGGTGACAAGACATGCGGATGGCAAATGGATGAGTGAGTGAAGAGATTTGGGCGGCTGTTAAAAGCGAGGTCTTAAGAGCCAATGAAGGTGATTTGAGGCGAATAAGGAGAAGCACCGGAATGAAGGGTGGGTGAAACGGGTGATACCGGAGAAAAGCCGCCGACCAACGGCATTGTCCGTCATGATTCCCACATGTGTAAATCCAGTGATCCTGCCTGATATTGAACCCGGTTTGCCTTGGTGGGAGGCGAATAGGCTGAGCGTTCAGCCTCCGTGGCCCTGGTGGCTAATGGATTTTCATCATCCTAGACAAGACTATTGCAGCAGTTGATGACAGCATCACAGGTAAAATAGGCTTTATCCGTGAACAATACAAACTGTATTAGGTTCGGTTCTGTAGTGCAGCGCTGGATAATCCACTTCCAGAATTGAACTCTGGGTTCAAAATCATCTGGCCCCAATGCTAGCACCCATTGCATGTGATAGGGGTGTAATTGCTACTATGCTGCTCCGTCAGTTCTTTCCATACTGTATCCTTCGAAGCGTGCATTTNCCCACATGTGTAAATCCAGTGATCCTGCCTGATATTGAACCCGGTTTGCCTTGGTGGGAGGCGAATAGGCTGAGCGCTCAGCCTCCGTGGCCCTGGTGGCTAATGGATTTTCATCATCCTAGACAAGACTATTGCAGCAGTTGATGACAGCATCACAGGTAAAATAGGCTTTATCCGTGAACAATACAAACTGTATTAGGTTCGGTTCTGTAGTGCAGCGCTGGATAATCCACTTCCAGAACTGAACTCTTGGTTCAAAATCATCTGGCCCCAATGCTAGCACCCATTGTATGTGATAGGGGTGTAATTGCTACTATGCTGCTCCGTCAGTTCTTTCCATACTGTATCCTTCGAAGCGTGCATTTNTATGTGATAGGGGTGTAATTGCTACTATGCTGCTCCGTCAGTTCTTTCCATACTGTATCCTTCGAAGCGTGCATTTCATGGACAAGTTGATGGCGCTTCTGCCACATGTTCCAACACTATCTCCTCAAATTCTGGCGTGCGAACAGTTCGTTGTTTAGCACCTTGGCCAGCTTTCTGTGGCTTGAACGACCCAGTCTCTCTTAAGTTTCTATCCATAGCGATAAATGTCATCCAATTCGAAGGACTCCCATTGAAACACTTTTCTCTTTACATTCGTGCGGCTTTCCTTGCACTACATCCTGTTGTGCCATACAGTGGGGGGAGTAACCTGCACCTCCTCTCTGCCTTGACGGGCCATGGTGTCGGCATCGTGGAGATTCAGGACCAGCCTGTAATGGGTGTAAGGCTTCGTCTGGTGGGGATTGTGTTGACTATGAGAATTACATCCCCCCCTCCTCATTGTTCATGGCCACCGGGAGTGTCATCCGCTAAGGCCTGGTAGGGATGCTGTTGACTACGGGAAGCCTATCCCTAGTCCAACTCTGCACCCGGTGGACGTCCGGAATGCTTAAGGCCTGGTGGGAGATTTGCTGACCAGTAAGCTGGGAAACTTTCTCCCTCTGTTCTCTCCCTTTGCTGCGCAGTGGTCTGCTGGGAGTGGTTGGAGGCATCTGACTATTGCCAGCTCTAGTATCTGAGAGAAANTCCCTTTGCTGCGCAGTGGTCTGCTGGGAGTGGTTGGAGGCATCTGACTATTGCCAGCTCTAGTATCTGAGAGAAATATGGGACAGGTCCCGGAAAGGGCTAGTGAAGCGTCTCTTACAGTCTCTCCTAGCTTAAGGTAACCCACTACCTTCTTACTCTACCACTGGGTAACCTCTAAGAACTGAGGTTAGCAAACGTGGGAAACTCTCGGGCGTTCCCTGTGCCTGCTTTACCAAAAGGGGTATCTGTCTCCCTTGCTAAAATTGAATCANAGTGGGAAACTCTCGGGCGTTCCCTGTGCCTGCTTTACCAAAAGGGGTATCTGTCTCCCTTGCTAAAATTGAATCATGGGCAATCATGATGGTGGTGTTTGGTGGCGGGCTGATCTACTCCTTTATGGTCAGGGGACCCAAGGCTGAATTTCAAAGTGAAGAAGTTCAAGTGCATGGAAATGGACCATTTTGGAGTTGGGGCATTAGCACACTCGAAATGAAGAACCCATTATGAAAAGGAAGGAGTTGCACAGGCTAACCTCACTACTCTAGAGGTTCCCTCAGTTGGGGGGGTTGGAGGCACTGCTCAGAATGGGCTTGTATCAGCAACCAACCAACTCCCCCGACGCCCGGGTGTCAGATTGATGATGGACTCGTGCTGGTAGTGGTTTAAATATTCGTGATGGTAGTGGATGGGGTCCTTTCTTCTATTCAGGATAATTCTCAAATGGGCTAAGAGCTTAGGCCCAGTGGGGCAGGTGGCCAACAAGAG
The DNA here is from genome assembly GCA_002778355.1 of Clitarchus hookeri. Taxonomy (NCBI): domain Eukaryota; kingdom Metazoa; phylum Arthropoda; class Insecta; order Phasmatodea; family Phasmatidae; genus Clitarchus; species Clitarchus hookeri. The sequence goes on along the minus strand of NQII01001590.1, from coordinate 240,305 downwards.
TATGGCATACAAAATAAGAATGAAAAACTCTGATATGGCCAATGGGCTAAGAAGAGGGGTCAAGAAATTAATATTTTTTGTTTTGTTTTGCACTATACATTAAATGCATGTCTGCAAGTTCCTGTGATGAGTAATGCTCCATCTTCGGCAACCAGTCATGAACTGTAAACAGAGACTATTGCCATCGTGGACACATCACAGGCGAGTTCGTATTGTGTTGCACGCTAGCGCCACCAACCGTCGACGTGGCAGACAATTGCTTGTTATGGAAAATAAAGCAGTTTACACACACGTTCCTCGCACATATTTCTCATTCAAGGCTTGTGGCTCCTGAAATACGCTTTTCTGACCATTGGTTCCCTACCTCAAAATACTCAGTTTAAAGTCGTTTACCATCTGCATGTGTTTGACCCTAAAGGTAACAGTTATCCTGTATTAAAGGGCAATGTAAAAACGCCACTTTTGAATAANATCTGCATGTTTTTGACCCTAAAGGTAACAGTTATCCTGTATTAAAGGGCAATGTAAAAACGCCACTTTTGAATAAGTTTTCTTTGCAGCGTACCAAACGAATTCCGGCCCATCGCACTGAAACTTGGATTCGCTTCATCCATGTCCTGCATGTCTGTACCTAAACATTATCAGAACCCAACCAAGGAATCGAGTGACAAGTTTGGTGATTTTATGACACTCTGCCATGGTTAAAGGCCCGTTGTTTCATTCCAGAAACGTATTGTTCTACGAGCCCTTGCCTTCTTAAATATTCCACGCAGTACATTCAGTGAAGTGGAGAGATTTTTGGGGCTCTTAACATCGAGGTCTTGAGAGTCCATGCAGTACACAAAGCTGTGTTTACAGTTAAAATGGCTGTCTTACTCAGTGTATTTTCACTGCCACTGCACTTTTATTACAATGTACAAAGCAACTGTATTTAGAGCTACAATGGGTGTCTCACTAAGTATATTGTCTTTATGTTTTATACCTTAAGTGTCAGTAGACTACTATGAACTCTTTTTGTAAGTCAATGATCTGGTGTAAATAATGAAATTACTCATACCAAATTATTACATATTTTATAATATTTTTGTTGTAAGAGAATGATTAATGAATCATGAACTGCGATTTTGTTTACTTTTCTAAGCAAGTGATACGCACGTCTAAAATTAAGTTTTATGTGAGTTTTTATTTGAAAAATGTCAATTGTAATTATAAATGTTGGAAACTTTTAATATTCTACCTCAGTTGCTTATCAACACTGTATTGAGAACCAAATTCTAACGCAAGAACATGGGTGTATTAGGAAATGCTCACTAGGAGTGCTGCGCAAGAAATATATAATTTTATGCATTCAACTATATGCCTACGCACAATTTTGGTGTGAGGGTAACTCGTTGTAAAACAACCGCAAAAGAACTGCCGACATAGTACTTTTACTATTTATAGAACAGCAGAGTAGTGTATCTGTCTTTTAAAAATGCTGAAATCAATACTTTTGAGAAGTTGTTTGTATGTCACAAACTATTACATCATTCAGCTATAATAAATAACTTTCTTCCATTGGGATAACTTTATACACCATGAGACTGCAGAAGAACGCATGTGAAGAAAAATTGTGGAATTGTTGCCCTGAAAATAAATAAACGTGAGGTATGCCAATTTGTCTTCACAGCGACGTTAAGTAACGGTATTTGCAACCTCTCGTGTTTATTAGATGGTTTAAAAAATAATAATTTACTTTAATTGCAANGACGTTAAGTAACGGTATTTGCAACCTCTCGTGTTTATTAGATGGTTTAAAAAATAATAATTTACTTTAATTGCAACATTTCATATAGTTTATATTATTATGTAACGCAATATTCACTTAAATTTAAATGTGTTGCTGCATTTGACTACTTCAATAACACAGAATTGTATTTAAAAAATATTCCACCCCGATATACACTCGGGTACTGTACCGGAAGTGTTGTCGCCAAAAAATTGCCTGGTTTACTTTTTAATTCTCAAGTACCGTGCACGTTTTACGGCTGACCTCTAGGTCTGATATTATTTTTCCATTTCACTGAGACAAAGAGAAACGTGTTTTGCTATTACTTGAAGTCTAAAAAAAATTCGTTGGATTCCAGTAAGATGCATTGAAAACAAATATAGCTGTAGAAATAGGAGTTCCGTTCATAAAGGGAGAGTAATCCGAGATACCATTAAAAAATATATTATAATGCCGTATTAACCAAAACAACTGATTGCTGGTCCTGTGTGTGGTGGTTTCAGTAACTACGAATATGGTTCCTGAAACTTCAGAAATATTATAGTCATTCCTCGGCAACTGTAACAAATATACTAACGAGTTCAGAATAGTATTGTAGCCATTTCTCTCTCTNTATTATAGTCATTCCTCGGCAACTGTAACAAATATACTAACGAGTTCAGAATAGTATTGTAGCCATTTCTCTCTCTCTGCTCAATATTTTCAGTGCAGACTTCTACACTCTGTGTATACTCGAGCCAATGCATAATGTTTATTGNCTCTCTCTCTGCTCAATATTTTCAGTGCAGACTTCTACACTCTGTGTATACTCGAGCCAATGCATAATGTTTATTGGCTGCTACCTCGACGTAGAAACATATTCTGTTCTTGGCTGATAGTTCTTTCCTAGGAAACAGCTTGTCCTATTTCAGATTCCATGGGATTTTGGAGATGTGTTATTGACTCAGAGTGTTCGAGGACGTCTCGAACAACCTGTACTTCAATGTACAAAGTAATAAGAATGTATAAGCTCTTGTTATCCAACCTGTCACTAAATAAATGTACGATTTTCCTTTATTCCTGCAAATAACTACAAACTTATAAATCTCGCATATGTCAAAATGCTGAGCAGTGATCAGCTGTTTATTCTTTAACAGAAGTGCTTCTCGCTGCTAGACACCTTACTCAAAATACNAAAATGCTGAGCAGTGATCAGCTGTTTATTCTTTAACAGAAGTGCTTCTCGCTGCTAGACACCTTACTCAAAATACTGCCAGGTATGTGTCAAGTTTCCGTTTGTGGCTAAACAGTTCTTCGGGGCGTATTCTCCTGTCTGCTGTTGGAAAATCAAACGAATTTTGCGGATTTTCTAAACGTAACATTAACCCTTTTCCGTATTGTCTTTCATTTACGGGCGTTGGTCACTAAAAATGAGTAATTTTACATTTGAACCACAATATATTCAACTTTTAGATGTTATCATTGATTAATCGTTCTTTGCAAAAAAAAATTTCAGCTCATAATTTACGCACAAATAAATGTCAAAGTCGAAATTTTACTGTTTTAAAATGTACCAATAATGGAGATTAACTTACGTAGAAAAATTAAATAATTCACACTAAAAGAAGACGCCAAGAGCTACTTTAGGACGTCTACAAAATCTAAAACATATTATTGCTATTTCAAAAAATTGCTAAACTAAGGAAATTCTTATATATATTTTATTTGTGGCTGCCCCTAAATTTCTGTAAAATTACTTTTGTGAAGCATGATTTAAAATGATTCAGGATAAAACCTTTCAGGTACCCTTGTTATATTGTCTGCAAATAGTTTGGTTTATTTTATTTGTTCATTACAAAAACAGTAAAATTTTGACATTGGCATGTAATTTTGCCAAAACCATGCGAGCTATTACAATTTTGCCTGAGAAAAAAGTAGTTAANAAATTTTGACATTGGCATGTAATTTTGCCAAAACCATGCGAGCTATTACAATTTTGCCTGAGAAAAAAGTAGTTAAAGATAATGTTTACGAGTTGAACACTATGCGGTATAAATATAAAATAACAATTTGTTTTCCCGTGGCCAACGCCCTTATTACTTCGTGTGACACGTAACCCCTGCAGCTTGGCAAGGAGATACCTGCTGCGTGGGTTGAGCTATATGGCACCTAGGCCCGACCACGAAGCGCGGCAGTCGACTAAGGAGCGCTCANAAAATGCTGAGCAGTGATCAGCTGTTTATTCTTTAACAGAAGTGCTTCTCGCTGCTAGACACCTTACTCAAAATACCGCCAGGTATGTGTCAAGTTTCCGTTTGTGGCTAAACAGTTCTTCGGGGCGTATTCTCCTGTCTGCTGTTGAAAAATCAAACGAATTTTGCGGATTTTCTAAACGTAACATTAACCCTTTCTTTAACCCTTTTCCGTGTTGTCTTTCATTTACGGGCGTTGGCCACTAAAAATGAGTAATTTTACATTTGAACCACAATATGTTCAACTTTTAGATGTTATCATTGATTAATCGTTCTTTGCAAAAAAAATTTGAGCTCATAATTTACGCACAAATAAATGTCAAAGTCGAAATTTTACTGTTTTAAAATGTACAAATAATGAAGATTAACTTACGTAGAAAAATTAGATAATTCACACTAAAAGAAGACGCCAAGAGCTACTTTAGGACGTCTACAAAATCTAAAACATATTATTGCTATTTAAAAAAATTGCTAAACTAAGGAAATTCTTATATATATTTTATTTGTGGCTGCCCCTAAATTTCTGTAAAATTACTTTTGTGAAGGATGATTTAAAATGATTCAGGATAAAACCTTTCAGGTACCCTTGTTATATTGTCTGCAAATAGTTTGGTTTATTTTATTTGTTCATTACAAAAACAGTAAAATTTTGACATTGGCATGTAATTTTGCCAAAACCATGCGAGCTATTACAATTTTGCCTGAGAAAAAAGTAGTTAAGGATAATGTTTACGAGTTGAACAATATGCGGTATAAATATAAAATAACAATTTGTTTTCCCGTGGCCACCGCCCTTATTACTTCGTGTGACACGTAACCCCTGCAGCTTGGCAAGGAGGTACCTGCTGCGTGGGTTGAGCTATATGGCACCTAGGCCCGACCACGAAGCGCGGCAGTCGACTAAGGAGCGCTCAGGACATTACTAAACCAACACCACAATTTTAAGTTTGGAGAATTTCTTTGGTCATGGTAATTGACACTTCGGTGTAAAACCCACAAGTGCCATGGAAGTTGAAGTAAAAGTACATGCCGATCGACAGGCCCCACCAGAGGTTTCCTCTGGTGACAGAGTCTGTGACGGGTGTTGCATCTATCGACGTCCACCTACACGTAAACAGTGAACTTACGTCCTACGTAACGTCCTGCGTAACCTGCATGGAGGTAAGAGGCGAGTGAACATACCTGGTGCGTCGATTTGTGAGGGACGCCGTCGAACTGCACGTGGCCCATCAGTGAGCTGACCAACAAGCGCTTGTGCGCCGCCGTGGCTGGCAGATCGTCGTGTCGCTTTCCCCCTCCACTCCTCCTCCTGCGAAGTCTCTGGAAGAGCATACGTGCTGCCTGTGACGTCGCGGAGAAACCGCCAGTGGCGTCCGGAAATATTTGGAAATGTTCGAGAATTTCCATGTGAGCGACCGACGAGTGGAATAAGGATGTTGCTTCCAGTTTTCGGGGAGAGAAGCAGAGAGGGACTTGAACAGTCAGGATCCTCGGATCTTTGTTTTGACCGAGAAGAGGTCGGGGGGGGGGCGGTTGTAGTCAGCTGTTTTATATGAAAAGATAGTTTTAAAGTGTATTTTTAATGGGATTTTGTGGTAGAGGATGTTTTAAAGTTCTCAGGAGGCAGTAAATTTTGTAATATGTAGGTATTTCTATATTATTTTGTAAAATGATTAAGTTTTATACATGGTCATTGTGGTCGCATCCTTTAATCGATGTTGTATACCAATGTATCCTTTTTATATTTTATGGGGCTTTTTTCTGTATTCGAAAAGATATTTTGAACCCAGAGGGTTCAGAGTACAAGAAGACCAAGTTTATATTTATTAATCACTCGTAAAACTCACTATAAAAATAATTACTCCAGAAATTTACCTACGATAAGTACTTAAAATGGTGAGCCAAATATAACTTAATATGTAGACGAAATTTTACACCGTTCCCTGGAATATGTTAGGTATAATTAATTGAAATCTCATGTTTTTTTGTAAAATGGACTTGGTCTACTTGTGCACTGAACCTCTAATTATAACTGATATAATTTATATCATAAAAGAAACTAGCGTATCCAACTTTCACAAACGAAATACGCTGTTATCTCAGTTACCACCCGACGGGGGTTTTGTCTGCTTAGTGCAAGCAATGTTTCACTGAAGGAAGAAGAGGCGAGGTTGATGTCCCATGTGTGTGAAACTTTCTGCCACAAGTCGTAGAAGTTTGTACTTCACACGTTGGAGGAGACCTCGAGGATTCCTCTCCATTGACAGGTTGATGTGGAGAGCTGCGAGGCAGCTCCAATATTGACCTGGGCAGATAACAGACGTGAGGGCAGCTCATCAGCTGGGGTGCGGGTTGGTCTGAGTTTATGTGACGTCGCAGGAGGGCATTGATTGCACGCTGATGTACCGGCTTAGGGCTTGTATTTGGTCATATGTTGTGTTAGCTAGAGATACCTACGTTGGTTGAGCATATCTGCGTCCTTTGTTGTCGTGTTCTTCACGTAGTTCTAACACCGTTTAAAGTCAGGTACTGCAGTGAGGGAGTACCTGATATGGAAGCCGACTGACTCCTTGCAAGAAGTATAGATGTCTTTANAACAGTCAGGATCCTCGGATCTTTGTTTTGACCGAGAAGTGGTCCGGGGGGGGGGCGGTTGTAGTCAGCTGTTTAATATGAAAAAATAGTTTTAAAGTGTATTTTTAATGGGATTTTGTTGTAGAGGATGTTTTAAAGTACTCAGGAGACAGTAAATTTTGTAATATGTAGGCATTTCTATATTATTTTGTAAAATGATTAAGTTTTATAAATGGTCATTGTGGTCGCATCCTTTAATCGATGTTGTATACCAATGTATCCTTTTTATATTTTATGGGGCTTTTTTCTGTATTCGAAAAGATATTTTGAACCCAGAGGGTTCAGAGTACAAGAAGACCAAGTTTATATTTATTAATCACTCGTAAAACTCACTATAAAAATAATTACTCCAGAAATTTACCTACGATAAGTACTTAAAATGGTGAGCCAAATATAACTTAATATGTAGACGAAATTTTACACCGTTCCCTGGAATATGTTAGGTATAATTAATTTAAATCTCATGTTTTTTTGTTAAATTATCTTCATGGACTTGGTCTACTTGTGCACCGAACCTCTAATTATAACTGATATAATTTATATCATAAAAGAAACTAGCGCATCCAACTTTCACAAACGAAATACGCCGTTATCTCATTTACCACCCGACGGGGGTTTTGTCTGCTTAGTGCAAGCAATGTTTCACTGAAGGAAGAAGAGGCGAGGTTGATGTCCCATGTGTGTGAAACTTTCTGCCACAAGTCGTAGAAGTTGGTACTTCGCACGTTGGAGGAGACCTCGAGGATTCCTCTCCATTGACAGGTTGATGTGGAGAGCTGCGAGACAGCTCCAATATTGACCTGGGCAGATAACAGACGTGAGGGCAGCTCATCAGCTGGGCTGCGGGTTGGTCTGAGTTTCTGTGACGTCGCAGGAGGGCATTGAAGGCACGTTGATGTACCGGCTTAGGGCTTGTATTTGGTCATATGTTGTGTTAGCTAGAGATACCTACGTTGGTTGAGCATATATGCGTCCTTTGTTGTCGTGTTCTTCACGTAGTTCTAACACCATTTCAAGTCAGGTACTGCAGTGAGGGAGTACCTGATATGGAAGCCGACTGACTCCTTGCAAGAAGTATAGATGTCTTTANCAAGTCAGGTACTGCAGTGAGGGAGTACCTGATATGGAAGCCGACTGACTCCTTGCAAGAAGTATAGATGTCTTTACTTCAGCAAAGGTCTCAGTTGATGGACGGATTTATAGTCAGTTTAATCTGGCTTTATGTCATATTGACCCATTACAATTATTTGATTGTTTCATTGAGTGCCATTAAGTACTCCTCAGTTTCCAGGGGCGAAGGCCGAACACTCGTCAGCCCAACTCCCACCCAGGATAATACTCACGTCCTCAACACCGACACGGAGTGCGTGTAGTTCGTAGACCACAATAATCAGCGTTTATGTGCTCTCAAGACCTCGATGATAAAGCCGCCCAAATCTCTCCACTCCACTTAATCTTGTGCCATTTCATGTGGCACGCTTTTTCTTTTCTTATTTTGTATTCTTTGGGACCTTTTTTGTGTCAAAGCTTACTTTTCCATCACCTTCGTTCCTTCGTTTGTTTGAATCCTACTAATATTATAAATGCGAAAGTCGGTGTGTGTGTGTGTTTGTGTATGTATTTTACCACTCAGCTCCATAACGGCAGGACGTATTTTGATGAAATTTGGTATGTAGGTACTTTAGGTCCTGGAATACGACATAGGATACTTTTTATGCAGGAAAATTTTACTGTTCCTGTATAATAACAACAAAACCTAATTCTGCAATGGCTGGGAACGTGACCGAAATGTTTTTTTTCCTATGGTGTCAGAGTTTATCAGACCGCCCAAGGACNATTCTGCAATGGCTGGGAACGTGACCGAAATGTTTTTTTTCCTATGGTGTCAGAGTTTATCAGACCGCCCAAGGACCTTTGAAATGGCTTAACGACTGCTATTCGACTGCTATCAATCGATAACAACTGGGACCGAATATTTAACGTGCCCTCCGAAGCCCGGAAGCGCTCAGATGTTATGCCACTAAACGGTCACCCATCCAAATGTATGTTGTTGGGAACGTTGCTTAAGTTTGGTCATCGATTAAGATCCCTCAGCCAAGCGCAAAAAGTAGTAACTAGGTCCACTTATTTCTAAAGCTACAACTTGATGAAACTCACGTTTTGATATGCATACATCGACGCTAAGAAGCGGAAAAGTGGTAACTACGCGATAGTTGCACAGATACACTCAAAAAACATTNGTTGGGAACGTTGCTTAAGTTTGGTCATCGATTAAGATCCCTCAGCCAAGCGCAAAAAGTAGTAACTAGGTCCACTTATTTCTAAAGCTACAACTTGATGAAACTCACGTTTTTATATGCATACATCGACGCTAAGAAGCGGAAAAGTGGTAACTACGCGATAGTTGCACAGATACACTCAAAAAACATTACCCTACTTTTTGGCTATCGGGTAAAAAATATTTCCTTCCTTTTGGGTNTTACCCTACTTTTTGGCTATCGGGTAAAAAATATTTCCTTCCTTTTGGGTTGTCGTAATCAGTTAAAAACCTAGGCGAACATAGTATAATTTAATTTTTCTTTTTTCCCATAAATTAATTGTTTTTTCCCAATTTATTTATTAGTGTATCACTGTAAAACTCAGTTGTACCCAGCCAAAAATGGGCCGGTTCTCTAATATTTTATATATGAAGAAAATATCTTTGTCAACCTTATTTGGGTATTTTTTAGTTTCATTGGCTCTGATAATATAAACTCTAATCTTAAATGATTTTTAATTCACTTAATTATTTTTGAAAAGAAAATATCGTGGTTCATCTGATAATTTTTTTTTGTTAGAATTGTTTATTGCCATTTTAATTTGTTTTTGACTGTGTATAAATATTCATGTGTTGAATACCGGTAATATGTCGATACTATCGATATGCCAACCTAGAGCGAGAGTTCCATTGCGCTATTTGAGATTACGCTATTTGAGAACGCGCCCGAAGAGGGCGCGTTCTCAAATAGCTTCTTCAAACATTCACAGTGGCTTGATACACATTATTTTTCCTGTTGCATTCGTTCGCCGCTATATGTAACTGGTTTGTACCTTATATTTCCTCGGTTGTGTTATGGACATATTAGTGTCGGTTTTTAAAACGATATAAGTTATTTCAGTGTCGCGGTTCGCGTCTGCTCCCGCCGCTTTGTGTGGTGATGTTCCTGGGCAGGTAACGCCTTTGTGGACGTCGATGTCGGCGCTTCTATGCCCGTGTCAATGGGCTGACCGCCTTACAACTTTGCCTGCATCGCAACACAACATCGTTGTATGCATGACATGTGACGACTGAGGGAACATCTTAGTATATGAACTCTTAAAACAACACTTCTGCACACCTTTCTGGTTGTGGACTGATTACTTAACAAAACTTTTTGATTACAAGAAATTATTAAACTTTAAACCTTTAAAATATTTTAAAAAATGCAATATTCGTTGCTTAAAAAAACTGATTTATGTGCATATGTGTGTGTTAGTGACTGAAATTATTAATTACTAATCAACAGCAAAATTTCTTACAAATAAGATATTTTATATATGTGTGTTTGACTGGGGAAGAAATATTATAAACCTAACCTATTTTGTTTTACTAGCCATTAGGGACTTTAAAATGAGTGTGAGGCGATAAAAGGACAAAATTGCATTTGAAAGAAATATATATAATATATAAATATATGTTTAAAAGCTGTCACTATGTCACAGTGAGAGAATTCCAAAGTGTTAACTCACATAATTTAATTATTTGGTTTTAAATAGCAACACTTAAAGTGCGTTTGTTCATTACCAAACCGCTTAATCAAAATCCGTTTTTATTTATTGTAAGCCTACTTAATATTACAGTTTGCTTTCTTCACAAATCTTTCAGTAGCGTGATGTTAAACGAATTTTCCGAGTGTGGTTATGATGATTACTTCCAAACGTGTCGTTGGCAATCAATTTTGCTCATAAACAAGAACCAAAACGCGATTTCTACTGAAGATTGTCACATGCAATTAGCGAAGGTCCCATGAAAGATACATTATTCTTTGTTCGTTGGCTGAGGTTGTTTGCGTTAGTAATTGTTATTTTTTATTTGCTATTTTTCTCGTTTGAATACTGTACGCAATCGCTTATTTACCGTTCGTAACATGACGTCAAAATGTTAGAAACTATTGTATAAGAAAATATATGAAACGAAATGTAATGCTTAAAAACAATATTTCCTCCAAAATCATGCCTAAAATGCACCGAATGTTTCTTATGTTTCAAAATTACAATTAACCAGAAAAAAAAATGTTTTACAAAAAAATGTATTATGATTTGTCAATAAAACTCTACTATTTATTACCGTAAATAAACATTAATTCAAAATCGCTAGTCCCAAACATAGTATTATACTTGAGAATAAGCCAACTATGCATTCCCGTGTAGAAGTTTAATTTTGATACGGTGGCTATTTGGTGATTTTGTAATTTGACAAATTCTTGATTGGCAAGTTCCGTTACACGTGAAACCGTTAAACACAAAATTACCAAAATCGTCACCCAAATCTAGTCATATGACTATTTCGTTAGTGAAATCTGTCAGTTCGGAACATGGACTAACTGAAGATACCAGTAATTAGGGCTGTGGAATAGGACGCACAGTATAACTCGTTAACACGTTAGGCTTCCAAATCCTGTCTGCAGCTGAATCAGCTCCAGTGTGTACTAGCCCAGCTGACTTCACTCGAAGTATATCAGCTGTTTGACTCGACCACAAGAAGTGCTGCAGGGTCGACAGTGTATAACTCGCTTATTAACGATGCATTAAGGTGAAGGAATTCTATACATCTTAATTTTTTTCAAAATCTTTGTAATTGAACGTCACGAGAGGACAAAGCTTAACACGGCATTGAGGGCTACTTAGCAGAATTGTTTAGGTCTCCGCCGTTTCCGTCCTATTCGTATTTCCACACGTGGGACAAAAATTACTAATAAATGAGGGCACCTTCGATTACGGTTAAGGATGTGAAACGAGCGAAGGGAGAAAAATATGTCAGATTCCGAAATTCCTAACTGTTAAGATATTTCACGAGCCTTGACAAACTTAGTTTTTAAATACTGAATGTGGAAATAAATTTTTAAAAAATATGGTACGGGACATCTCTACCTTAAACTGCGCTTCATAAAAAACAATTCGAAATGCAGCGTGTTGACAGGTTACAAATCAAGACTGCCAAGAACACGAAATAAAAAGACGTGAAATTGTTCTCCTGTGTGGAATTAATGTGGTACGTCTTGGTATCTGCAAATTCAAAACAAAATATGAGCTTCCCCGCAAAGCCTTCAAGTAATTTCACAAGCATCATTAATAGTTTTTACGATATTCTTAAGGAAAATCTTATGAGTCAAATTGTACTCATATAAAACACTAATTTCTGTTAATACCCGTGTTCACGTGATATTAAAGTAATATTATGCAGTAAGTTGGAAAAAAATTGTCTTACAACTGTTAATTGCCAAAATTAAGAAAATTACTCCAAGTAATGCTTAAAACACTGTTTCTTATATTCAAGTGTTTTAAAAACTGTATTATTCCGTTAGCTACTAAATAAATGACGTGCATATCATAATTATGAAAGAAAATATTGGCTGAGTTATTAGGTCTACTGTGGAAATCTTATTCGTATACGCAATGAATAAACACGCTACTAATTATTCAGGAGTGCTTCAGAAAATATGAAAAGCAGTTCTGTTTCTGTTAAACAAATTTAGATTAAAAACCATTCGTCGATTTAATTCAAGGGAGATTTCCATTCCTTCTTTAGGGTCAAGGGCGTGGTTAACTGAAGTCGCAACAACTTCACTTGGGTCTGCGGTGGGGAAGAAGGGGGGAAGGGGGGTGAAATATTTAAATGGCGAGCGGAAGTGCGGCACTGCACCCGACTCGCGTTTCATTACAGGCGGAAGTCGGCGCCACGTAATTAATTGAACCGAGGCTCGGGCGGCGCGGCGCTCGACGCCATCTTCACTCTGGCGAAATGCTTCACGCCGAACGAGGAACCACGCGGCAAAAGAAGAGAGGCTACGTCGTTACTTGCCGCCCCGACAAATTAATTGCAACTGANATTTCACCGTGCGTCCACGAGTCGATGGAGGCTCGTTGAGAAGTTCTTGTCTTTGCCTTTAAGATCCCCCCCCCCTCCTCTCCCTTTCCCGTAAACAAGTCCTTCCTCTTTCCAAAAAAAAAATATATATATATTTGCTAGTTCTGTTGTGGCACTGGTGCTGATAACAGTCGGTAAAACCACAGAGTGCCAAGCCCTTTCAGACCCACTTTAACTTACGGTTTCAGGTGTTGCAAACAATTAAATTTATGATGCGTGCTTCACTTAAGTCCACACGCCTTTTTTTCGTAGTCACAGCCAATGAGCTATTGGTTATATATTTGGCTACAGTTACATGAATTAAACAGTTACGACCTAGACCAGTAAGACGGTTTGCGAATCATATACCCACATGTCTGATAATTGGTCATTGAACTCTGCAGTGTGCAGTACAGACCAATAATTACCTACACGTCGGTAATGTTCACAGTTGTGTACACTAGGTCTGAATGCGTTAGGAATGCAGGGGTGTAACAACCGCTTGTTCTACGAACTGTAGCCCGACGCGCCAGCAAAATGGCGGTACTCGCCTGCTACATATCGGAACGCCGTTCGCCAATCAGCACCTGGTGATCTACCCGCCAGCCGGCAGTTCAAGGTCATAGGCAGCACGCGGTGGCCAATCAGACACTAGGCTCGTTACCGGAGCCTCGCGCAGCCAGAGGTTGTGTACGCCCACATCAGTGGGACCGCCTCGTCATTAAGTCTCTGTGTACTTACCTTGTCTGTGGCAAAACGAAGCTGAAGAAAGCCAACATCAATGGCGCATTCTGCCAGACCTCCAAACAGAACGCAGGACTTGTACCCATTTTTTTACAATATTGTCGTTAGCATATCATTTTGAGAAAGGTTGTATTTGTTATAAAGAGAATGGGAATATTTTGGCATTTCACAGGCAGTTATCAACAGGGACACAAGAATTTCGCGATAAAGTTTCCGCACAAACAAGATTTCTATACTCTACGGGCATACCAAGTGTTTGCTTTTGCTTTCTGGCGGCGTGTCTTTGTGAGAAGAACCTCTCCAACTTGGCTGGTCAATCAGAATTAGGTAACTTCAATAATGTGCGTCTTTGATTCGCGTGCAGACATCTAAAATGCGTAACACGGAAATCATCCAATCCCTAAGTGGATATGAGCTAAAATGTTATGAAATACAACTGGTCGTTAAATGTTTTCGTGAAATTCGGGTGTCTCTAGTTGTCATTAAAATATTTGAGCTGTGTCTGCTTATGGCTCCAGCCCACCTAGTGCTTTTTTTCAGCGTCTGAGGCCGAGAAGCGCGGGAGCGATAAGGGCGACACTCCCACGCGTATCAAGTGTGCCATCGCCGCTAAACACAAGGCTCTGATCTGGCGGATAGTGTTATAGTCGCACTGCGTGTACCTATGGGACTTTCAGCGGTGACACTACTATTTTATTGGTGGAAAATCTGTGGGTAGGTCGAGTGCAGGACCCTTGAGTAGTTTCGTATGTATCTGATACGTATAGTTTGAGATACAGCGCTTTGAAAAAGCCGTTTTTAGCCGTTTTGGAGTACTCTGAAATGGTGATTTTAACGTGCGTGACATTTTGAAAGTACTCAACAGCCCTCGTTTGAAGTGTGTGTTCCTCTCGTGGATCAGCGCATTGGAGGCACGTTTAATAGTTTCGTAGGAAAAGTGTATTTCAAACACACTGTAACGCATTTCAAGCGTCAGGTAGCCTTAGGGGTTCCGCTTGTGTAGTGCTTGAACTGCGTTGCAGAGTGTTTGAAACCCTGGGTTTTGTACGAAACTATTAAACATACCCCCAGTATGTTTACCTACCCAGACGAGTAAGAAGTTGTACTTCAAAGTTACCACGGATGCTGTAAATATTATTCTGGAGCCTTCCAATATAGTTTTAAACGGTTTCCTCAGACTGCCTTATCTAAAAACATACTAGTCGGACACGAGCCGAACTACGATAGCAGCCTGTATTGAACTTTGCTTCATACTTTCCATCAATAAAATGATAGTGTCTCCACTGAAAGTGCCATAGGTAGACGCAGCACTACGAGAAAACTGCGCGCCAGTTCAGAGCCCTGCAAGTAGCGGCGATGGCCCTCTTGTAGCGCGTGCCAGTGTAACCCTTATAGCTCCCGTACTTCTCGGCCAAAACAAGGAGAAAAACTATGCAGGCAGGCGGAATCCTTAAGAATAGCATTCAAGAAATGTTTCGTGCCATGATACGAAGTGGCTGTGCATCACTCTTTAGGGAGCCATGGGGCGGGCACGCTATTACAGAAGGAGACGACACATCGCAAGACCTGTTGTTCGGAACATTGGATCATTCGATTGTGACATTATGAAAGATGATCAACATTTCGTGAAGCAAGTTACTACAGCTGAAGAGAGTTTTGTACTTTCAAGTTTCATGTACAGATTTGCTTTACAAGGAATGACTGCACACAATGGGTCTGGCATACTCGAAGTATGCTTTTACAGACATCCACACAACAGCACTGTATCAGGTGTCAACTTTTTGAGTCAACTAGATTCAAGAGATATAATATGTTGGAAGACTTTCGCCATCAATGAACTCGTTGCTACATCTAATTCTGTTATTAGTATTGCATCTAACCCTGTATTGTATTCTCGTCGTAAGTTGCGATTTGAACTTGGAGATGCTATTTGGATTTTCAGAAAGTTAGTTGGTACTAATGGTGATGTAAGAATGTTTGGTCATGTACAGTATGTTTACGTTGCATAATAAATAATAACATGCGTGTATTTTTTTTAACAGAAAGGGATTAATAGCAGTGGTTCACTATCGCTTTTAGTTATGGAACTTTTTAAAGTGGCCACTTAGCAAAGGGCGTGCAGTTCTTTTTTTTTTTTTAGTATTACGCTTTAAAATAAGAGGGTTACCACTCCCACGCTACTATATTAGGAGAGACAAAATTACTTCTGCCAGACTGTGCCCTCAAGACGTGTTTCTTGGTTAAATATTTTTTTTCTTTTTAATAACAGCACACAAGCCTAAATGGATAGGCGTTTCACACAGTACAATTTTGCTTGAAAGCAAATTATGCTAACCTTAAAAAAATACGTTCTTTATAACTGATCAACGATGATTACCGCTGATATCTGAAGACAGTGCGTTTACAGGGATGTGATGGTAAAGCAAGGTAGAATGGGTAGAAAGGGCTACGCAGAATCTGTGTTTTAGGCTGTTCACGGGTAATTGAGCAGTTTTGAAATCAACTTTTGAGAAATGTCATTACTCCTACCTACATATTTTTCAAAGAACACGCTGACTGACATTCGCCCAGTGAAGTTGGTAACAATGGAGATAATATAAGCCTAGTTCCAAGGCTTAACGTTGAGTTAAGTGTTTGGTAAACATTTGTAAATACTAAAATTATTTCTTCAATTCAATGTTCTTAAATGCATATAAACGTACTAATGAGAAAATGTATATAATATTTTATTGCCTAATAATTACACAGTTCCACTTAACCGATGCGCAAACAAGTCATCAGGACCATATCAATGTCAATAAAGGAGGAGTCCTGCCTGTCACCCATTAGATAAATACGCTAATTTTCTATGTAGCAAGTAACGGGGAAACATATTATGCGCAGCAAAAATTAAAATATATCCATTTTTTTTTTCGTTGCGCCAACATGGCGTGCTAATGAAGATTTAGACTCTATTCACAACCAAATTTAGACTCTATTCACGACCAAATTTAGTCCTTGCATGGGTTACAACTGATACGTTCTCTAAAACCAATTTGTTTACTTATATTTCAAAAGTATATATATTACAGTAAAAGTCACGCATAAAAAATCATATTTCTGCCTGCGTTCAATACAAAGACAGTCTCGGAGAATGGATACCGTATTTATGTGCGAAACTTGTGCTAGTGAACTCTCGGAAAGGTTTTCAACGCAGAAACACAACTGCAGTTCCTCAATATACGCGATAGCCCATGTGGGTAATTTCCCGCGTCTAAGCCACAGAGTGCGTAGTCGCACAGAAACGAGATAGCGTGGTGGCGTCGTCGATAAAGAATGGTTGACTGCGTGATGCGCTCGAACAACCGGGTCGTGATTTACAAGCAGCAGTTGCACTTCTGTGTGTTTTGCTTATCTATACCTGAGTGCTGCCCATCGAAGCCGAACACCCTTTGTCCTTACATACACATTTTCATTCTTGACGGTTGGAAAAAAAGCCTAGGAGAAAGAGGGTTAAAGGTTTGTGTGGTTGTTAAATTTTAAAAGTCGGTGAACTTTCACGGAATAATTTAATTACTTGTTAGCTTTCGAAATTCTCTGAAAATGCAAATGGGTTTTCTCTTCTTTTTGGTTTTCGTCTGAGGTTCAGTTGACGGGGTTAATAAGAATTCGTATATCATATGGTCACAGAGTACTTAAGAACACAAAGGCCAACCGGGTTCAATCCCCGGGCGGGTCGCTCCCAGATTTTTGCATGTGGGAATCGTCCGGGACAATGCCGCTGGTCGGCGGGTTTTCTCGGGTATCTCCTCCCGTTTCCCCCGCCATTTCATTCCAGTGCTGCTCCATACTCACCTCAATCACCCTCATCGGCTCTCAAGCCTCGTTTATAAGAGCCGCCCAAATTTCTTCACTCACTTAGGAGATAAAATAACCGCTTATTTCGGGAACTCCAGTTACACACTTCAACACAACAAAATGGCGTCACCGGCCAGTAAAATGTTGGAACGCCGTTCGCCAATAAACTCTTGGTAACTTATTCGGCAACCGGCAGTCCATCCAATAGGAAACCTTCGGCAGCATGCATTAGCCATTCGCACACGAGGCCCGTTCCCAGAGCCTCGCGTAGCCAATCAGATAATGGGCACGCCCACATCAAAGTAACCGCAAAGCCATTACGTCTCTGCGTATTGGTTGAGTTGAGAGATTTGTACGTCTCTTAACAACGAGGTCTAGAGAACCGATGAGGGTTAAATGAGGTGAAATGGAGCAGCGCCGGAATGCAAGGGCGGGGGAAACGGGAGATACCCGAGAAAACCCGCCGACCAGCGGCATCGTCTGGCACCATTCCCCCGAAAATCCGGAGTGACTCGTCTGGGGATTGAACCTGGTTCGCCTTGGTAGGAGGCGCGCAGTATAACCCCTCAGCCACTGCGGCACCGTCTCTATGTAGTTAACTGCTCTGTACTGTATTGAACCTTCTTGATTATCCTTGAAATAGCTACGTTGTATTTCATATGTATCAAATTTAATTAGTGTTTTGCAATACATTTTAGCAATAATAATGTTGGCTTATTATCAAAATCACAGTTTATTTCACAATTGATACTGGGTAAAAAGTATTAAAGAAATATTATACAAAAATTTTATAATCCGAGAAATATTTGACAAGGCTGAATTTCATGTTACATTTTTACACAGTTTAAAGTTAGTCTTAAAATAATTAAAAATTGTATACGTGTTGATTGTTGAAGGCCATTTCTCACATAGATACTTACACGAATGCTGTAGTTTCCACATGTAGAGTAACATGCTTTATTCACTGTATATTCAGGCATTGCACTCCAAACAGGAATGCAGAAAATCCTAGAAAGTTAGACATTTTTCCTAAAGATGCATTATTCATTAGGTAGCCTGCAATAAATAATTTGCCGTAGCTTTATTTATAGAGAACTGTGGAACCTGCTACTCCATCGCAGTGTGAAATTCCCCGCCCCTTCTAGTTTCATGAGACCATCAAAATGTTCATCAAGTGGAACTTTTGCCGCGTTTGCAAACACATTCAATTTTGTGAAATCCCTCACTATATACCGTGAGCTACCACAAAAATATTTTGAGACAAACTACTTTTAAAAATAACAGTGTCATTATAATTATATTATAATTTCTAGTTTGACTGTTTGTGAAAGAATGACTGGTGTGACAGAATACGAATACTTATTAGTCCAATCATACGGATAAATAACTTTGCACACGGATGAGAGTAATGAAACTAATAAACACATGCAGGCATAATGTGTCGTAACATAACACATATTCTGGTTTTGTTGCGATAAATTAGTTAATTTATGAGTAGTGCAAATATGCATACTGAATGTTATTTTTGGTTCGGCGTACTGAATCAGATGTGGTGTAGTCGCTGATGTAACAGCGACGTGTATTTATTTAAATAGAGCTTATCGCCAGAGGACCCATGGATGTTCCTGTTAACAGTCAACAAGACACTTTTCTTCATTTTGCTCACGTATCATTCAATCCTCTTCATCTATATAATAATTCACAGAAATGGATTTCACTGGTTTGTGTTGCAGTCTGTTATGGCGGATTGCTAGATTCAAGATCCCGGAAAAATAAAGATATCAAAAATACAATTAATTACAGACTTGTCAAAATATTAAAAAAATATACCATAACGGCATAACTCGATTAATTGTGACATTAATTGATAAGACGATAATTTTATTTTGTTAATTTAAGTTAATTTAATTTGAAAAATGTAAATAATCTACCTGCAAAATTTGAAGTATACTCTTATCCTTACATACAGAAATTTATTTAATTTCCACGTTTATTCATTCAGATATCCTGCGAAAATGCATCATAAAGGCGTATTTATTCAAATGAGTTTGCAAACATGGAGTGTATTTCCGGCAAAATTTGCATGGACAGATATTTTTTTTTCTACAACGAAACGTGATTGCCACCAGTCCTTGGATTGCATTAGAGGTTGCATTACAGTAAGTAACTAAGTAAGTGACTAAGTAAGTTACTTAGTAAGTAACTATGTAAGTAACTAAGTAAGTAAGTAAAGTAAGGCAGCCAATATGGAACACTGGCCCCGGTGTAACACCTGAGAGTGGCCAGTGCGACCTTGGCGAAGATTTCCGTCGTCATTTAGTAGAAAGCACGCCGTACGCCATCCCCATCACTAAACCTCAGAAACTTGGAGCACGCGACGATTTAGAGGAATCCGCAAAGCGTCTTAAGAAAAATGCTGGGCAATCGCGCAATTTGTTCTTCATTAAGAAGAAGAATTTTTTTTTTGCGAAAATAACTGATGGCACAGAACTAGTTGTGGCTATACATGAGGCACTANTTTGCGAAAATAACTGGCGGCACAGAACTAGTTGTGGCTATACATGAGGCACTAAAACCTATCCTCTAATCAAAATTTTTCGTCAAGGGAAAATNTGCGAAAATAACTGATGGCACAGAACTAGTTGTGGCTATACATGAGGCACTAAAACCTATCCTCTAATCAAAATTTTTCGTCAAGGGAAAATATCTCCATCTTTTAGTAGAACGATCTGTTAAAATTATTTATCTCTGAAATAGAATTAATAATAATGTTAGCAAAATTTTTTGAGCATTTTAAAAATACGGTAATGAATACATAATCATAAAAAGTAGAAAAAATTTACAGGAGAACATTTTGTTAAGAAAGATCATGTCGTGTCCTTTGTGGTAACAAAAAAAAATTATTGTTGTTACTGTAAAACTGTTTACTATTGATGATAAAAGGCGAGCTTATTTTGTATGTAGTTAATACCACATATAATTTTATTATGAACAGAATTAATATATTTTAGGATCACGTCAGTTGAGCTATTTCCAAGTCTCCGTTAAATACATCTTATTAGCACATCGCTTAAGCGGTAACTTATAACCGTTAAGAAGATGATATGAGAATGAATTAAAAATAATAGAAGGTAAATATGATTATAAGTAGAATATTTTTGGCTAAAACGTAATTAATGTTGCCATAATTGGCGAAACTACTGCGATAAGCCACGATGAATTACAACTCTCCTACCTGTCTGCAGTCAGTTGGTGAAGAGCCGGCTGGCCTTATTCCCCAGACCTTCGCTTTTTTCACTCCCGTATCTGATATTTCAAATTCCCATTTCTTCGTCGGTGTCGGTAACAGAGCGGAAGAAAACGCCCATTCCTACACGAAACTCGACAACGCAGCGCGGCCGCTCAGAGAGCCGAAGACGACTGGAAGGGTTTCAAAGACTGTGTTCACGCTGAGCAGCTTTCTTTCCCTGGCTCGATGGCAGTCAAAACNAATGGGCAATAGGGAGTGGCCTCCTTTGTTCTTTTCCCGACATAAATCAACGAGGGACAATAGGCACTCAAACGATCCAAGATGGCGCCCGTGACAAGTACCCAGCGGTCATTATTTCAGAAAGAAAAAAATATATTTCCGTTAGTCGCCTAAGAGAACTTGCACTCTCTGGACATACGTATCTGAGCTTACGGTGTCGCGTTTTTACGGCGGGGGACTAATTTTGCTTGTAACTTCAACTAAACGGTGTTTTATTATATTTATTAAACACGAACCAGCAGTAAATGTGAGTATATTCTGAGCTAAGTTTACGCAGATTGTTTTCCGTCGCAGTGAAGTTTTAATTGGCGACTACTTGTCTAGTCATCGGCTCATGTGTCGTTCGCGTATGGGAGATTACAAGAGTCCGCGAAGTGCAGCAACAACCGTACCCGCGCGAGGGTATTTATGTTCGCAAATGAAAGTAGTGCTTGGGTGAAATACAGTAAACAACGCTAGGAAGAAAACAAATTAACTGTCGTCAAAGCAATGAAAACTTCTACATTGTATGCTTCAGTTAAATCTATTTATGTCTAATAAAAGTAACAATGTAAAAAAAATGCAACTACGTCAACCTTGTAAGCTCCATGCGAAGTAGGCCTAATAAACAAGAATTAGCACCTGCCATTTCACGCAACTGTTTCTTCCAGATTCAAAAAGGTAAGTTTCCTATTCGCACTGTGTTTCGCGGGAAATCAGTAGGCTATTTTTGCACTTAAATCCATATTATCAGGAATGAAAATTTTAGTTTTCCTGATTTCTGTAGATATTAATGTTTTCCATTGGGGCCAAATGATTTTGGGGTACTATAACTTTCGTTCGGACAAATTTNGATTTCTGTAGATATTAATGTTTTCCATTGGGGCCAAATGATTTTGGGGTACTATAACTTTCGTTCGGACAAATTTCTATGATGTTACATTCAATAAATACTATGAGATAAAAATTTATTCCTGATTAACATATATATATATATAATTTTTTTAATAAAATAGAAGTAAGTAGTTGAAATTTTCAGACAAATTTACACGGAAATGTAAACCGATAAATAATGAAAGAACAGTTTATAGTAAATACTCTTTTTGATGCTAAAATGAAGTAAGTTAAAATTGTTGAAATCCAAAATTAAATTTGGTGTTAACACTTTAGATTAAAACCGGTTACTTTATTAAACCACGTGGGATCACCAAATAGGCCTACAATAGAGTTCAAACGAAAACAAATGTTACTATTAGAAATAAGTATAACTAGTGTTGATCTCTGCAATAAGACAATTTTTAATTTATTGTTGCTATTTATATTGGAATAATTATTAAGCATTTACATTTTAAATTATTCGTCAATATCTAGCTCTTCTGTAGGTGTCTAACGAAATTATTGCAATTGAAGGAAAATGCACATATTCGTAAGTTTATTCCCTACGTTTTGTAACGTAAAATGACGAAAATAAGTTAATTAATACCTTCAGTGGAAAAAAAAATCAACAAGCAAGAACAAAAGAAGTTAANCGTAAAATGACGAAAATAAGTTAATTAATACCTTCAGTGGAAAAAAAAATCAACAAGCAAGAACAAAAGAAGTTAAACAAATGTAAATCTTCTGCAACATAAGTGATTGGAATTTTTTTTAACGAAGTACGAAGAAATATGTGAACTAGTGTTGAGGCGAGGGTTGCTGCGTGTTCCTACAACGAGAGCTGGATTTGTTTTGCCCACGCGCCTTCGCGAAAAGCAGGAATTAAAAAAGAAATTTCTAGCAGGCATCATTTCAGGAAAGCGGAACCCGTCGAGGCAAAAAAGGGCGGTTCGCGCCGAGCTGCTTTTTAATAAGGCTCGGCGAGGCGCGGTAATCCCGTAATTAAGGTGGCGCGGGCGGCGATAATTAGGCGTAGCTCGCGGACTGCGTCCTTTCTTCGCGCGCCTCGTTATCGCCTGTAGTCCCGTCTCGCTCGCCCCGAGGTGTCTCACCGCCCGGGGGGAGGGGGGGCACCCCGGGGCGAGTTAGCGCGCCCGGGACACGGAAGTAATTGAAGGATCAGAGTCGCGGCGCCATCGGGAGACTGCGGCACCCGCCCCAGTTGCAGCCCCAGGAAACCCAGCTTCCCGGGCTCCCGACAAGCCGCGGATTTCTAGGGACGACGTCTAACCCTCCCTTAACTGCACCCCAATGTAGTGTATGCATACAGTGAAGTGATCCCCATACATCCGTGGTAGCGTGCCTGCATGTGCTTAGCAAAGAGTCGCTTGTGTAGGCAAGGTACCAACAAATTATAGTAGCGACACTTAACCTCCCTATAGTTCTAGGCTGATGTGAGGTCTTATTTCCGTACAATGTATAGGTTAGCCTACATTACAATTTCGGAAGTATACCAGAAATATATTTTTACAGCGTACATTACATAAACTTATTATCTACAGTACATTCAGGGAAACATACAACTTTTCTGAAGCCCTGCTGAAGTTCTACTTTCACGCAATCCCTCCGCCTCATGCAAACAGAACTTAACTGAGTCTAGAGTGAGTGAGTGAAGAGATTTGGGCGGCTCTTAAAAGCGTGGTCTTGAGAGCCGACGAGGATGATTGAAATGAGCATGGAGCAGCGCCGGAATGAAAGGGCGGGGGAAAAGGGAGATCCCGGAGAAAACCCGCCGACACGATTCCCGCATTCAAAAATCCGGGAGTGGCCAGGATGGGGATTGAATCCGGTTCGCCTTGGTGGGAGGCGAGCAGGCTTACCGCTCGGCAACCGCGGCCCCAACTGAGTCTAGAAAATTACGCAGAAGGGACAACTTACCACATTCGTGCGCACTGGCTTTAACAATATCTTGCACGGAAACTATTTCTTACTAGGCATTACCAACAGTACCTATGTTCTCCCTGTTTTTATCTAAATTACTTATAAATGAAATATTATAATTTATACATAAAACATAAGTAAAAGTCACATCTAACCAAAAAACAAGATACGTTTATGTTAACAGAAGTATAAAACGCTTTTGATGCATGGCATATTTAGGGAAAAACCAAACACGTCATACATGGGGTGACTTCTGTAATGTTTTATTTAAAATGTGTGAAGATACCGTGGATTGACTATAGGCCTATACGTATTATGTAACGGGAAGATTAGGACGTAACCATTGGAGAAAAGAATAAATAACAATAAATCGAACTTCTGCAGTAGTGATTCATGTGGTCAGCTGCCACTAGTAATTCCTGACTAGGACGTTGGTCCGCAAAACTTCCTCAATTTGCCAGCGTTTCTCAATGATTTCTAATTATAAATATTGATAATCCGGTTTGTTATTCCCTATTTTATGCTGTCTTCAGCGCTGTCCTATGATATTTCGAGTTTTAAAACATAATAATATTGAGTAGTTATTAATTTATTTATTATTATGGTATTATTCGTATATTTGGCTTTGTTTACGGGGAAAGTGCTATCGTAGATTGTAGGTGTTATGTTGGCAGACTAGACCGAGTGGTACGTAATAAAGTAAAGTTTAATAACCACTGTCCTAGATAAAAAAAATTTAAGCACCGTTTCATGCTTTTCGCGAATCAATTATTTATCAAATATATTTGAATTTTAGTAAAAACGTTACGTAAATAACATAAACTTACTTTTTAATTGCATCTTACTTAAATGTTATGAATTGTGAAGTAGTAGGGTTGGCAATTGGCAAGGCAAAGTGTGTTTAATAGTATACGCTGTCTATAGTTAACTGCTTGCACTTTCGAAATCAACCTTTGGAAAAATCACAGCCCCTGCCTGCATAGGCCTGCATTTTAACGGGTAAAGTTGGAAATGACGGAAGGAAATTAGTTCTCCGTCTTAACGTTGAATCTAAAACGCCAGATAAAAATTTGTAAATGCTGAAATTATTTCTTTTGCTTTCATTTTTTTTTATTACTGTAGGTGTAAGAATAAGCAAATTTATAAAAAATATTTACTTTTCCAATTATTTCAAAGTTCCACTTGATAGATGACTGAGTAAAGTAACCAGGTCCACAGCAATGTTAATTTCACATTTGGTGTGATAATACACAGTGTGCATACAAGTTTGATAATGAGCTCTGCCTTGTCGCTACGTTCCGGTCATAGCTCCCGCAGTTGTGTAGTCGCGTTGATTGAAGCGCGACGCAAGGGCACATTTTCCACGCGACAACTTGACCCAACTTCGTTCAACATTTCTTAAGGAAACGCAGTTTAGACCATTCAGATTCAAGCGACCACTCTTTTCTTTTGTTTCCTGTATTCGTTTTTATTCGTACCAACTGACAACTGGATTGTTTGTTGTGTATTATGCCACAGTTGCAACCGATGTTGAAGTTAACCGTTGCGTCTGCGTGCGTTTGAATGATAAACATATTAAAGATATTAAATACTTTGTAATTAAAAGCCGACCTCTCATGGCGCAGTCGGTTGGTGCTCCGCCACTTTGGGGTCCGGGAGGCTCTGGGCTCGAATCCTAGGTAAGGCATGGGTGTTAGTTTAATTTCAATTATAAATNTCACTTTGGGGTCCGGGAGGCTCTGGGCTCGAATCCTAGGTAAGGCATGGGTGTTAGTTTAATTTCAATTATAAATTAGCTCATAAGTCGTGACCTGATAAGCCTTCTGGCATAAGAGCGGAGGACGTTAATAACCCCTATAAATCCAATCTAGAATTAAAGAAAATATTTGTGTGCCAAAATGCTTATTTTATGTGGGAGATGAGGTTATAAATGGCACACAAAAAATATTTTTAAATATTAGAACAACCACTCTTGTGTACGTTTGGTTGCAAATATACACTAGCAGTTTTCCAGATAACAGGTAGGCCTACAGCATTATGTGGTCCAGGACTGAAGTGTAACTTATCATAGACGAGCCTTACTTCACTCCATTGTGAGCACAGGTACGATTTTACGCAACATTTTGGTGGAAATTTAACGCAAAGGTAACATAATGAGCCAGTCCCGTGTTAATGAACTTGGTTGTGAATCTGCCTTAAAGCTACTCACACACTGGTGCGGGATGCGGCAGCGTTAGTGGTAACGTACAGCGGTATGACGTAAGCAGCGATACGTGAAGGTGCAAAGACTGGCTCCACGCGTGCGGTATTGCACTTAGCCGCGATGGTAGAGGCAGTTCACCGTCAAGTGAGCACTTATGAAAGCCCTCTCATTTCCAATAATAGAGAACAAATACATTTTATATTATCCTTAGGCCTAAACTTCCGAGTGCGGTGGAATATACACACTTGCATTGCAATATTTATTTAGAAAATCTGGTTAAAGGATTACAAATGGCTGAGATAAAAAAGTGACCGAAGTCTCGAAAGTGCTCACGTTACCGTGAACAGACTATACTAACGTGGCTTGCGCAGTTCAACGTGAGTACAGCCTCTNGTCTCGAAAGTGCTCACGTTACCGTGAACAGACTATACTAACGTGGCTTGCGCAGTTCAACGTGAGTACAGCCTCTGTATGTGACTGTCTTCTGTACAAGAAGTTCTCTACTGGTGGGAGTGGCCGAGAACGAAGACACATTCCATTAAAAATAGTATCAACTGAATTATCTCCAGATATCCAATAATAAATAAAGCGAAATGGGTGGGTGTTGTTAAATACTGAAGTTACAAATCCTACGAGAATGGGGCGCTTACTGAAATTATAACATACCAGTTCCGCTATACATACGTATACAAAGAGGAACAATTGTGTTTTTCCGAACAGCGCTTATAACAGGATGATTCTAAAATCATGGGACAAACATTGAGGGGTGGTAGAGCTCACTAAAACAAACAATTATTGTATAGGAATATATGGACGGAAGTGACGCGTTGAGGCACAAACCCCAAAACATAACACATTAACGGAAACATAAAATGTTCATTAGCAGAATACGTAACAAGTGATTCCGTACAGAAAATGTTAAAACAGTTGCTGGAAATGCATCCACCAACAGTCACGCATGCTTGGCGACCTCTACATATGGCGTGATTGGCTGACAATGGTGGCGTGCGTGAAATACCCGGCGTATTTGAATCTGTTCGCCAATCACTCCACCGACGCTACCAAGCTTGCATTACTGTCGATGGTAGCAATTTTGAGCAATTATTATAAACATTGCTTTAAAAAGGAATTTAGCGACGACGATGTAAATAAACAATGTGTTGCATTTGATGTGTTATTTTTGTGTTTGTGCCTCAACGCGTCACTCCCGCCCATATATTCCTATACAATAATTGTTTGTTTTAGTGAGCTCTACCACCCCTCAATGTTTGTCCCATGATTTTAGAATCTTCCTGTATATATACACACACACATCAGTTTTAGTGTGTATTCGACTGTTCGCAAATAAACCCGCATGTATTTAAACACTAGTGTTCGAAGCTAATGACAGTTGAAATGAGTTTATTTTTGTTTTATAGAAATACAGATCAAATGGCGCATGTTCTTAACCTTTATCACGGTGCAATTTGAGCGAAGCGTGTTCGACAGGTTGAAAGTTGAGAAGTGTTCGTTGGCGCTCAGCAATGATTAGGGTTTGAGCGACAACACGTGGTTGTGACTGACGTAGACTAGCGCGCGTGACAGAGGTCTATGTAACAGGTTAGAAGTAGAAATAAAACTTGGCTATCGAGAGCGCTGAATCAACCGCGAACTACTTATGAACACAATCTTAAATGAAAAGCAGGTTTCAATTAAACTGCAGGTAATTACTTCGGAGAGTTTCAGATCACTGAAGAAAACTGCACGACGATGAACTCGTGTCCACTACTGCCAATATTTTGACCAATAACTGGTGGCCACAGCTTTTGGTGGAAAAGAAATAATTCTGCAATTTCTTCAAATCGCGAATTTTAATTAAAGCGTATTTGACGTAAGTCACTTTGCCTGGAGCGAGGCGCCTCATAATTACGAGTCACTCGAAGCTGTGGCCATTCGTGAATGCCGAATGACGCAAATCTATTTTAATCACACTTATTTTCGAGCCGCTTTCTAAGCAGAAAAGAACAAGTAAGCGTAATATTTAAGTCACGCTTTATTCAACGTGTTTTCTTTCGGCTGGTACGAGTTTGATCACAATAAAAAAAAAGTTATACGGACGGCGTTAATATTTACTCGCTCGTAACAGGACAACAGGGTTTATGCCTCAGTTTTTCCCTTGTTCCGAGATTTCCCTGTAAAAATAAACTCTTGTTTACTTTTTTTGTTTCATTGTCTCTATTTTTCTGGGAAGTCTATTAAAACAAAAGGAAAAACCCATATTTTATAACTGCAAAACTATGTTCAGGCAATAAACTGTGTATCGTCACGCGAGGAACTGGAAATGATGTTTGTCTTAAAATTCTTTGGTTGTTACTTTTATCCTCCGTAGTTCCTACTTTTTGAAGACATGCTTTCTGTATGTATGTGCATATACACACCACACACGTCTGAATGAAACTGTAATTGCCCCGTCATGAGCGTATAGAGCGTGTCAAACGCTGTGCGCCTGTGTCCAGAGAGACGCGCATTAGTTTCGACAGATAACGTCAAGTGGTTTCTGATCTCTCCCCGGCGCCAGTGACGGGGGCCCGGCCGCTAATGGATGGAAATGGCGTTAAAGAGGCCCGCTGCGCGGAGCGGAGATTACACCNCTTTTTGAAGACATGCTTTCTGTATGTATGTGCATATACACACCACACACGTCTGAATGAAACTGTAATTGCCCCGCCATGAGCGTATAGAGCGTGTCAAACGCTGCGCGCCTGTGTCCAGAGAGACGCGCATTAGTTTCGACAGATAACGTCAAGTGGTTTCTGATCTCTCCCCGGCGTCAGTGACGGGGGCCCGGCCGCTAATGGATGGAAATGGCGTTAAAGAGGCCCGCTGCGCGGAGCGGAGATTACACCNTCAGTGACGGGGGCCCGGCCGCTAATGGATGGAAATGGCGTTAAAGAGGCCCGCTGCGCGGAGCGGAGATTACACCGGATGAGTTTCGGAAACGAGCTAATGTGGCGCGCGGGAAGAGGTGCGAGTTCGCGGTAGTTTCGTCGCCTGCCGCCGCCGCACCGCGGCGCTAGAGTCGAGCCGCCCTGCCGAGCCTGCTTTGCGCATGCGCGGTCGAGAACACCCCCACACCTAACCGCTACCCCGGCCGACAATCAAAACCCACTCCCTGAATCCATACCCTCATCTTTCCTGGTTGATGTATGAAAGGGGCAGCGCAGAGAGAGAGAGAGAGAGAGAAAGACAGACAGACGGACGGAATAGCCATGTGCTTTGTGCGGGACAAAAAAAAAAATTGTGAGTGTGGCGAAACGATGTGTAAAATTCCTTGGCTCTTCACCAGGGATTTGCTTTTCATCAGAGAATTTTTAATTATTCTTTCTGTGATGGCGAGCAGTGCGCGGAGGTTGGCGGGGCCCGGCGTTTCTCTGCACTGACTACAGAATGGGGTTCTGCAAGAGCTTTGAAACTCCACTTTCCCCCTAGACGTTTATTGAATTACCTTCAGAGCCACCACGTGGGTTTGAAAAAATGCGCTTCAGCAAAGGAAAAAAACTACGTGGTATTTTTTTTTTAAGTAATATCTACTCAAATGTTTTCGCCGGAAATTCCCGTCGTTGCTCATGGGAAACCCAAAGACAGGCTATTTCCATAGGAAATTATGAATTTCCCAATTTAAAACGAAGTAACGAATTAAATTTCAAGCCAGAGAGAATCCGTCACGCCACTAAAAATCTTCTGTTTGAGCAGAATATAGACGTATATTTTCTTTTCCTGCAGCTTTGTTCTTTGCCCTTCCTATAATTTCCCTTGCGTCTCACTTCTTTCTACATTTCAAACGAGATATCATGTGTCACAAATTAATGAGTAAACGATCACAATAATGTCGGCTGTGGTCATCTTAGTTCTCTTAACAAGGCGGTTGTGAGTTCGCATCTTTCAAAAATATGGCATAGTTTTAAGAATATAAAACTAGTTTTTTTTATGTAAAATAACGAAACTTGCTCTATGTCTTAAAGTAGGCAGTGAAAAGATACCACAATTATACATATTTTCAATGGGAAATGTATTCAAGGGTATCATATAGATTGAAAATATGACGTCATTCTTATGTTTTATAAGTGCACTAGTAAAACAATTTGTTAATATGCACTAAAGGACAACAAAATGTTTTCGTAACACTGAAATATAATTATGTGAAATCGGCCACGAATTTAAAGCCATTTAATGAATGTCAGAGAAATTTTTTTGTCGGCTATTGTCTTAATTATGTAGTAAAGAAACTACACCAGAGTTCGTTATTAAGTTGAACATATATTTCATGTCTGTAAATTGTAGAGTATTAACAAATTTAAATCTATATTTCCAGACGTATTTTACCCACGAACGCAATACTACACCACTAAGCTTCTGGGTTGCTCAGTCCTTCTCTGTCCTTAGTTTGTCCTTCCATATCCAAGTGTGAAATCTGTCATTGCCATGGACGCGTCCAGCAAACTACATTTGGAAATTAAGTCATTAATATTATTATTACGAAAATTCATATTATATTGAGAAACAAACAAACACAAACAAACAAAACGTAATTTCGAAACCAGCCAATTTATACATTACACTTTCAATACGATATGACGATAGAGACTACACTTTGTAATTGTTTGCAGATACGTCTACCTACGTTTACGTTAAAAATATTTGCAGTTGACGGGAAAAAATTTCAAATGTTAATCAATGTTAATTTGGCGATAAACCCGACAAGATACCATTAAGAGAAGGTAGCCTAGCAGTGTTCGTCTTAAGTAGACATTAGAGAAGGTAGCCTAGCAGTGTTTGTCTTAAGTAGACATTAGAGAAGGTAGCCTAGCAGCGTTTGTCTTACGTAGAAATTAGAGAAGTTAGCCTTGCAGTGTTTGTCTTAAGTAGAAATTAGAGAGGGTAGCCTAGCAGTGTTTGTCGTAAGTAGACATTAGAGAAGTTTGCCTTGCAGTGTTTGTCTTAAGTACACATTAGAGAAGGTAGCCTAGCAGTGTTTGTCTTAGGTAGACATTAGAGAAGGTAGTCTAGCAGTGTTTGTCGTAAGTAAACATTAAAGAAGGTAGCCTAGCAGTGTTTGTCTTAAGTAGACATTAGAGAACGTAGCCTAGCAGTGTTTGTCTCAAGTAGACATTATAGAAGTTAGCCTTGCAGTGTTTGTCTTAAGTAGACATTAGAGACGTTAGCCTTGCAGTGTTTTTCTTAATTAGACATTAGAGACGTTAGCCTAGCAGTGTTTGTCTTAAGTAGACATTATAGAAGGTAGTCTAGCAGTGTTTGTCTTAAGTAGACATTAGGGAAGGTATTCTAGCAGTGTTTTTCTTAAGGCCGTTCAAGTGCAATTTTTTTCTGTACTTTGAACGTATTGGTTTTGTGACATGTCGTCAATTTGTAGCTTGATGAAATTAGCAAACCATTCTAAAAACAACGGTCGTCGTGTTTTTTAGCGTAAATATTAGAATCAAAACTTAACATCTAGATTTGTGTTATTTTAATAATAAATTACAGGTGCGACATGTTGCAATTTCTTTGAAATCCAAATCTTGATTCACCTGAAGTACCGGTTAACTTTCTGGCAATTTTAACTTTAAAATATATCACAGTTAAAATTAAAATACCTGCAAAAAAAAAACAAATTTCCCAAAAAATGTCCATTTAGCATTTTGATGACATGAATAGTTTATTTGAGCTGTAGCCTAACGTATTGATTTTATTCAGTTCGCAAATTTGAATAAAAATGGATACATTTTAAATATTTATAGTTCCTTTGTATTCGTTGTTGAAAGTAATTTTGCAGCTCATACTTTTTTCGCACTCTTATCTAGAATTCAACGAAAATATTTGTAATAAACTAACACCGTATAAAACTATTTTCAACTCTTGATATTCTTAATAGTAGTAAAATACTTATCAGACACTAAATCAAACCATTTTTATGAATTCTGGTAAATATAGTGAGAACTTCCCGGAAATGTTGTATCATTACAGACACTTGTGAATTCACAAATCATTTAACTTATTGTAGCTCTTTTTGATCGTTTTCATTTTTCCCACCATTAATATGTCACAGTGATTCATTACACAGCAAACTGTCAAAACAAAATTAAACAAAATTACAATGAATGTTCGTGACATTTTTTGATTCGTTCTTATTAGAATTTTAGTTTGAGGAGGTAAACAATACATTCCACTGTTTACGTTTGTCAGCAGTAACTGTAGTTTGCTTTCAAAATTAACTTGATTAAGA
The DNA here is from genome assembly GCA_002778355.1 of Clitarchus hookeri. Lineage (NCBI taxonomy): Eukaryota > Metazoa > Arthropoda > Insecta > Phasmatodea > Phasmatidae > Clitarchus > Clitarchus hookeri. Next base: position 208,156 of record NQII01001590.1, on the reverse strand, counting down.
AATATTACAATTTACATTGAAAAAGATTACAGTAAGCTATATAAAAAAGATATATGTTGTCAACGCAGATAAACAATTAAAATTTTTATCAAACTTTAATAACAAGTAAAATTGTAAGTATTTTATTTTACTGTGGCTGGGCTACATATTTTAAAGTAAATTTTGCTAAGCCCATTTTAAATTTTAATAAGACAATAAATTTCAGCTTTCGTTGTTTAATTTTTTGAAATGTTTTCGTATATTTTACTTGCCTGACACAGTAACAGTAAAATTTTTGAGATTGTTAAGTAAGTAGTCAAAATTTTCGAAACAGATTTTTTCTCAATTTTTCAAATATTGTCAAAATTTTTACATGTTGAGTACAATTTGATATAGGCTGTTCACGGTAAAGTGAGCACTTTTGAGGCCATAGTTACTTTTTTCTTATAAGCCTTTCTTTATCCTTCCACCACTTCTTTAAATAAATATTGCCATGTTAGTATAAACAAAGTGTATATANTATATATATATATATATATATATATATATTTCACCAAACTCGTAAGTTAAGTCTAGGGCTACAATAAAACATACTTACTTATTGACCAATAATACAAATGAGAGGGTTTGAGAAAGTGTTCACTTTACCATGAATATCTTATATGTACTACAATTAATGATTTCGTGGGCAGACTGGAGGTCCGAGTGTAGGCAGCCGCGCACCAAGGCTTTTACGAACTTTTCGTCTTTACTTCATGTGTATCTACGCGGTAATTATTATGGGCCTGCGCCCCTTAACTTGTAAGCGCCCAGCGTTGGAAACGTTTGAGACACACACACACACACACACACACACATATATATATATATGTTTCCATACACTTTTCCATATATATGTATATATATATATAGGGAAGTGTGCGAGACTATATATACAAAAGGATTCGTTTGCCATCCAGTGCGCCAAAACATAAATTCAAAATCGAGGTGTATGCAGTTTTGTATACAAATATATAAATTGATACTCAAGGTGGCAATAATAAGTAGATCAGTTTAATAACTTGGAACGATCTCCCTGCGTGTTTCTTTGTAGAACGTTTCCAACTTCGAGCTCAGAAGATGAAGCAGGGCAGGCCGAAAATAATTTTCGCGCTCGGCGGAATTTCGTTTTTCGTGACGAGCCGACGACGGGTGTTGGGTGGTGAAAGGGAGGTGGTTCTCACGTCAGGACTCGTCTGTGACGTGTGACGTCTCTAGCTGCAGGGGGGAAGGGGACCTCGAATTACGATGTTTTCTGACGGCCGGCAGGTAGGGCGGGACCGCAATTGGCTCGTTGTTCCGGCGAAGCTACTGCAGCTTCCCACAGGACCGCGTCTCAGTCTGCCTGCGGCCAACAGCGGCACAACTGCCATCTTCTCTTCTCTGTCTCGCGGGGCCACGGTGGCTGAGCGGTTAGACTGCTCGCCTCCCTCCAAGGCGTGCCGAGTTCAATCCCCGGCCGGTCACTCCCAGATTTTCGCATGTGGGAATCGTGCCAAACGATGCCGCTGGTCGGCGGGTCTTCTCGGGGATCTTCCGTTTCCCCCAGCCCTGGCATTCCGGCGCTGCTCCATTCTCACCTCAATCACCTTCATCGGCTCTCAAGACCTCGCTGTTAAGAGCCGCCCAAATGTCTTCACTCACTCCTCTACCTCACGTCCTCCGTATGTCGACTTCACTGTAGAAAAAAAATTTTACGTGAAAATGCTGGTAGAAAAATTTTCATAACTGTCCGTAAAATGACGGACACGTTGCTTTTTTAAAAAACTGACTCAACGTAAGTTTTACACAACTTTCCGTAAATTCACGGAACATCTCCGTAAATTTGCTAGTTAGTTTCCCTGCTACTTTCAGTTATCTTTAAGATAACGGAAAAAAAAAAGGAAAAAAAAAGCATAATTATCACTGTGGTGGTGATCGACTGTGTATAAAAACTCAATTAAATAAAAGTACAAATATCTTCCATTATACCGATATTCGAACCCAAATCAAAAGTTTGGATGTCCGTGACGGTATGTTCGTTCACCTACGACCTTCCCATGCAATAGACCTCGAGTTTAACTTATGTTTACAACAGCCACGTAAGCAACTGTGTGTGTTTTAAGTGCTGCTAACTGTTAAAACCACCTGTTGCAACTTTGTGATGTTTGAAGAAACAGTTCTAACACATTCAGACCCAGTGTACACAGTTGCATACATTACGCACGTGTAGGTAATTTGTGGTCTGTGATGCACACTGTGGAGCTCAATGGCCAATTATATTACCTGCGCGTAAATGATTCGCAAACAGTCTTACTGGTCTAGGTTCATATAACTGGAGCCGAGCATACAGCACACATCTCATTGGCCGTGACAACGAAACTAGTGTTGTGTCGACCTAAGTACAGCACGCATCATAAATGTTTTTGTTTGCAATGCCTGAAACTGTAAATCAAACATCGTTTCCGCAAACTGTCCTCTCTCAACAATGAAAATGGAATTAATTTATACCTCACAATATTGATTTACTTTTGAATATAGCATAATTATTTATCCTAGTTTATGAATGATGTAATTGTGTTCAGAAAAAATTACATGTCGTTTCTTCAATATCTAACTCTAAAATAATGCACACCAACAAAAAATATTTATAGAAGATTTTTGGTAAATTCTTTGCCTTGAATTGAATTGAATTTATAAATTGAATAAATGAATTTATGGATGTATTCTTTTTTGTCTAGTATGTCCCCCAAGATTAATATTTTAAAACTAGTGATTTTCCAGACCTATTTTTAAAAGGTGTTTCGAAAATCAGAATGGTGTAGAGGTGCGAAATTTTATGTAGTTAGAGACTCCATACACACAAAAAAAAATTGTTTTCAAATTTATTTTGTAGCACCTTACTGGTTGACGTACTGTCTCTACGTGTTATTCGACAAGCTTACGAGTTTCTTCCGGGTGCTCCCTTTCTTACCCTGATGCAGTCCGTCGTTTCTCATTCCATCCCATTGAGAGTTGATGGTCAACCTCCGGGGTCCAGGATTCGAAGTCGCTACGTGGAAACTTCTTGTCCCACGCCAACTTTCCGCGTCTTACCCCTTCAAATCACGGATAACATAAAGTTTAAGGCATTCAAAAGTTACACGTGTTATGCTCGGAACTGTACTAGTAACAGTATAACGCTCTGACATGTGTTTGGACCAATGAAAATGCGTCTGCGTTCGATGCCACTGACAGTAGTTGCTAAGTGCAACTTTCCGTAAATTAGGAACTGCAACCGAGAAGGTCAAACCACTATAGGCTGCACACGGTTAACTTAACACTTTGGAAATCCCTACTTAGGATATATTTGTTTTCTCATTTGTATCCTTCTGTCATACGTAAAAGTTACGTCGTCATGAGCCTGATATCTTTATTCATGCGCCAAACAAGCAAAGCCGTGGAATTATTATTAATGTAAACGTGTTACTATAGCCCATTCACGGTTGATTGAGCACTTTTGAAATCAACCTTTAAAAAATGCCACTGCCCCTCCCTGCACATAATTGAACAGGCAGTAAAGTTGCTCAACACGGAGGGAAGTAGTTCCATGTTTTAAGATTGATTTAAAGTGCTAATTAAACGTTTGTGAACAGTAAAATTTATTTATTAATATTTCTGTTTTTTTAACGCAAATATGAGTAGCAAAAAGAAAATTTGTCAAATATTTATTTTGCTAATAATTCTACATTTTCCCTCTACCAATGCATGAATAAAGTGAACAAACCAGTGGCAATGTTACATTTACATATGGTGAAAGGATACACAATGTGCATACAAGTAGGGCTTACAGAAATGCTCAGTTTACCGTGAACGGTCTATAATAATGCGAAAATACCTACATATTATCATTTGTACAAAACAAGAAACACCAACTTCTCTGTCCATAAATTTCAACATTACGCTCACAAAACAACGCCATGTTTCGGATTATTTTCATAAATTCGCTTCCAACTAAACTTGCAACATGCTTGCCAGTGTGTATAGTAACATATAGAGGATCCATCGTAAAACTAGATCAAGGTCATGTAATTATGTTAATGAGGAACATGAACTTTAAGTAAACCAATTATGACTTTTTCAAGGTAACATTTCACCTACAGCTTCATTATTATTTTGCGTCTGAAATAAAGTATTGGCTCTGTTTAAATTTCTGCCGGAATCATCAATATTATGAATTTTACCAGTTATTATAAAGAACGGACTTGATCTACTTGTCCTGAAAAAATTTTTTCAATGTTTATTTCAAAAGTGCTCACTTTGCCGAAAACAGCTCTTACACATTTGCTTCGTAATTCTCTACTTAATTCCATATTTAAACTTGTCTGCTGTGCAAGCCCAATTATCGTAGCCGCGGTGACAGTTCTCTATTTAATATGACTTACAGAATATATACCATTTTCCAGAATATTCTCTCTATCTGCATGCGATGTACGTTGCAAAGTTGCCGGTAATACATCGGAAAAAGAAGGAACTCTTGTTAAAACACGACTTTGCGACAAACGCGACATCCAAAATTTCGATGTTGGTAAACAATATTGTAAACTCTCTACCTATAATTACACCAATTTTTATTTTAATCAGCTTCCGGTCTGAAGTCATTCTTGTGCAGTATGGTAACTAACTTTATAACTACGTATATTTAATTATATATTTTCTTCTGCATCACAACTTCTACGTAAATAAAATTTCATGTATGCAAGATAGCAAGCAGAATAAAGTGATTGAAACTTCAGCAGTAATTTAATTATTAAATTGTGAACGGGATTAATTACGGATTTACGGATGGTTGTGTATGGGGCATAAGAGTAACCGGAAAAGAGAAGTTTGAAAAAGTAAATTTTTAACATTTATTATCCTCTATCATTGAAACCATTCTAGTGAGTGGACACGACATCTGCTTTCATCTGTATTGACGTAATTCCATAATGGATCAATTAAATTACAAATAGAATAAGTTTTGTAAATTCCCGTTCTGAATGTACGGTTGCCGTTATTATAATTATGGAAGGCGGAGGACGAGATAAGCAGGAAGTAGAGTTTTGGAAGTCACGTGAAAGCGAACAACTTTCTAATACAGCTGAAAACAGGCTACACGCTTTTGATGCCTTATTATAATTTTTATTCTGGGAGTAATAATTTTAAACTCATTTAAGACTCCAACTGCGTGAATATTTGAAAACGTAGACTGCAGAAATAATTTCAGAGTATATCATACACCCAGCTGGTATTTTAAATACCAGTTCCTTTGATGTGGGCGTTCCCATTCTCTGATTTGGCTGCGGTGGGCTCTAGGAACTGGTCGTGTGCCTGATTGGCTTCTGTATGCTGTGTACAGTTCTCTTCGGCTGGCCGCCGGCTGGCGAGTAGGTTACTGCATAGTCTATTCGCGGTTTATTAACATTTTTTTAAAATCAAAACATTGACAAATCACTCCAAGTATGGCGGTGTTTGGTTGTTTCCTGTGTATGTCATGTATCGCAAGCGTTTTAAACTTGTGTTGGCATAAAAGTACCTTATTTTCAATTAAATAGAAATTTAATGTTTAATTTATTTACAAATTATATTGTTTCATTTGAAATATATATGAATAAAAACCGCGAGGAAATAAATGTGTTGGTAATACCTAGTAAGAAATAGTTCTTATGCAAAATATTAATATACCGAGTGCGCACAAATACGGTGCATTGTCCCTTATCNAAAAACCGCGAGGAAATAAGTGTGTTGGTAATACCTAGTAAGAAATAGTTCTTATGCAAAATATTAATATACCGAGTTGTCCCTTATTCTGGACTCGATAAAGCTTAGTTTGACTGAGGTAGAGGAATAGCATGGGAGTAGAACTTTGGCAGCGATTCAGAAGAGTTGGAAGTAAGCGTGAATGAATGGACCACAGGAGATGATTGGCGAACGGCGTTCAAACATTTCACTGGTGTGTGCGGCCGGAGTTCGTGGAATAAGATGCTGCTTCACCTCTGTATTGTTGAGTGCTCTGTGACGGGGCGGAAGTTGACATCAATACAGTGTGCAACTCGAATGCAGGGCAAGACGCACAGGGCTTCGGAGGTGAAAATTAATAAAAATAAAAAAGTGGCACCACATCACCGGAAAGAGAAAAGTGCGTTGATGTAGTGCTGTCCGCCGCGCTGGCATCGGGGAAGGCCACCTCCCCACAGACTAGACCCTTGTTCCCTGCCCCGGGGGTGTGCAGGGGTGAGGCGTGGTAACCCGAGCCACCACGCTTCCTCCCTCGCCCGGCTCCAGCCATTGTCCGACAAGTGTGAAGTTGTCCGACATGATTCAGCGTGTTGTGATTCTCGTGCTGGCAGCTCGGGTTTCCGTCACGCTCAAGGCCGCGATGGTCCCACACGGCAAGGCCCTGCCCCCATCCAACCCCCACAGACCCCGCGGATTGTTTTATATAAACACGAACGCGTCAACACCAAGGTCGCTCAGCGGACTTGATCTCCGTAATCGAGCTGACACCCCCGCTCCCAGCATCCCTTAAAACACTCGCACTTGTTTCGTCCCTGTACGTCCGCTTCCCTCACGCGAGTGGATGGCAAACTTGCTCTGGAACCACCTTTCCATCGTCGCAGTTAAGTATTCAGCACCGCTCTTTTGTGATAACGAAGAGTGCGTTGAATAAACTTGTCAGAACTCAAACTTTGCACTATTGCACTTTTCTCAACAAGCACAACTCTCTGTCTCTCTCTCTCTCTCTCTCTCGCTCTCTCTCTCTCTCTCTCTCTGCCTACATTCTAAATCTGGATCAGTGATATCAATCAGTGTAATAACACTCACTGAAAGTCAGTTGATAGACTACTGCCAACTGGCAAATCAAGCAAATTAACTGGGAACAAGTGACTTATAGCAGTGGAATTCTTGCCATTCAGGGGAAATCATAAATAAATCAGCNAAGCAAATTAACTGGGAACAAGTGACTTATAGCAGTGGAATTCTTGCCATTCAGGGGAAATCATAAATAAATCAGCTACCATAATAAGTAGTAATCTGGCACTGATTATCAGTCGCTCAATTTTCACTGTTTTCGCGGATATGGCTGCTATTCTCACGGATTCAAGTTTATTGTTGGATAGAACACGATCAGATTTTTGGTTCACCCGATATTAGGAAACGCAGATAATAACATTACACGATGTTACACCTTTCAGACTTGCAAAGTAACAATTACTTTCGTTCATTTTATAAATTTTTCGGATGCTCCTACTGTCCCGTAACACACATAATACTAAGACGATGTCCCTTTCAAGATCTGTAATTTCAGAATATTTTACAAGTTAGCGGCACCTTAGTATTTGCAATAAACATTTACAAAAAAATATGACATGTAAAATTCTAAGAGCCAAAGCCTCACAAAAAAGAGAGATTAAAATACTTATACAAATATATTAAATTGTTCTTTCAGAGTATTGCGTAGCTCAAAGTACAATAAACATTTAACTGCCAAACCGGCCAAGTAGTGTAAAACGTTTCAAAAATATCAAAAAGTAACTATGTTGACTAGAAATACTTCAAACACTCATACAGAAAAATAAAATTGCTGNCGTTTCAAAAATATCAAAAAGTAACTATGTTGACTAGAAATACTTCAAACACTCATACAGAAAAATAAAATTGCTGCTCAATTACTTATTCAAAAGTATTACGTTACTCCAAACTGTACAATAAATATTTTATTGAAAAAAACGAGCAGAGGAATAATAAAACGTTTCTAAAATACAAAGAGTAATTCTGATGACTAGATAAATGCCAAGTATTTAGTGGAGCAATTTGACTAAAGGAGGGCAGCGCTTCAGGCCCAGTAAAGACTCATTTACGTGAAAATACAAGTTAAAATCTGAAATAAAATATTGCATTAAAATAGTGAATCGATGGAGACAGGCCGTAGACCCTAACAATATCTCCATCTAATAAATAATCGACAACGACAATTAGAACACTTCAACAGAATACACCCAACGCGTAAGTCGTGGTAGCACAGTAGCGACAATTAAACTTTTAAGTAAATCATTGGGCNTTCAACAGAATACACCCAACGCGTAAGTCGTGGTAGCACAGTAGCGACAATTAAACTTTTAAGTAAATCATTGGGCAGCAGACAAAAACTCTACACAACAAGTAAAGCAACTGGAACTATACAGAGAAGCAAGAAATTAGTTCGGCCGAAACTGCAACTTAGGCAGCCGTCCAAAACCAGAATTCAGAAAAATCCAACTCACTGCAAAGCTCAAGACAGACACGACACTNAAGCAAATTAACTGGGAACAAGTGACTTATAGCAGTGGAATTCTTGCCATTCAGGGGAAATCATAAATAAATCAGCCACCATAATAAGTAGTAATCTGGCACTGATTATCAGTCGCTCAATTTTCACTGTTTTCGCGGATATGGCTGCTATTCTCACGGATTCAAGTTTATTGTTGGATAGAACACGATCAGAATTTTGGTTCACCCGATATTAGGAAACGCACATAATAACATTACACGATGTTACACCTTTCAGACTTGCAAAGTAACAATTACTTTCGTTCATTTTATAAATTTTTCGGATGCTCCTACTGTCCCGTAACACACATAATACTAAGACGATGTCCCTTTCAAGATCTGTAATTTCAGAATATTTTACAAGTTAGCGGCACCTTAGTATTTGCAATAAACATTTACAAAAAAATATGACATGTAAAATTCTAAGAGCCAAAGCCTCACAAAAAAGAGAGATTAAAATACTTATACAAATATATTAAATTGTTCTTTCAAAGTATTGCGTAGCTCAAAGTACAATAAACATTTAACTGCCAAACCGGCCAAGTAGTGTAAAATGTTTCAAAAATATCAAAAAGTAACTATGTTGACTAGAAATACTTCAAACACTCATACAGAAAAATAAAATTGCTGCTCAATTACTTATTCAAAAGTATTACGTTACTCCAAACTGTACAATAAATATTTTATTGAAAAAAACGAGCAGAGGAATAATAAAACGTTTCTAAAATACAAAGAGTAATTCTGATGACTAGATAAATGCCAAGTATTTAGTGGAGCAATTTGACTAAAGGAGGGCAGCGCTTCAGGCCCAGTAAAGACTCATTTACGTGAAAATACAAGTTAAAATCTGAAATAAAATATTGCATTAAAATAGTGAATCGATGGAGACAGGCCGTAGACCCTAACAATATCTCCATCTAATAAATAATCGACAACGACAATTAGAACACTTCAACAGAATACACCCAACGCGTAAGTCGTGGTAGCACAGTAGCGACAATTAAACTTTTAAGTAAATCATTGGGCGGCAGACAAAAAACTATATACAACACTTTAAAGCAACTGGAACTATACAGAGAAGCAAGAAATTAGTTCGGCCGAAACTACAACTTAGGCAGCCGTCCAAAACCAGAATTCAGAAAAATCCAACTCACTGCAAAGCTCAAGACAGACACGACACTACGCCACACGATTATTTAAAAACATTAAACTGACCTACAAATGAAAATCTGCGACCACGACTCGCCGTTTTACAAGTTCCATCATAATCAGCCGCTCACGCAACTACATTATCTAAATGGCGTCTCATAGCACCTTCGTCCAAGGACGGGTAAACTGACAATTTTAGCTCATATTACAATTTAAATGAGCTGTAGCAGGCGTCAACCCGGCGATCTTCTTCACAGGCGTAGAATGAGGTGCAGAATGCACGCTGCACAAGGCGTGTAACAACTTATATAAACTAGTCTATGAATTTAAAAAAGTTGACGTACAAGGATGGGTAATGAACGGAGGAAAATGATGGGAGAAAACAGGAGGAGAGCGTAATGGGCCAAGGAGCAGGCCGCCTTACAGAAGCGATCCAAAAACGAGGCCCGCGACGGCGTCACCGTCGCATGACTATTAAAAACATCGTCTACAATTGAATTTATATTTTAATAATGTTGTATTTTGGCAATACATATTTATACTACAATATTTATCTCATGTGAAATTTTATTTTTTATTTTTTTGTCTGAAATCAAACAAACGTTGTTATAATTGATTATAATTTTTAGAAGGAGAAAATTTATTTCTTCCTNATTTTTTTGTCTGAAATCAAACAAACGTTGTTATAATTGATTATAATTTTTAGAAGGAGAAAATTTATTTCTTCCTAGTTCCTTAAAATATATTTTGAAAGTGGTACTGAACAGGTGTTTTAAACGGATTACTCTTTAATTTGTTCAGTATTTTTTATATTTATATAATTTACTAATTTTATGTTTTACAGTTCAATGTTCATTAAAATGATTAAAAGCGACGACTTTTTCCCCATATCTCGAAGGACTCGTTTTCTTCAGCGTACTCTACAAACGAATTCGCAACCACTCGATACAAGGAGTGAAGATATGAGTCCTGCTCACATATCTGCGACCAGATAGCTGTGCAGTAGCAGAAGACATCAGTCATTTAGCCTTCTATGTGTCACTAGCGAGATGACAAACTGTCACTCAGTCGCTCTCAGTTTAGCGTTCCTTGATGCCATTTGTTGGCATTCCTCCTTGATGACTCGTTTTCTAATTAAGATGTTTAATTTTGATTCCGAGGTCCAATAAGAAATCAGCGAATCTTAAATGAACATAAAGTACCTTTGGCTAGCCTTTCAACATTCTGAGCCAAATGAATGGAAAAGAAAACCATGAAAAATAAACTGTATCAGAGGGCGACTGACGATAATGTTCCACGTCGACTGCCTTATATATTTAGGAAATATTTAAGAAATCCTTCAAACAAATAAAATTTTTCCCTCTTAAAAATATGTTTTTCCATCTGACAAGCGCCAATTAACAAATTAAAGCAATTGTTAAATACAGAATGCGATAAATCAGTTATTATTTAGCTTTGGTGTTTTTCAGCTGGCAATTTTCCTTGNAGCAATTGTTAAATACAGAATGCGATAAATCAGTTATTATTTAGCTTTGGTGTTTTTCAGCTGGCAATTTTCCTTGGAAACTGTTTTCTTTTTTTCCTTATTATTCATACAGTTGATATAGTACCTATTTCATCGGCTATTTAACACCATCACAGTGATATAATTTAAAGAGAAAGCAATTATTTCAATTGTATCTTTCATTACACTCAGTTAAGTAGTTCATTATTTTTATTACAAAAGTGTCAGTAAGCTCAATACGAATAAGTGCGATTCCATGTTCTTTGAGCACAAAGGTAGTTTTTGTTTACGCTGGTGTGATGTGCAGGGCGTGGAGTATGTTCCATTTGCTACCCCCCAGCAGCTCAGGGCGCAGGATTGAGAAAGGGTAAAATCACGAACAGTCCAGTGTAAGCGCATATCGGAGAATGTAAGGCGAACCATGCTTCCCTCTCCCGCCATAGAGAGCCTTCCCGCGCGTGGGGACGTCGGGGACGAGGAGTGACCCGGTCGGAACAGCGGGCCGACGCCTGGTGATTGAATGGAGTTCCGGGTCAGACGAGCGCTGAATCAAGACGCGCTGTGGTGGAGGGATGGGCTGCGCGGGACGTCTCCACAACCAGAACTGACATGTTTTGAACTCGGGGTCATTGGTTGTCCCCGGTCGACGCAGAGGGACGGCCCGTCGCGCGCAACACCGGCCCACGAGGCTGGGTGACTCGCGTCTCGAGTGCGTGGTAGCGTATATCTATGGTGCTTGGTTCACTCCAGACGCGCTTCACCATCTGTAACGAGGTGTCCGGCGGTCCTGCCTACCTCGGGTACAGGAGTGCTGCAAAGAGGGTATATGGATACATTGTAACAACCCCATCCCCCACCCTCCCCACATTTTGCGGATGTGATATAACATAATTTTTGCACCTCCGAAAAAAATTTTAAATTATTGCTGTGCCCTTTACACTTTGACAAACTGTGCAGGAATAGAAATAGTAATAAATGCGAAATTACTGTTTCTCATCACTGTGGTTCCTTCTTTTTAACCAAATAATTTGTTGTACATTAATGAATATAAAGTATATTATTACCTTCCCTTTGTATCTGCAGCCTTAATTACTAGTGTTACTGTCTTAATTAAAAATAGTAAATACTTACGCAAAAAAGTTATATCACTTGTACTGAAGAAGACAACAATTTTCTAAATATGTTTAGAGTGGTAAGGGCACTTTTGCCTTTATTTGCCCAAACGAAGAACTTAAAATTCAAAGCGTGACAACAGATTTCGCGTAACAGCATCCACCGACAGTGCCTAATGTATGTTTACGTAAAATATTTACTTTCATAGTTTTCCAAGACAGCACTATGCTTCATTAGAGGGAGAGTTGGCGCGTCCATAATAAAATACTCCATAATAACATTTCCCTTTCCTCCATAATAAAATACTCCCTAATAACATTTCCCTTTCCTCGCCAGTTTCCAGTAGTAATTTGGGGCCGCAGTGGTGTAGTGGTCAGACTACTCTCCTCCCGTTAAGGTGAACCAGGTTCGATTCCTGGCGGGGTCGCTCCCGGATTTTCGCATGTGGGAATCGTGCCGGACGATGCCGTTGGTTGGCGGGTTTCCCCGGGGATCTCCCGTTTCCCCCGCCCTTGTATTCCAGCGCTACTCCATACTCACCTCACTTCACCCTCATCGGCTCCCAGTACCTCGATGTTAAGAGCCGCCCAAATCTCTCCACTCGGCTCCAGTAGCCTATTGACAATGTCACGTGTAGTTTCTTTGAGTCAGTTCTCAACTTATACACCCTAATCCCCCCTAATGTAAAACAAAGTATAGTACTGGCTAAATATAACATTACGGTGTGTTATGTACACTGGGTCTTGATGAGTTAAGGACCTGCCCCAGCTAAATTATTCAGCATTCATATCGTGTTTGTGATTTACGCATTACTGTGTGAATGGACTGTTGTATGGAACCTTGCCGATGGTGATCATATGATCGTTAGAGTTTCATTGTTGCATTTTAAGAATTGCATATTAGTATTAAGATTATGATGAGGTGGGGCATTGGCGTCTTGTGTAGGAGCTAGGAGCTGGCAGATGCCATCTTGAATTTCCCTTTTTTCCCGTCTTTCACTCAAAATGTCTCTTTTCCCCTCAAAATTTTCCTTTTTTTCATTAAATTTTCCCGTTTTCATGTTTTGAGTTTTTTAGTTTCAAGGTCATGCAAGTCATGCGCATAGTGTCAAAGTCATTATCATGGGTCAAGGTAAAGGTGATAGGTAAAACCGAGCCCCCCCCCCCCC
>NQII01001590.1:143831-194775 GCA_002778355.1 Clitarchus hookeri | reverse complement strand
ACGAAAAAAGGGAAATTTTTAAAGAAAAACGGGGAAAAAGTGAAATTCAAGATTGCGTTTGCCGGCTCCTATCTCCTACGCGAGACGCCTATGCCCCAGACTTATATTCATAGAAAACATAAATCTGCCAAAGTAAACTAAATCACTATTGGTAGATTGTAACAACTATTATAATAGTAATTGCAAATAATTGCTGAAATTTGTATACTTCTGTAGATTATTGAATTTATGAGCCTTTTGAGACAAGTAAATATTTGGTCAGGTGTAATATATATTTTTTATGGTAGTGTGCGTGTCTTAACGATTTTGCGAAATTGTTACAGATATCTTTCCAAATCAAATTATGTGCCAACCCGCTCACAGTTNTCTTTTTTATGGTAGTTTGCGTGTCTTAACGATTTTGCGAAATTGTTACAGATATCTTTCCAAATCAAATTATGTGCCAACCCGCTCACAGCTACGCAGAATTACCTTTCGTCATCTGACTGTTTAAGGAAATTACAATAAAGGCGAAACGATGGTTTTAGCCATCAGTTATGGGTATCAGGGTAAGATAAAAGGTTCGCAATTCGATTAAGGACCCGAGTTTTTTAAGCCTTTTTAGGGATGTCCGTACATTCATTTCTCACTGTTTAGTATTCGTGCAGAACTGATACAAAGTTTTAAGCAATTTACTAAGGTGAAGCCTGGCTTAGGGCCCTGAGTTCGTAGCCCGAAACGATAAAGAAAATAAATTTTCCCTTGGTCTTAAAAAAAACTAATGGCTTTCCAAGTGATGGGAGAAAATTTTTTTAATATGTTTAAGAAAAAAAACACATAAAATACACGATAAAACAGTAAACAAAAATGCGAATCGATAGTTTAGCATGATAATTGTATCAGACCTGATGTGATAATTAAATATATATAACCTGAGGCCAAAGGTCGAACCTTGGAAGAGCGTTCGTTAAATGAAGTATTTATTACAATATAAATAATAACTCCCAGACTGGGTATGAATTATACCTTGCAAAGTAGACGAGATTGTCCGGTCTATCTGGGTTCCTTGTCTGATAAAGATGGTGCCATAAATATATTCGAGTGAAGTTCGCAAATTATAATAATGACCAGATTTTCAGAATTTTTGAAGATATATGCTCGTGGCTTTCAAAATGTGAACCTCCACATACGCATATGCTATATATATTAAAGTAAAATCACAGAAGCATTGATTACTGCGTATTTCCTGAACACGTCTGCTCGTGCAAACAGGACAGGTAGGTTTTCTCAGTGTGTGGACATGGTATGGGGGTTTTCTCGGTGTGTTCTCGTGCCTTTCAATTTACAAAATATGTTGGCTTTATCTTTGACTCGTTTTCGTTTATCTTACGTGTTTTCTCCCTGAACCTGACAATGAAAAATATCCTGCTGACTGTCAGCCCACTTTCTGAGTGATAAACTGCCTGATATTTTGTCCAGCAAATTCCTAGATTCATGATCTCATCTTTTGAAAAAGTGATGGGGGGGGGTGACTGGTTTATCTCAGCGCTTTATCGAGAGCACTGCCCATTTTCTGTTATTTTTGTCATTAGATTCCTCTATACCCGAGTCAGTTTACTGAACCGAGAATTTCAATAGAGCTAGGTGTTTGCAAAAACACGGAAAAAATATTTTCTTCGCATTTCAGTTACTTCGCAGGCGAGCTGTATTGATAAGTGTTGATAAGTGGCGGTACTGGCCGAATGTGCGTAAATACAACAATACTGTGGTGGGCATCCTACTCACTCCAACACATTCTCAGGGATGCTCAGTGTTTTGGATGTATTGTAGTTTCTTGGATGGCCAGTCCTGCATCTGCCTGGTGTTTGTGCGGATTAATAATCATGGAGGATGCCTGACACACGCTTAGCTTCGTTTTTAAGCCCGTTTTGAGTCTCTGTGGGATTATGGGCGCCGTGGTTTACACAGGTGACTTTCTTTGCAATTGCATATTGGTAAGGGGGGAGGGCTTAATTTAATGTCTTTGATTTTAAATTGATAGCGAGTTTGAAATCCTCCTACTTTCATAAGCAAAGTCGTGTTTCAGCAGAGTGCGTAAGAAGCCTATAGCGTTATTACCTGATCAATGGATGTGACTGGACGCAATTCCAACAGACGTATTTAAGGAAAATCTTATTTCGGCCTATTTTACCACTGCATCATCAGGATTGTAATCACGTTAATGCCGTAAATGTGGTACTTTTATAATGTTCCATTTCTTTCCGAAATTTTTTTTGTCATATTTTTATGCTTTTCTTTCGAATTATGTATGATCATGTTTCTGCTAGAAGAGATGGTGATGTGTGTCCTTAGAGAAATGTTTTGTGTTTGTAGAATATNTTATGTATGATCATGTTTCTGCTAGAAGAGATGGTGATGTGTGTCCTTAGAGAAATGTTTTGTGTTTGTAGAATATGCATTCGCAAAAACTGCTATGTTCCAATTTTAAAAAATTCTTTAGAGGAATGCATTTAAATATAAAATATAAGAAAGTACAGAAAAAAAATGCTATGATGTTTATACAAAAAAACACTCTAAAAAATGCATTTTTGTAGAACATATGAAACGATGTTACACCCGCAAAACTGAAGAGTTTAGATATAAAATTGTTGACACATGAAGAGAAATTTGGAGCATTTACGTGACACCGTTATATTATTGTAGATATTTGGACTGTGTCTAACAGTTATCAGCAGTGAGACGAGGCGTGGATGGAGNTTATGTATGATCATGTTTCTGCTAGAAGAGATGGTGATGTGTGTCCTTAGAGAAATGTTTTGTGTTTGTAGAATATACATTCGCAAAAACTGCTATGTTCCAATTTTAAAAAATTCTTTAGAGGAATGCATTTAAATATAAAATATAAGAAAGTACAGAAAAAAAATGCTATGATGTTTATACAAAAAAACACTCTAAAAAAAACATTTTTGTAGAACATATGAAACGATGTTACACCCGCAAAACTGAAGAGTTTAGATATAAAATTGTTGACACATGAAGAGAAATTTGGAGCATTTACATGACACCGTTATATTATTGTAGATATTTGGACTGTGTCTAACAGTTATCAGCAGTGAGACGAGGCGTGGATGGAGNGTGACACCGTTATATTATTGTAGATATTTGGACTGTGTCTAACAGTTATCAGCAGTGAGACGAGGCGTGGATGGAGCTGTATCGGAATGGCATGATGAAAGAAAATAAATTATCGCATTGAAACCTAGCGACTAACAGCTACATGCACACTTTTTTCTCATGTATGAAAAGTTTCAAGTGGCCTGCTGGTCATCGAAGTCAGTTTATCATGGTACGGAGTCGTGTGGTCTAACCCACCACACCAAAAAAAAACATGTTTGAAATCTGTGGAACTGCGTGAGAACGTAGATGTTATCTGCCCGGCCAATGCATCGATTAAAACACAAATTTACCCCTTTTTAGTGTGATTTCGTTTCCATCTGTTATGAGTTGGCAGAATGTTTAAAAAAAAACTTTTCGTAGCTGTGTGCCCAAAACATTACATGGTATAAAACAAATAAACCACAAATGTATGAAACAAAAAAAAATTATTTATTTCCAAATAATTTATATATAAGAGATTTGCATTTCACTAAATTTTTCATGAGATTGGTGATTTCCATTCAATCTTCTCATGTCTTTGTGCAATGTAGCCAAAGTCTTGCTGCATTAACGATGCTGTGGGCGAGATGGTGACGAAGGTGCAGGTCCTGCCTCTGTATTCCTCAGTCAGCTGTAAGCCTTGGTTATATACACGATTCAGTCTGCAGTTTCATGTTTACATCGAAAAAAATCTATGCTTCATAATTATAAGGAAAAGTATATGCACCATATTCACATATGCGTCGCTTGCCATCAGAGCAACGCAGAGCTAATTTACTTACAGGGTCTGTAAGTGCATGATGTGATCGTAATGTGTTCATGCTCACATGCGTTGTTTGCTGCTTGTTCAATATTGCTAGATAATCGGAAAATTCGATTTTAATTTGCACCACACACTTCTGAATTCCCTTGGCCTTTTTAGTGACCTTTTCGCCGTACTTTTATGAGTATAGCTTTGCTCTGAGGCCTACAAATTCGATTATGATCTTTCCATCTCACTCGTCGATCGTGTCGAATTCTACAAAGAACTGTGTGCCCGAAACCATGTCCTCGTGAAAGCCCCGGGTTCCAATCTGATATAGGAACGAGTCAGTGTCTGTATACAGGAGCTCGATCTCTTCTCCGTACACATCATAAGTGAATCTGTACATTAATATTTTTGAGTGGTCGAGCACTGAAAAATCTGTGTAAATAGGTTTATCAAACAATAAGGCGAATCAGGGAAAGATGTTCTTCGTAGATTGTTCGGTCTAGGAATGTTGGCTTGGCTACCAGTTTTTTAAGTCGCTTTTCATTACATACCAATTACATTTTTTTTTGCGATTTATTTTTTTNGTTGGCTTGGCTACCAGTTTTTTAAGTCGCTTTTCATTACATACCAATTACATTTTTTTTTGCGATTTATTTTTTTCTCCGTCAATTTTCCTAAAGTTGCATTATTGACCAATTTAAAAAATTATTTTTCGAAGGCGTTGTTGGCTGCCCGCNCTCCGTCAATTTTCCTAAAGTTGCATTATTGACCAATTTAAAAAATTATTTTTCGAAGGCGTTGTTGGCTGCCCGCCTCTAGCAGTGTTGGACTCGATGTAGGGTTACAGACAGGGACTTTGCTTGAATTCTAGCACTCTGTGAATTATCGTAACCTTCAATCCATGATTCTGCACCTGTTTCAAGTTGTGGTAATGTACTATAATGTGTTTCTTATTTTCTAATGTTATTAATTTCGTATGTTTGGAGCCTGGGGTATTCTGGTTAACTGGTAGGAATGCCAAATCACGATGTTCCTCATGCAGGACTGCGGGGTACTCGACGTCGACCTCCAGGATATAGCCAGTATTAGCATTATCTGGCACACCCGTAACATCGATGTTGGTGTCGACCCACCTGAAGTTGCGTACTGGCAACGGCATCGACATGGCCCAACCGTAAAGCTTATTGGCATCGACATATTGCCAAAATGTGGTGGGCTTGCTTGGATCATATAGCTCGGCCGCGTATGTGTTGTTTGCCACCGCATGTCGCTTCACATACTGGGTCACGCTACCGCGAATTCAATCATCAAGAAACATATGCCTGTCATAACAGTTATAAGCTCTAGATTTACCACCATCGTTTTTAACATTGCATCGGATGTGAACCCAGGAGTGCTGATGTAGTGTGCACAGTCTAGTTCGTATGTTGACATGCCCAAATTTATGACACTTTCAAATACGTCTGATAGAATTAGCACGTCCATCTTCAAAGTACAATTCTGAATACTTTCCCAGGTTCGAACAGTTGAACGTTTTCCACTGTTCCTGGGCGTGGGCATATTCTTCGTCGCTGATCCCGGAGCCCGTCAGCCTGTTATAGAATTCGTCTTTCGGAGGCAACTGCTGCTCGTCCAGCTTCTCCCAACTGTCGACATACTCATATGTTTATTCTGCAGTAAAAACTCGGCCAGGGATGCCAGACTTTGGGCCATGAGCCGGAAATTATCTACAATTTGGATAGAAAATCTGCCTCCCAGCTGCTTGAAAAATGTGATAAATTTTTTGCTCGTTTGTGGAATGATAAAAATGTTTTTCATATCGTACCCCAGCTGTCTTACGATAAAATGTATCGTCATAGCTCATGTTATGGAAGAAAACTACGAGTTTATTCGGTCTTCGATGCAGCAAATTGCAGCTGGTGAAAGCGGGTTCGATGCAACGCCCAGTGAAGTGGTCGTGGTCCCTCGCCTTAATTTTCGTTCGTGAATGGAGCAGAGCAATAGCAGCATCATGTCGCTCTGGCATAGCTGGTCTTTCCTNGAGCAGAGCAATAGCAGCATCATGTCGCTCTGGCATAGCTGGTCTTTCCTGTGGGGGTGAGTGGCTACATCGGCTTTGATGTGGCATAAATATTTATTTTTGCTAATATCTACAATTGCCTCCATGAACTTTTTCTCTTCATCTTCCCCCGTGTATATGATAGGGTCCTGGCTCAGTGTTGATGTTAGTGCTGCAGTGATGACGTCGTTGTCCATGTGGTAAGCTATATGCCTCATGCTTCTGGTTTGCCTTATGTATAGAAGTTGCTGGGGTCCGGTTCGCAGGTGTGAATCCGTTTCAGAGTGACCTCAACATCTGCATAGACGATGATGGGTAGTTTNTGCTGGGGTCCGGTTCGCAGGTGTGAATCCGTTTCAGAGTGACCTCAACATCTGCATAGACGATGATGGGTAGTTTATCAATGCGGCGATAGTTCTTAAATTGTAATACTGCTGGCCTTCCCCGGCTGTGTCATCTAGTGTCTGGCTGCGGCATTTTCCTTGCCAGATTTTTTGAGATGTTTCAGGCACTACTGTCCCGAAAGTCCCGTATTCGTGGCAAATCATGATAATATGTGAAACAGCGCTTGACTATATAAACTCACCATGGTGGGCCATCAGCTGAGATCTTATCAAATGCTAGAAATTTTTTACATATCAGTAGTAGGTATTCCCACCTTCGGCCGTCACCAGCAGTAGGTCGAGGTGGTCTGGCTTCTCTTCTTCCCCCACACGCATTGGCACAATCTTCTCCTCAGCATTGAGTGAGTAGACATTGACCGAAACAGCAGGGTTGTTCATCTCGGAAATTTTGATTTGTCTTTGTGGTGTAGGGAACTCTAGCAATGAAAAATCAAATTTCGTTTCCAGTTCGTGATAGCAGTTGTCGACGCGATACATGTGTTCGCCTTCCACGTAACATGCCAGACTGGCCCATTTAAAGCAAATGTGGTCACCAGTGTTTTGTGGGTTAATCACGGCCTTCCTGTTCTTGATCCCTGCAGGCAGCTCGATGTACGACGATACACGAAGGGGATCCAGCTTGTTTATGCACAGCTGTATGTGATTAACTTTCAACAGTGTCCACCCGAAACCACATTATTTGTACATTTATTCCTCTTCACATATTTTTCCTACAGAGGATCTTACAATTTATTTTATTTTATCAGTCTCATACGTGGGTACATTTGCAGTCTTAAATGCTATTTTGCCTGTACCTTCATCNTCTTAAATGCTATTTTGCCTGTACCTTCATCGAACGTAGCTGGTTTTGCATATTTACACTCTAGTCACATATTAAATTTAAGTGGACCTTGATCTTGTACTTCTTTGGTGAACTGGCCAAAGATATTATTCTTCATGCAACCCAAAAAATTACAAATATGACAAATCATCCTCATTTTGAGCGATATATGTCGTGAGATTATGTCGGAAAGCCGTTCNTCGAACGTAGCTGGTTTTGCATATTTACACTCTAGTCACATATTAAATTTAAGTGGACCTTGATCTTGTACTTCTTTAGTGAACTGGCCAAAGATATTATTCTTCATGCAACCCAAAAAATTACAAATATGACAAATCATCCTCATTTTGAGCGATATATGTCGTGAGATTATGTCGGAAAGCCGTTCCAGCCTCTACGAAACTATTGTTCTTAACATTCCCAGACTCTGCGACGATTCTTGGGCATTATGGTCGCTGGCACTAAGGTGGATTATCATTTTGGACCATTGGTTTTGTATAAAGTTCACTCGTATGCTTCGGCTAAGGAGATTGTACACTGAGACGTCTGACAGGTGAAGGTCCTACAGCTGTGCAGGTTTTCGCGCAAGCCACCGTGTCTAGCGAATGACACTCCCCAATCTGCGCACATGTGTATTACTCGATCTGCATTCTTCGCGCAGCCGTACTTCTCATGCCTATGAGCATCGTGGTTGAACACGAAGGTTTTATTGCAGAAGCAACATGGGTAATGATGTGATGATCCAGTAGATGGCACCGATGTAGTTGAAGATTCTGTGGAGGGTACTGCGATTAGCATTGACGATGACAACGTAGGCTGCACATCTGGAGTATGATTGGCCGTCAAAGAAAATTAAATGTCATATTTGTTATACTGACTAAGTTTACTCGTAAAAGGCGTCAAACGGCGTCAAAGTTTGTCAAACGACTGAACGTCGTTTGACAAACGCAAGGTTCACAACATAACACGTGGTTATATTTAAAACTCTCAGAAAAACAGTTCATGTAATAAGCAAATTGAAAAACATTTCACTTATATTAGTAATTAATTGTGAAAATATATATCTCATTAATTAATTTTACTTACATTGTGCCTTGAAAAAATTGTCTGTAACAAAAATTGTATAATAACATTTTGAAAGTGTTTTCAAGTATTTGAGGTTAATTTTTTGTAAGTATTATTCTCAAGCCTTTTTTTTATTATATCAATAAAACTTCTAATAAACACTCTATAATTTTATTTGGCCAAATCCAATAATCCTATATATATATCTTAATTTTTAATACACTATCTCTGCAATACATTTTATGTAAATGTTGTATAAACAAATGTTAAAATATTTTTCAATGAATTTTTTTTATCGTTTTTTCCTACTTACATAAATTATTTGCATACGTAATAAAATTATATTTTAGTCACGTCAAAGAAGTATAACTTCTAACGTGCGTACATAAGTACAAGCACCAATTTTTTTCAAACACAAAACTTCAAGGTTTATTTATATCTCCGCTACTGAAAAACTAATGCCAATGGCAAAAATACCTTAAAATAAACACTTACATACTTCTGTTTTGTTTTCAAGCAACTCACTTGTAACATGTGTTTTTATTGGTCGAACTAAAACAGTAGTATCGCCCTTGTGTACACTAAACTTTTCGTGATCGTATTGCTTAATCCTAGCGTCTACTGTTTCTGTTTATGTTTCTTCATACGTGGACCGCCCTAATCTCCATATTTTCTGTGAAAACCTAGTGACGTAAAAGCGAAGCATTAATTTAGTATTCGTAAAACAAGAAGATGAAGCGAGTTATGGCAATACTTCATCCTATAATTTTATCACAGCATTTTAAAAAATGTCACACTAAACAAAAATGTATATACGTATACAGTTGCTTTTATTTCACTGTATACAAAATTTCAACGTTTTAATGACTCATTAATTAGAAAATTGTGTGATTTTTTGTATCTAAGACCATGGGTATAAATTGGTCCTTGCTTCCTTCAAAGAAAACATTCCACTGAAGAGTATGGACAATAAGAGTCATAAATTCCTTCTGCACAGAATAATAATTTTATAACGTCACTGTATAGTGCTTCATGTTACTATTATTTAATGTTTTTGTTAAAATGTAACTAATAAATTTTGCAGGTAATTTCTTTCAGTAAGCAGGGTAAGACACACACACATTGCTTGCAGATTCCCGCACAATTAAGTCGGCTCACATAATTTTTATACAGTCATGAAAGCTACATAGAGACTGAATTAAATGATTAATTTCTAAGTCTTTATATTTCATTTTGTGGTGGAATTAAGCATAGAGTTGATTTCTCAGAAAATTTTAACTAAATTTTCAGCCTTTTTGCAGCTACTCTAGCTACATATTTATGACATAAATTGCCTTTTTAAAGTTCCGTAAAATATTTCATTATCCTTTTCTAGATTTTAATAGTTTGTTTCACATGTTAATTAGCTAATAATATTTATTATTGAAAAAATATTTCTTACCATTATATGTACACTGTTTTACTATTTGCACTTAGAATCATTCGTACTCCTTTTCAGAGTTTGGTCCTCTTACAAGGTTAATGGCAGCAGCAATCTTGAGTTTAAGGGAACTGCTTAAAATGTTTTGAGTTAACACTGACTACAATATATTCAACCCAAGAAAAAGTAAAATTAAGCACACATGAAATCGAGGAAGAAAAATGTCAATTCACGTTTGTGAAAACAACAGATGCTCCAGTGCTGATATTTTAATCTGTGTCAGCACGGCAGTCAATCCCNATGAAATCGAGGAAGAAAAATGTCAATTCACGTTTGTGAAAACAACAGATGCTCCAGTGCTGATATTTTAATCTGTGCCAGCACGGCAGTCAATCCCTTACGCCAAGCTGAGGTAAATCATCTGTCATGGTACGTTGCAAGCTCTAGAAATAGTCGTGGTACGTTGCAAGCTTTAGAAATAGTCGTGGTACGTTGCAAGCTATAGAAATAGTCGCATTTACGTATCTTCCCGTTATGTAATATTGTTACACCCCTACTGCTCACGTTACGAAAATGGAATTCACGTTTGCTTTGTTTTCTGAGATGAAGTCGCATTCCGATGACAAAAACACTTGCGACGAAAAATGTCTCCCTGATGATAAATTCGACTCGTCCATAACGCCTCTTCCCTTCTCCTCTCCTAAGATAAAATGTCAGTTCGCATGAATAATCAAGCCATTCGCTTCATTAATGTGGTAATCAGTTTTTTTTAACACCGTGTTTTTTCACTTTATTGTAATTTTGGTCACCTCACCTTGAACGTGAGAAGTCTATGTATATTTACTTTATTCACTATTATCTCATTGGGTATTAGCTAACCTCACACACCTATCCCTGCCATCATCAGCTGCTGTCTATGCAATGCTCCCCGATAAGCTTATGAAAGGATATAAATGACTGTGTTTCCAAACACAACCAGATGTGCTGCAAAATAGAGCCATGGAGAAACCACCCAATAAGAATGAAAAATAAGTTCTACCATAATGACCTGGAAAAAAATATACATACAAATTCTGTAACCGTTATGTTTGGGTACTTGTTTATTATCATTACCTCAGTCTCGCTGCTCCTTCCAAATTTCCTGAAACACTGTTAAAGTTCTACTTCCAGGATATTCCTCCGCCTCATACAAACAAAGCTTAACTAAGTCTAGAAAATTACACCAAAGGGACTATGCACAGCATTCGTGCGCATTCACTTTAATAATACTTTGCATAAGAACTATTTCTTACCAGGCATTGCCAACACACCTATTTTCTTTCTGTTTTCATTAACGATAGTTACAAATGAAATTTTCAAATAATAAATAAAATATTAATAAAATTTATTTTTTACCAAGAATAAAGTACTTCAATGTTTATTTATGTTAACATAAGTATAAAACGGTTATGATAGATGACATGTTTAAGAAACAACCATACACGTCTTATCTTGAAGTGATTTTTCAAAGGTTTAATTTTAAAAGTGTGTAGAAACCGCGAATAGACTGTAAATAACACAAACACATCTATTTAATCTTTCAGAATTGCAACACATGTCGCAAATATAACAAAACACAATTCCGAAGAATCTTAAAGTTTATTCTAAGTTTGAAATTTATACCGACTTAAATTGCACGAAGTAACACATTTTCCAGATTGGCATATTATGTGATATTTCAAGCATTTCTTTGACGAACAACATGTAAATACCGCAGAAAGAATTAACAAACAATGCCACTTCGCTCAAAACACGCATAAAAATGTTTTATATATTAGGTAATGAATACACACTTTATTTCAGGAGTTACAAACTGACACAATCACGTTGGTTGTGAACTGCTATTTTGTTGACAGACGAGCGCGGACCGGGAAAAGACCACACTAAAACAATGAACCATCTAACATGAACGTTGCCTCAGCAAGGTAATGATGTGAAACATAAATGTGTTACACCACGCCAAATTTTATTCTTATTTGGCTAAAACAAAAAGAAACTGAATTGCAGGGCGAAAAATTAACTTTGTCGCTAGTAAGACATTAAAACATGTAACTATTTCTCGTNCTCACCTTGAACGTGAGAAGTCTATGTATATTTACTTTATTCACTATTATCTCATTGGGTATTAGCTAACCTCACAAACCTATCCCTGCCATCATCAGCTGCTGTCTATGCAATGTTCCCCGATAAGCTTATGAAAGGATATAAATGACTGTGTTTCCAAACACAACCAGATGTGCTGCAAAATAGAGCCATGGAGAAACCACCCAACAAGAATGAAAAATAAGTTCTACCAGAATGACCTGGAAAAAAATAAACATACAAATTCTGAAACCGTTATGTTTGGGTACTTGTTTATTATCATTACCTCAGTCTCGCTGCTCCTTCCCAATTTCCTGAAACACTGTTAAAGTTCTACTTCCAGGATATTCCTCCGCCTCATACAAACAAAGCTTAACTAAGTCTAGAAAATTACACCAAAGGGACTATGCACAGCATTCGTGCGCATTCACTTTAATAATACTTTGCATAAGAACTATTTCTTACCAGGCATTGCCAACACACCTATTTTCTTTCTGTTTTTATTCACGATAGTTACAAATAAAATTTTAAAATAATAAATAAAATATTAATAAAATTTATTTTTTACCAAGAATAAAGTACTTCAATGTTCCTTTATGTTAACATAAGTATAAAACGCAATACTATCTACTGTACAAATTCTTTGTTGGTATGTGCAGAATAGAACAAGTGATTTTTCAAAGGTTTAATTTAAAAAGTGTGAATAAACCGCGAATAGACTGTAAATAACACACACACACATCTATTTAATCTTTCAGAATTGCAACACATGTCGCAAATATAACAAAACACAGTTCCGAAGAATCTTAAAGTTTATTCTAAGTTTGAAATTTATACCGACTTAAATTGCACGAAGTAACACATTTTCCAGATTGGCATATTATGTGATATTTCAAGCATTTCTTTGACGAACGACATGCAAATACCGCAGAAAGAATTAACAAACAATGCCACTTCGCTCAAAACACGCATAAAAATATTTTATATATTAGGTAATGAATACACACTTTATTTCAGGAGTTACAAACTGACACAATCACGTTGGTTGTGAACTGCTATTTTGTTGACAGACGAGCGCGGACCGGGAAAAGACCACACTAAAACAATGAACCATCTAACATGAACGTTGCCTCGGCAAGGTAATGATGTGAAACATAAATGTGTTACAGCACGCCAAATTTTATTCTTATTTGGCTAAAACGAAAAGAAACTGAATTGCAGGGCGAAAAATTAACTTTGTCGCTAGTAAGACATTAAAACATGTAACTATTTCTCGTAGCTCGCTACCAACTTAACTTTGAGCATTGCAGCCATTGCTTACGTTCAAATATNTAGCTCGCTACCAACTTAACTTTGAGCATTGCAGCCATTGCTTACGTTCAAATATATGCAGTTAGAGCACTAATTTATTTTTCACAGGTTGGTGCTCACTTTACTGTGAACCAAGTATAGCAGTATAAAAGACAATGAGAAAGAAAACTGTCGGACATAAATCCTAGGAAACAATCAACTCTTCCCAGTTTAAACCGCGGTCTCCTACCATCGCTCGGACGCAGTGATGCAGCGGCTAGAGCACTCGCCTCCCACCAAGGCGAACCGTGTTCGATTTCCGGCGGGGTCTCTCCCGGATTTTCGCACTTGGGACTCGTGCCGGACGATGCCGCTAGTCGATGAGTTTTCTCGGGGATGTCCTGTTTCCCGCGTCATTTCATCCCGGTACTGCTTCGTACTCGCCTCGCTTCGCCCTCGTCGGCTCTCAAGACCTCGATGTTAAGAGCCGCCTAGACCTCTCCCCTCCACAGCAACCATAGTCGGTCCCTGTCCGTACTCGCGTCATGCCGCGGCGAGAAAGCCCCTTCGTTACGGCGCCTTCATCCGCGGTGAGGTCACCCGGCGTTGTGTCTCTTCTCCCGGCGAAGCGGTTGAAGGCGCGCAGTACTGCCAACGCAGCAGCCGGCTCCGGCCGGCGTGTTGGCGGCCGTGATTGGCCCCGGGGGCAGGGCTCGTTACCCTCCCCGNGGGCCATGCAAACGAGCCGCTAACAAGACGTGCGCCCATCGGCCCTAATGGGCTATTAACAGCCGTGCTTGGCTCCCACCGGCGTAATTGCCTGCCGCCCATTAGCCGGCCACTCGCCCGCCATCTTGGTGGAGCGCCGTTCTGTGCCGGTCGTGACGCCTGCTGGCTTGTGTGCGTCTGTACCATGGCCGAGTCCCTCAGTCGGTCTTGTAGAGGGGGGCTTTGTAGTGAATATCAAATCATCAACATGTTCACGTACTTACGTTTTTAGTGCATTCCATCCTGCAAATAATACATAAAGTTACAGCGTCTATCGCCATTCAAACGCATAATTAAACGTGAATAATTATTAACACAACATAAATTTGCAGTTCAGTATTAAAATACAAACGGAATATACAATTTATGAAGAAAAGTTGAGCTGTTGATTTCAAGGGGGTGAGGGGGGGGGCATNAGTGAATATCAAATCATCAACATGTTCACGTACTTACGTTTTTAGTGCATTCCATCCTGCAAATAATACATAAAGTTACAGCGTCTATCGCCATTCAAACGCATAATTAAACGTGAATAATTATTAACACAACATAAATTTGCAGTTCAGTATTAAAATACAAACGGAATATACCATTTATGAAGAAAAGTTGAGCTGTTGATTTCAAGGGGGTGAGGGGGGGGGGCAATTCTCCTCCAACACCGTCACTCCCCTCACTTCTGTGTTCGCCTTAGTTTCTGCATGTCACTTCCCATACTCCTATTCTTCGCACAGGAAATTAACAATCAGCAAAGGCTATCATTATTTTTTATTTTATTTTTCAAGCAAGTTTAGCCATTATGATTTTAATAAATCAGCTGAGTAATAGAAGGCGTATTTTGAGGAACTGCGTCGGATTTCGCTTACGGCCAGAATTTCTTCTTCCTCGCCGTGTTATACATTCTATTCACTCTTACTGCGCTGTTATTCGCTTCATGTGCCTCAGAACAATGTCGTTGTGGATGGTAAATCACCTATTTCATTCAGAAGTAGCAATACAATATTAAATGAAATGTTGATTGGGTATTACCTAGAGTCTGTGCAGACGCGGGGGTGGTACAACTTTGTAAGACCCGTTGCTGTATTCAGCACGGAAATTTTCTATATCTAAAAATTCTCCGACCTGACTGAAAATTGATCCCAATCTTTCAGATCACCACGCAGTTTTTCTTTCTAAAAAATAATTTTAGTGAATTGCTTAGCGATAAACATTGCAAACATTATATTTTAAAAAAATGTTATTGTTAGAGATTATTTCATTACGTACATAAAACATTATAAACTTCGTCGTCTTACATGGGCACAATAATTTTTTTGCTATAACAGTACTTATAACATTCTTAAATATTGTGAAACGATAATATCATTCTTTCAAGCTAGGTTCACTCAGTACGTCTTTAGAAATTCCAACAGTTGCCATAATCCTCATAAATAATAAGCCTATGTTTGCATGAAGTTTCCAACAGTTACTGACCCGCTGTATTGGCACAAGCGTCCTATATGTGTCAAAACAAGTTCTACTTTTGTAAATGAACAATAATTACAAGCCTACACGCATACGTCAGTGAAAGATACGTCGCTGTAGAGGCAATCGTTCAGAAAACTGTACCCAGTATTCAGGCTTTGAGAAATTACACTAACTCTCATTACATATCTTCACAAAACGCATATACATATTTCATTACGACAGCCTCTCAAAATTGAATTTCTAAAAAAGCAATGTATATTCAGTATCGATATTGTCACTGGTGACTCAATATACAATCTAAACTCCACTATAAAAAAAAGCCTACGTCAAATTTATTTCTGGAAACGGTGCTTTATTTTTATGAACCAGAAAGCAATTTCGCTCGTACTATCTTCGTAGCGGAGAATTATTGCTCTCTTTGGATTAATAAATTTCGAAATTGTTAAGATTCTGGATTAAGTAAATGAAAGTAAGTGGAATGAAATATATGTTTTTAATTAAATGTTCGTCGTGACCGAACACCTAAAATACAGTATTTGCATAATATAATAATTAAAACAAATTATATTTTTATTTCCACAGTTTTCGCATACTGCAGTTTAGGTGTTCTGTCACGACGAACGTTCATTGGTCCAGAGGCAGGGCGTGTGGCTTACTTCAACCGGATAGGCAGACAAAGACCGCCGACGTGGTACAGCGTTGTGCAGAGTGAGAGGGCTTCGACTCTGAGCGCCGACCCCGGCACACCGACGTCTCTCGCTTAGCGTTTGTAGCATACAGGCTCTGGTCCTACCGCAGATGTCGACACTGCTCCTTGGTCCACACAACACAGACTCCGGCCTCACGTGCACAGACATCTCACGACTGTATCATACCTTCGCAGCTTGCAATTGTACTTGGCACGTCACACTTATTGTGTCTGCTTGCCTGGAGCTTGAGTTGTATTACAAGTGTGCTTGAAATACACGTTTCCAGACGATCAATGCCACTGAATGTATCCATAAAATGTTCTCTTGCTAAATAAACAATCATCTCATAATATACTCTATAATTCAGTTTTCATGGTATGTAGCATACACAGCATCAACCTTTACAAAGTTCCGCATTATGTCCAAAACTTGTGTAGTCTTACAGAAATCCTACCGATAAGTGATGAATATGCATTCTTGTTCGCCTTTTTCCTTCCTTTCTTTACCGAACCTGAAATTTACAGATTTTTCACTGTAACCATACCAAAACTACTCGTAACCATACCTGAAAACATAGCTTAGAGTAATTATTTAAGTTCTTTCGTTTTTTTTTTTAACGCTTTGAGAGTTATCAAACTACCCGTAACTAATTAGTGATAAAAATTTTTGTATATCATACCAGGGAAGAAATCCAACTCACGTAAAACGTATTTTATTTTTTTATTTAAACCTAGCTTCAAAACATTACCGTTTGGAAACTCTCACCATAACTTATATTTTTATATTCTTTAAGTTTTGTTAATGAGAGCATTTTAATGTGAGTTTGTGTAACTAATTCTGTATTTTGTTATCTTTAAATGTGTTGTGGCTTAGTAGTTGTGCTAACTGAGACAAAACACACAGTCTATTAAAACACGTGTGTCTTCGTTTATGTGTTGTAGGTGTATTTTGTGTTACTCGTTGCGTTCACTTTGACTCTCTCGTATGTTTAGGTACTCACGTGTTTATGGTGTAAAGATCTGGTCACAATTGTTTCATACAAACAATTTAAATAAAATATACCGTCGTATTCTACGGGGTAAAAAAGCCATTTTCAATGTTCGCACCCACAGAAACTGAACAAATATTTATGTTACAGCCTTTCTTGCACCACCTATAAAATTTGTACAATGGTGTGGTGGATGCAGTTTTCTTCTTATGTTCTGTTTCGGTTATAATCGAGAAAAAGTAATTGCTAACAATATGTTTTTTCTATTAGTTTTATTTTCTGTAATTGAGAAGTTATTTCGAATGTATTAAACTTTTTCCGACCACAGCAGGAAAACGAATATGTTACAAATTTCAACAAAAAAATTTAGTGAAACAATATTGACTCTATTCAAAATCCAAGTTGTTTTAGAATATAAGTTAGGTTTAGAATAAAAATATAGCAAGTTTTAGTTACAAGAGCCTTCGCAATTTCATAGAATTATTTTATTTTCATCTAGTTATAAGAACCTGTAATCATAGTTAACCTGTAACACAGCCAATAAATTCACGGAACACTGCCTCATATAGTTCTGAAATAAACTTTCTCAATTCAATTTTCTATTGTCGTTACATTGTTACTATGTCCGATGGTCGCAATGAATTGTCCAGTTCTCTTATAACATGCTAACTATATGGTTAATTATACTTACACAACATTTGCTTCTGTTCACTTTCTATGACCGACTAGAGTAATAAACAATTTTCTAAGAAATTTGTAGGAGCTCATTTAATCATATTCTTTTTCCGTTTAACGCCGTGCTATATAAGCAAATTGGGTGGGTGTTTTTAATGAAATATACTATTACACACATTTTTCTAGAAAAATGATTTAGCGTGTAATTATTAAGTTTAGAAAATTTGCATATGGCATTCAAGTGTATTTTATATATTTACAATATTTACTAATCGTTAACAATTGTTGTTCACCTTTAGCCAGTTCTCGCAAATAATTGCAAGAATTGCAGCAATTATCTGCCACGAAGCCGAAGTGTATTTTAAGTAATAATTTTTTACAGCACAGCAAAATAAATTTACATGAATTCACAATAGGGCGAGTAATTTACTAGGCTTACAATGACATGTGTGGCTAAAGATCCCGGGATGATTTCGTACAAAATTACTCAAAAATGTCTCTTAACAAGCGCTTTCTTGGCATTGTCATGTTATTGATCACATAACATAAATGCAACATAAATATCTACTTCATGGGAAGATGTGATTTAATATTCACACCGTTCCCCTGCCGTTTTATCACCACCAAAGTTTTATTAGAAAATAAAATATTCAGATTTCCTTTTCTGGGTAAACTTGTCCTGGCTTTTTATAAAGAAGTTGCTTCCGAACTTATAATTAAAAATTAAAGTTAAAATTATAAATATCAAAACTAAGAACATTGAGAGTCTTGCAAGACTTTATTCGACGTATTTAGACAAAGTTATTGACTTAACGTAAGAGACTTATTAAGTTAAACTAATTTCAGTGCTTATTTTTATTATCAAAGTGACCATGTAAAGCCTGGTACACTGTCAAAAACTTTATAAGTTTACAACAGATCGTAGAAAAATTTCTAAACGGTAACTTGTGGCATTTTGTAATACATATATTCTGCTGTACTTGGATTTATGATGTAAAAATCCTGTTTTTCGTTTATTGTTGATACCATATACCTTCTTAGTCATTTACTTTCGTTTTAACTAGTATACATTTCCTTACGTTAACTGGTCTATTGAAAAGACCTTAAATATTGTCACAGTGATAGTAAGCAACGGCAGCTCACCTGAAAACCGCTCAGCTGAGCTTTTACGTATCTTAAGTTGGCAAGAATTAGTTGCCTACATGAAACTTATTAACTATTTTACAGAAACGTGTAAGTGATACCACAAAGATCTCAGTTATGTTTTTGAGAGCATTTATTATTACCGTAGGATTAACAGTTTAAATTTAATCCAGGCGTAGTTACTGAACTTCCAGTATGATTGAAGAACTCTTAAATGATAGTGTCCACACACACACAAAATTTTTTACATACATACACATGTAAAGCAAGAAAATAGCGTTATATAACAGCAATTTTTGCACTGTAATTTAGCTCATTCTAAACCTGTATTTATATATTCCACTTTCGAACGAGTAACCAAGAAGTTGACATTATTTTGAGAGCTTTCTGCTATAAATAATAAGTTTGTACTCAAATGACTGAGTACCTGCTAAAGGGACTAAGGTAATCTACAGCTGTTCACGTGCCCGGATAACTAAAGAAGTCGTGATAGATATGAAATAATACAGTTATATTTGCTCACCAGCATAGTCTGATATGTTTTCCAGCTGTCAGTACTACTCATAGTAAAATTTATTTATTCATGTATTATTTTTTAAGTTATATTAAAACAATATCTTATCCTTATCTGGTACGGGCTTTTATCACCTGAAATTTTTTTTAACTATTTTCAGTAAATGTAGGCCTAATTTTTTCATCATAATACGATAAAGAAAGTGACGTGTTTGAGTAGGCCTCTATGGTTTGTTAACTTTTAATAACCATAAATTATATACATTTAAGTATGCATATATTCATATCTGTGTGTGTTTATACCTGCTTGAGTTAAACGTAGGAATACCTACATTTTAATTTAACTGACAGTGAGATACAATATATTGAAATGAATGAAGGCTAAAAATAATAAGACTATTGTAATCAAATTAGATTAATGATACCTGAATCAATTATTTATTAATTCCAAGATAATGAAAACGTGCCAGAATTATGCTAATTGAACGAGCATGTTAGAAGAGACGATAATAATTTATTTGTTTGCGTTTTTTTTTTACTCAAGTTATAAAAATGAGGAGACTCATTAGCTAAGCACCGTTTCAAACTCTGCATATTAAAAGCTTTCAGCTTTCACTTACCATTTTGGAGGTAAATAATTTGTGAAAGATGATTTATAAACCGTCTACTTAAATGTGTAATTTATTCTGATTATGTTGATCGTTCATAAATGCAGAGCTAGCTAGAGCTGTAGTTTTATAATAAGCGTGTTGGTAGATGGATAAAAGTATTAAGCTATACTTTCCCACATGTAAGTAGACGGTGGATCGCCTCTGAAATGTGAGGGTCGTTCTTATGTAGTTGTAGACACAGCAATGGAAGCTGCTCTTCAGAATGGCGAGTACTCAGCTCAGTAATGACGTTTCGCAGCTACTTACTTACCGTTGTCCTTAATTAATTATACTTCAGTTAAAATAAACATTCAAATAGAAGCAATTAACAGAATGCACTGTTAAAATGTATCTGTGCTTTTGCAAGAAAAACGCTTGAAAGCCCTGTTGCCGAAAACATCGATTTTTTTTTGTAAAAATGCAATATAAATTTACTCATTTTTGTGAAATTACAAATTACAAGCTTATAATTTAACTTTCGATAAGATGCATGGAAATAAAATAATTTTTGTGTTATAGAAACCAACTATAATGAATAAATAAGAGAGACGTGAAAAAAAAACTTCCAGATTATATTCCCAAAAAGGAATATAACACCTTGTAGGCATCAAAGATTTTAAGCAGTTCTCCTTGTGTAACAACTTGAAGATTTTAACACACGAACTGTTTATTTAACAAAGTCTGAAAAAGTAGTTTGAAAATGTGTACAATTACTGTTTTATAATTTAAGAATGTAATAAGAACGTTTTCGCCGCAACAACCGTTACTGACGCTACAGGCATACAAAATAATATCACAGTGGGTTCGGTAGGTTAAAACAAATAGTGTGTGTAGAAAACAAATACAAACATCGGCAAGATCGCGCAAGCCTATCTTCCCGGGTTAAGGAATGTAAAACGTAAAACGCAATGAGTTTCCTTCACACGAAAGAACTTTGTTAGGAAACATTTCCTACCTCTGCCACAATTCAAAGATAATTATTTAATAGCACGCGGTTTTTAATCAAATTTACTTGTTTTAAATTAACATGTATCATATTATAAGCGTCTGTAGCATTGATATCGCGACATGAATAAATTACTGATAAGTACAGACATTTTTAGATGTATTACAAATACTACTTTTCTAACGTTACAAAAATTTATTTTTAAAAAACTATTACTGTAGTTTTGCAATGACATGGAAACGTTCAAAGAAATTCTCAGTAGAATTTACAACATTTTTGCAGTTTAGTTTGTAATATAACATAACTTTAGAAAAAATAGGCTCTGCGCAGAATATAGACATGGCAACATCTTTGTAGATCTGAGTGATATTTAGAAAGGTTTATTGATGCAGATCTCATGGATATTCCTTCGGGAACTTCATTCCACATAGAAGACTCGCATGCTGTCCTTTGGTGTAGTCAGGCGCAGAGGTACCCGCGGTACTTTCTCCCGGAGTTCGCAGCTCAATAAAACTTTTCTGAAAACAGCTTTCGAAAGATAAATACTCACACGCATTTTCTTGTATTTTCAATGCGAATACTGTCTGCTGTATGTAGAGTAAGTTAACAGTAAACTAACGTAAGTAATGATATGGATGTCAATTTATTTCACTGCAGGTCTACAAACATGACGGGACTACAGTGCGATTTTAGCTGCGTGATGAAATTTAAGGCCTCAGCTCTGTTTATATAACTGCGATAATTCATATTTCCCAAATCGTAGAGACAAGAACAACTTCTTGACAAAATTTCGTTCAAACGTGTCATTTTTTATATACCGCGGTAGAAACTAAAAAATAAAACAGTTTTCGGTAATCCTAGAAACAATTTCGATTCCTATCTCTTGTGTATCCACGCACTAAGCAGTTATTGTTAGTGGCTATTGGAACGGCTGGGGAGTCCACACTTGTTGCTTACCCTCGTATCAAAGTGCAGTATCAATCCAGCGATACGATACAGAGCAGCGCGTGCCTCGTACCACGTATCCTGCAGCCGTGGAAACGCAAGTGTTTAACCAGAACGTGACGGAGGGGTGGCGTATGTGAGATTAGGAGTTGCCTTCATCACACGTTGAAAACAAATAATAATTCTCGGCGCTTACTAATGCCGCTAATTCTACAGCTTAAGCGTAGAAATGTTAATGTGTTTGCGATATTCAATTAGCATTATAGTGCCTTCCTTACTCCAGTTCATTCCGAATACAAACGCACCAAATTACGTAGTTGTGGTGAGGTGTGATGCACCCAAACATGTGGCTGCGCGCCTCAGCATGGAACTGTGGTGCGACGGCGAAACACCATGTATAGGCTGTTCACGGTAAAATGAGCACTTTCGATGACTTGGTTACTTTTTTCCCCATGAGCCATTTTTCATACTTCCACAAATTTTTTAAAATAAATATCGCCATCTAGCCTAAGTCATAAGCACAGTGTATATATTTCACCGGACTCGAAAGTTAATGTCTAAGGCTACAATAAAATATATTTATTGGTTATTGTTCCAAATGAGAGGAATTCAAAATGTGCTCACTTAACCGTGAACAGACTATAGTTCCTAGTGAGATGTAGGTAGTCAGAGTGAGGTCCTTGCAGACGGAGCAAGTTTCTCAGAGAAGCAGGAACGGGGAAAGAATAGGCCATGGCATGTAGTACGGAACCTCTTCAGAAATTTGCTAATATGTTTTCTGAATTTTCAAACTCTAAAAGGGGATTTTAAAAAAAAGTATTTTCATTGTGCTAATTTTTAATTGTATTTCAAATAAAATTTTAATGAAGTTCAGAATGTTGTGTACTAAAGTACGATTTGAGAACTAATGAAGAATTAGTTGATAATCATTTGACCGTTCTGACAGAGAATAGTGACAAGACCTCACGGAGGTTGACCTCTATAGACGTGCACAGACACACCTATGCCTTGCCGAGGACTCAAACCCAGAGCTTCTCGCTCCGCAAGCCGGTATGTAACCAACTACGCTACGGTTCTCTAAAGTAACAGCGTAACTTTTTTATTTTCTAGTACTGTTTACAGGCAATATTTACGTATTTTTTTATGTATGGAGCTCCCTTCCGTGTTTCGTCATTACGGAACGGTTTTCCGTATATTTGCCTGTACATCTCCTTAAAAATACCCGTGCATCTACGCGTATGTTCCGAAATGTTTAATAGTGGAATTAAAGTCTTGCTACGACACGATATAGAGTCTATTCGCAGTTTCTTCACACTTTTAGATTCTAACCTTTGAAAAAAAAAACACCTTGCAAGACTTTTTTTTTTGTTATTTCCTAAATATGTCGCGTATCGCAGTCGTTTTATACTTCTGGTGACGCAACAATAACTCATGTTTGGGTAAATTTAACTTTTACTTTTATTTAATTTATATATTACAATATTTAATGTATAATCAACGTGAATAAAACAGTAAGAAAACAGGTGTGTTGGTAATGCCTAGTGAGAAATAGTTCCGGCGGAACACGTAACAAACTCCGTATTCAGTCTACAATGGGACGCATGCGTGCGCGGATTACGTACGGATACACGTGAGAAAGCTGGTCAATTCACAAATCTTCCGTGTCCGTGAACCCGTGTAGCCAACAGGAATCAAGTATTGCGTTAGTTGATATTCGTCTTCGTGGCCATTGTGGGATACAAGGCAATAAGTGCGTGGATTTGCCGTGGCTATTATCATTTTGGTTTGAATAAACACGTGCGCATGGTTTGGCAGTAGTATTAACGCAATGTTAAACACTGTAAACATATTTTTAAAAATTATGTGTGTAAATTATAAAACTTATAAATGTAATCTTCAACAGCTGAGTATTTTTGATTCCGTAAGTTGCAAAAACTTTGCGTTTCTTTGTATTGCAATAATATTGCTCAAAGTCGTCACGATGCGTACACTCGTTCCGTTTCCGTTTCCGTGCTCGTTTTCTTACGCATCCGTGTCAGTGTAGAATGAGCCTAAGTAAAATTTATTCTACTCACGTTGGGAAGCTCAATGCTTTTAGTTTGGCAACTACAATTTTCCGCCACTAGGTAAGCGCTAGTGTCGCATGTGTACCGGATTTTCTCAATGTTCTACGTTAAATAAACAAATTTATTGCAATAATCATGAATAAAATATAAAATAACTACTTAAATAACTAAAATCTTTCTCTTTTATTATTCACGTGGCTTAAAATTGTAATTAAAAGTGACGTATTTGGAACACTGCGCACCTAGCGGCGGAAATTTTCCCTATGCCAAACTCTCCCTTAAGGAAAATTTTTAATGTTCCTAACCTGAGTATAATGAACGTTACCTCGAGTCTGGCATATACGTGTGGTTAGCTGGCAGTATGCTGCGTGCCGGAACTGGGAGATACGAAGTGATGTGTAAGAAGGCGCCTGGGCGTCCGGCAGCCCGCATAACGTAGCTGCGGCGAGTTGCCAGAGTACCGGTCGCGACAGACCCAGCCTGGCGGCAAGAGAGGCGACGCCCGCTGCCAGGATAGCCCCGCCGGCAACCGGCTCTCCGCCTTGCCTGGCAGCCTCAGTTCACAGCGCGTTCGACACTTATTCGCTTTTCTAAATCTGGTGCGCTGATTACAGCATTCGTGCCGAGTCTGTTAACTAAGACGACGAAACTTTATCACGACAACACGATGATAATCGCATTTATTTGAAAGTTTTTGAAAACAGGAATAAAAAACAAAATATGTACATTAAGTGTACATCAAGGAGTGCGGAGAATATTTTAATTGTTGGGAAAAAGCACGTACGTAATAATTATCAGAAATTTAAACTGTAACTTAAGCTGTTTTCAGCATAGTTATTTGATACAATCCTCACAATTTTCTCGGGAGGATCTGACTAAAGGAATATGCAGTTGACACAATCGCCAATAATATGATTTGTATTTTTAGCTTCTTCGTCCTAATATATATATATATTATCTTTATGAATAACAAAATATTGTCGTACTAGATCCACTTAATCGCTTGATCTGTAAACGTCAGCAATAGTAAATGATGCAATAAACAAAACTACAATTTTGGGTAGCTTTAAGATAGTTTGAACAATTATTTTTGAATAATTATCATGTAGCGTATATCAGCTATCCATCACACGCAGGCATACATCACGCTTCAGAATAGTTTGTCAACACATTTGGGCATCGCAAACACTATTTAGAAGCCCTCTACCGCTAAAAATGGTATCTTCACATTGCTATATCTTAAAATGCAGTATGAGAATTTCTGCTAAACCTCTATTCAATTTAGATACAAACTTCGCCTCAGCACACAATGAATGGCCATCGCTTCAAGTCACGTGGCTACACGCGGCACGACGTAAACTTACGCTAGTTCAGTGCTTCGCGCGTAAAGAAAGGTGCCGAGTTCTTCCTCATCACAACCTTGCTTTCCGTCTCATACTAGATCCAGGCAGGCTAAAGTCATCAGGCGATACACTCGTCAAATTTTTAACCCGCATAAGGTCATTCCAGGCCGTTAGAAAGCAAGCATGGGATGACCTTGAAACACACTCGTCGTGCATAAATCCCTCGCAAAATTACACCCCCTACAGTTCCGTATTATTATCACACAATGGAAGCGAACGGATTTTACTGCAAATTCCGCTTTGTATTTGTCTCCTTGCTATTAAAGAAGCTGCCCAGGTACCTGTACATATGCCGTTTTTAGACTTTTCGGCTAATCATTTGGTTTTTTTAATTTAACTTATAGGACAAAATTAAATGCAACAAACTCAGATTTTTTTTTTTCGTTCCTGAAAAAAAAATGAATAACTCCTTATCCTACTAGGTCACTTATTGATAGAGTCCCGAGTATTTCGCGGATTAATGTGGCCGCAGGTTATGTTTTACACTCCTCTGTACTCGTTAGCTTATTGGTTGCTGCTGTGAAGTAAGGCCTTCGTACAGNACCGCAGGTTATGTTTTACACTCCTCTGTACTCGTTAGCTTATTGGTTGCTGCTGTGAAGTAAGGCCTTCGTACAGCACTGTTCAGAGCTCACTCACACCACTGCTTCCTTCTTATTACTGGTTCACAGTTAAACAGGGCGTGTACAAACAGGAGAATGGAACAAGTGCTGGAAGTCTACCTCGCCACAGTATCAATTCGCAAAGTACCCGGAGCTCTACTTATTTATAGCGACACTCTCATACGTCAAACATGTCTTTTACAGAAATGGTTTTACTAGAAGTCCCTTTGAGAGCCGGTCTCACTATCCCCTTCACAACGTTTTCGTTGTCGTGTTATAACTTTTGTTTTACTGGCAAATGTCTCGTTAGGCTGATATTTTGTCTCACGATATGTTACGCACGTTGTTTTATTGAGTGTTATTTATTGGTTTTTTTTTTCTGGAAAAGCGACAACTTACCGACAGGCTAAAATACCTACGACTTTGTGTTAATTGCACGGATATGATATTGCTAAACCATATCATATACATTATACGTCCGATTTTAACTCAACTTGATACGCTAGTAGTACCTTACGTGAGCATCAAGTGCACAACTTAATCAATTCTTTCGTTTGCCATTTTGGAAGATAGCATCATTAAAAAATATATAAAGTTTTATTTAATATCTCAGCAGTCACTCGACCGATTGCCACAAAATTCTGCTTCCTAGTAGTGTTATATTAAGTAGCATCTGTTTAGGGAATTTTAATATGCGAAATACTTCTATCGAAACGAGAGCGTTATGAACATCTTAGAATCATATGCTATGCCAATCGATACGAACCAAAGTTGATACAACAGCTAACAAAATTACTTTGTTCCCGTGTTTTTTTTCTTTCTTTCTCCCGCCATTTTGGGAAAACGGGTGACCTGTAAAATAAAGAACATATGTTTTGAGAAATCTTCAGCCACGCTGATCTGAAGTGTTAACGGCAGTAAGAAGTTTTAAAATATTCCAAAACAACGGACGTAGTAACATATTTAAAGTTTTACTAGTTTCATTATTATTTAAATATTAATTTGTAAAATACTTTTCGATTTTAATTTGTTTAGTTACTAGTTGCAACATTGCACATTCATCTGGAACCTTACGTTTACTTCTTATGAAAAAGTTATAAGTACAATTTTATAATGCTAGCAAATATGGTGAAATGTTGAAAACTACGCATTTTCAAGCACAAGTTAAATATCTTCATTTAGTACGAACAATTTAAATAATAATTAACATTTTCAAACAAAGTGTGAACCCCTGAACAAACAAATTGTATAAAAACTCCGTAGAGTGGAAGCTCAACTGTGAGAAAGGACACACGCACACACAGAGAGAGAGAGANACAAATTGTATAAAAACTCCGTAGAGTGGAAGCTCAACTGTGAGAAAGGACACACGCACACACAGAGAGAGAGAGAAAGAGGCGCTTACTGGCGGTTTGAAGTATAATATAATGATTATCTATACATAATAACTAGGCTACAAATATAGA
This sequence comes from Clitarchus hookeri, assembly GCA_002778355.1. NCBI lineage: Eukaryota > Metazoa > Arthropoda > Insecta > Phasmatodea > Phasmatidae > Clitarchus > Clitarchus hookeri. The sequence continues at coordinate 167,392 of NQII01001590.1, read as the reverse complement.
TGACATCCCTTCATAAGCTTGCAACAGATCATAATGAAAATAATATAAAATTATTCAGTTTTCTAATTATGAAGTTTTTAAAATTTGATATAAAAATTACCTTTACGAAAGTTTTCACATTATTTATTAAAGTTTATAGTTGTCAAAACATAAAAAAATATATTAATTTGTGTAATTAACCGAAAAGTAACTAACTTATTACTTTTTTTTAGACGTGGTGGTACTACCTGCCAGCGGCGTGTGGTNACAAATTGTATAAAAACTCCGTAGAGTGGAAGCTCAACTGTGAGAAAGGACACACGCACACACAGAGAGAGAGAGAGAAAGAGGCGCTTACTGGCGGTTTGAAGTATAATATAATGATTATCTATACATAATAACTAGGCTACAAATATAGATGACATCCCTTCATAAGCTTGCAACAGATCATAATGAAAATAATATAAAATTATTCAGTTTTCTAATTATGAAGTTTTTAAAATTTGATATAAAAATTACCTTTTCGAAAGTATTTCACATTATTTATTAAAGTTTATTGTTGTCAAAACATAAAAAAATATATTAATTTTTGTAATTAACCGAAAAGTAACTAACTTATTACTTTTTTTTAGACGTGGTGGTACTACCTGCCAGCGGCGTGTGGTNTTGTAATTAACCGAAAAGTAACTAACTTATTACTTTTTTTTAGACGTGGTGGTACTACCTGCCAGCGGCGTGTGGTGAACTGTTGCAAGGTAGGCTGTGTTTTGCTCTGTGCTGTATCTAATCGTTTGCTAGTTTGCACATCGGCCACTTAAACGTAGTAGCGCATTTGACGTCACAGCACGTGTGTAACGGGTGCCTCGCCGCTCTCTCGTGAGTGGCCGCAATACATTCAGTATCTCCCGGCTCCGCTTTGGTTGCTTGTTCCTGCTGCGTGTGTCGAGTGTGTACAGCACTGAGCAAGCACCAGATTACCTTGCAACACTTCACCACACGCCACTGCTACCTGCTAATAAACATTAAGTGTATCAGAAAATAAATAGTTGTTCACTCTGCCTAAACGGAGCCAAGCTTTCAAAAATTAAATATGAAATCAAGATTATGATTAAATAAGTCTATTTAATATAATCTGAATCCCTTCATTTTTAAGTAAAGCATTCTTTATAAATTCTATGTTTTCGTGGTATAATTGGCAGGCCTAATGACTATAATTAATGCTTGTGCTTGTAATTTGGTGTTACTAAACTATCTACAGTAAGTGAGCGATACACATCGTATATTGTCACTTCATCTTCCATAAAACAGGTTTATTTCGCATACTTCCATTCGATAATGTCTTTTGGAATCATGTACGGGGCATCTTTACCACAAAATATGCATATTTTTCGTCTTCAAAAAAGAGCAGTTAGGATTATTGCGGGTGCAAGAAAGTATCATACATGCCGACCCTTGTTTCAAAAGTTACGCATTGTGACTTTTCCTTGCAAATACATCAATTCAATAATAATGTTTTTAGTAAATAAACCAGTTTATTTTGACAAAAATTGTAATGTGTACACGCATAATACTATAAACAAAGAAGACCTGCACGTGCCCAGTAATAATTAAAAAATGGCACAAAAAAATATAATTTAACAAATTGCCAAATTAAACGAAGAAACTCAGTAAAACATTTAAATTAACGTTAAAAAATATATTTTAGACAAAACATTTTATTCAATTGCAGAATTTTTTAGAAGAGATAATTTACTAAATGCTCTCATTTATTATTGATATGTAAACATCTGTTCATTGTATATTTTAATTATATGACTTCCTTGATGAAATAATAGGTTAATCTATATAATAATATTTCATTTCAATGAGCTTACATATGCTTTTCATGTTAGTTTACGAAGTTGTTATGTGTTGTAATTTAATCTTACATAAGTATGACTGTATAGCCTCGGTGTCCCATAGTTCAGAATTGTATAATCTATTATTATTTTTATTTGATTCTGTTTGTATTGTGGCCTGTGTTGGTATTTCGTATTAGTATAATTGATTTATTTTATGTTTGTATAAAACAGACATGCTCCATATTCCATGTGTCCTTGACAAATGTAGGAATCTACGGAATGCAGTAAAATAAATAAAATAAAATAAATTAATAAATAATTAAATTCCCTACACGGCCAAGTTAATTTCGTTAATGACACCGCAACAGTTTTCTTACTTCGCAAACGAAGAAAACATTTAATCTCTGCATTTTACTTTATACTGGCAGTTGTGTTCAGTAAGCTTTAGAAAAAACGAGCAGAAAGAGGTCACGGAAAAAGCCAGACTTTGCTAAGTGGTAGTTCCGCCATCTACGTCACTGCCGCCAACTTGCTGCTTGTTAAAATAATGAAATGGCACAAATATACATATATCTGCAAAAGTGCGTTGCACCAGTGTTTATAGTGTAACGGCTGAGTAAAGTTGAGACTTAGATTTATGACTGAACTGCCATGTAAAAATGTTCCTTAAAAAATTATGTCAGTCATAAGAGAAGAGAAACGCCAAATTCTCGCGTAAGAACTTATTTTAAAGCTGAGTTTTCAGAAAAGCCATATCTACTGGATTTGGATGAAGGACCGCAATAGATTAATGCCATTCAACTTCCTCCGCGACAAACCTAAGAAGTTAATGAAGGCAGGACCACGCTATCACCACGAGTATTGAACGATGACTAACTTGTTTGAGCGGGTTCAAGTTACAGATGTTTTAACAATTATAAATTATATAACATATTATTTACCAGCCGAATTTTGGTTAGGCAGACATTAAGCTATTACATTAACCCGTTCCGTCCCGAATTTGCTTACGAACAAAAGTTTTGCAATTATTTATACGTGCAGTGTATTTTTATCGAGAGTGTTTCTATCAACCTATGAACAACGTACTTGGTGTTCGTTGATATACTCTGTTCACGGTAAAGTGAGCACTTTTGAGGCCCTAGTTACTTTTTATCCTATCAGCTTTTTTTAATCCTTCCACGACTTTTTAAAATAAATATTGCCATGCAAGTAATAAACACAGTGCATATTTCACCGGACTCGAAAGTTAACGTCTAAGGCTACAATAAAATATATTTATTGACTATTATTCTAAATTAGAGGGCTTGAAAAACTGTTCGCTTTACCGTGAATAGCCTATATCAGCATTGACCATTCACAAATAAGAGGTGCAAAAACTTCAACAAATCATATTTCTCACAAGGAAGACACTAAACAAAGGGCAGTGATTCCTTGCGTACAGAACTGGTAATAAGTATCCTTCATATGCAGCATGTCCTCGAGCATAGGCACGGTGGCTGAAAGCCTACAAATTAAAATTAACGTTTCGGTTTCGCGCTATAAAAGCATTTATTTCGTATATTTTTCCGTTCTTCTAAACAGTCTACTCTTCAAGTTTGTATTAAAATTTTTGGTATGGCGGGGCCTGTGACTGCTTCCTCCTTAGTCGAAAATTGTTGTAATTAATCCTTGTAAGTAAACATATGAAGTGCCATTAACCCCATTGTTAACGTCTTTGGAAACGATGTACCATGTAAAATGCATTATTGAAGGGCAATTTTTAAAACTATTCACTGCAAATCGGGTTATGTAAATTTGGCTGAGCAGTTCTTTGTACACTTACAACCGTTAATATATATCCGTTGTAAAATACATTATTTGTAACGTTACAAGAACCGTATTTGTAATACACATAGAAAAATGTTCGTACTGAAAAGGTATCACTATAAATGGCGAAGTCAAAGTTACAAACTATTACATACTGGGGTAAGAATATCACTTCAAACAAACAAGTGAAAGGGTTTACGAATAGCACGCAATTGAACAACTATCAATTAATTGGGGGAGGGGATGTTTTATTATAATGATAATTAGATTTTGGAAAACTTCACTGCCTTTTTAGTTTACATTCACTGGGAAGATAGACTTATGTGATCATATGTATTCGTCAAATCAAAATTTTTTGTAACCAGCCAAACAGCCACTAATAACATTTTCTAGTTACGTAATAACATTTTCTAATTACGTTATGCCAATAACTGTTGTACCGACACAAACATTCACAAAACAAAATATAAAGCAATCGTAAAACTACAATGTGCAAAAATGCAATCCAACTGCAGACTTTCCATGTCATACTGAATTACAGTAACGGGGGTTAAATCACTAATCTAAATTCTTCCCAAGAAATGACATTAACTATATTCTTGTCCAACTTGCTTGGTATTTTAACAGAATGGTTACTGGATGGAGTCTCGATATAGACGTTAAATTTTGCGAGTATTTTAAAGCGATTTTTTAGTTCTCTTTTAATTATTCGTCACAACTTTTAATGGGACAAATACATGAGATTATTTCCAGTTCTTATTTATGTAAATTGTAAAACAAGTCTATAATTCGCAATATTACAAATAAATATACTTTTTTTAAAAAAGAAAACTTTTGTAGCCCTAAAATATTTTTTGGTCGCAGTTTTTTTTAGGAATTTTTCTTGTTGAAGTACAGAAAAATGCATACGGTGTTGTGACCTGAAGTTGATTTCTTAATGTCTTTCAGACATAATAATAAAATGGCGTGATTGTAACATAGTTGTGTGTCTAGAAGATTTGCAGTGTTCGACGCCTTGTCCACGGAAAAGTTAATTTGTGCATATGGCGGGAGGCTATAAGACGGTCATAAGAGGAACCTAATCTGGTCTTTCAGTGATCGTCAGTTGACCGCGGAACAGCTAAAACTTAAACCACGTTTGATGTGAATCAAGCACACGTGCACTTCGCTTATATACGTGATCTGCACGGATACCAATTCTTCGCAAAACGATTTGTATGCAGGCTGAACTTATATTAGCTTACATGCAAGCCTGATACTTTTATTCGGTGATTGACTACGTGTATTTGTGAGAAAACTTTATTCTTTAACTTGATTGGGACAGTCAGAATTACGTTTCTCCAGTACCGTACGTCCGTGTAGGTTGGCGCAACGTCCAGATTTTGATGTCTTATCATCGACGTCCATCACATGTTGATTAAAGTTCGAAATGATTATCTTGACGATGCCGAACTTGACCTCGGCATGTCTCCCTCAACCTTAACATGTCGAACATATTCCAAAAGTTATATCGACACGTCGACAAACATTAAATGTCGACGTCTGCCGCATCACGCGGCACAGCTTTACCTCTGTGACTCCTGATCAAGCAACTAAGACGCGTGACAATTACAACCCATCGAATCATAGAAGCGGTACCAGAGCTAGAGTGTTTTGAAGTACACCTAGTCATTTAATCGTTTTCCCATGTTTAAAAAGGTGTTGAGGAGAGAGATTTCCTGCACATGTTTATGTGACTAGATGTGGCTCAAAACACTTTGACTGTTTCAACAGCTAAGGTTGGGTGACTTCCTTCTCCCAACGCATGAGTTGTGAACACGCCAACCACGGAAGTTGTTTGTTCAAGTAATCAGGTCTAAAGTATCCTGGTAGGACAGACAACTAGCTGTTCATGGCCTCAAACAGCCAGTGACGAGAGAGGACACGCAAATCTCTACGTGGCGTACTGAAAGCTATAACAAACTCTCGTCTGTTCTCTAAACATCACTGGCTGTCGACATAGTAACAATATTCTTTTTGACATTTGGTATTGGATAATTCTACAATATTATTTTTAATATATAAGAAGGTAATTATTTTGTTTTTACCTGAAACGCAATATAAACTAATTTGTCATAAGGCGAAAAACCACCATCATCGACTTTTCGTACCAAAATGCCTGTTATTGTCGTTAAAGTAGTTTAATATCATGGGGTTAAAATATAAATTAGGGAAAAGTGTTTGGTAAAAAGTAAGTGTGAATAACTCTATACCCTATGGTATATTGCGAATACATTTTAGACCAGCGCATATTTTTCAGAACATTGAGAAGTCTTCCACACTTAACAATAAATTTTTTTCACATTATGTTGATTCGTTAAGTGCGCAGTTTTTGTGATTTTGTTCTAATGTGGGAAAAAAATTTACTATTACGTACTTTGATATGGTTATACATTTAGAGGAGTTGTTAATAATGTAATATGATTAAAAATATTGTCTCTATTCGCTGCGCTTATCAATTAGATTACCCCGTCTTCTTTTAACGCGCTATCAGAATTCTCCCTTAAAAATCTTCCCTCCAAGAATGTACAGTAATTTTCGTTCTCCGGTGAGTGAGTCAGAGTGTCTGCCTACCGGCCTGAATGTCCTGTGTTCAAGTTCAGTTACAGTTCTGCTACGTCCATTTCAATATTTTCAATGGATGCTTATTTTTGCAGATTACATATTTATCTGCTGTGAACTTACAACTCAAATATCGGCGATTCCCTTCGGATTCAAGCCCAGAACCTGCGATCAAGTGGGATTAATCTTAGTCTTTTGGAATTTAGTATTTTTTGCTACAGTCCCACTCTAAAATCGAAGTCGCTTAAAGCGCTTCTATTCAGTAAAGTTTAATGCAGATCTGTTGCATCCGTCGTACTGAATCTCGTAAATTTATACTTTTTATACTTTTCACTAACTTAACAGTGATTTCTACTTATTTCTAGTGAAATACACTTGCCCGGGCTGTAACACTTAGAGCATCCCACTTATTAGGTAAAGTTTTATTACGAACAATTCCACTGATTTTAATCTTTAATTCGGATTAAGAGTGATAACAGTACATATTTAATATTTATATTTACTTTAAAAAACAGGTTAAGAGTGATAACAGTACATATTTAATATTTATATTTACATTAAAAAACAGAAATAGTAAAAATGGAGCCAAACATCGTGGACCAGTGAAAACAGCTGCGCTGATAATTAGTGCTGGATAACTGATTATTATGATCGCTAAGTTACGTTGTTCTATATGTTTGCTGGCGTTCTTTAAAACGTATGTTTAGTTGCACTGCTCGCGTGTTTGTTTGCTCATCACCCGCAATGCAATTAGAAACCATTCGATATTCACACCAGTTTTCAAGAAGGTTGGCCCAATCTTTTGCGCAAACAAAAAACACGTAGATAATTATTTTTACCATATGAAATATTTATTATTTAATTGTTGAACAACAGAACGAGTAGAATCATAGCTTGAGCTAGGTTAGTGGCGAATAAGCCTGCAAAGAGCTAGTCGTTTCTATATCTTCGGGATTTTGCGTTCGGCATTGTGATGCCTGACTTCGCGGCCTCCGTAACTCAAATCGCTTGGACGTTTCCTTCGGTTAGCAAGGTTCTGGGTTCGAACCACAATTTTTATTGGCTCATACATCTTTTAATATTCCGTTTAGATATATGGTATCGTGTATATTTTCGACTTTATGTTTCATAAGGAATCGCATCCTGAAGTTTGGGCGTTTGATTTCCGAAAAACATATATATGTAAGTTTACGTAAGGAGGTCCCCCCCCCCTTCTCCCGCGCTATATTAGGCTACCGTGCACTATATACACAGTGCTACGCGTCTTCAAGACAAAGACGTTTGTTTAGTAACTGCTGCACCAGCGAGTTTCCTGTTTTTCCCCAGACGTTGCGGCAGTAACTTCTTATTTCCTTGCCAATTTACTACTGGCTCAAGGTCATGCAGGTTATGTCTACGACACCATGAGACAACTGAAAAAATTACTGAAATGTAAACGTGTTTTAAGTAGAGTTGTCGTAAAATTTATTGGTTAAATTTAATGGACCCTAGCTATTATCTGACTGTATACGAGTTCGTCACTTTCAGGATCATATTTAGTGGCCGTAGAATTTTTTTCGACTAGAGCTTATTTTTGAAAGAAACAATTTTAATATTCCTACGTCAGGTGATTACCACGGCATAAGAACAGGAAATAGGCCTAATTGCTGAGTATGCGAAATTTCCAAAGGCAAGTAATGCTCCTTTACCGTCCTGAATGCATTAGCGACATTTATCGCTCCTTACTCCACCACGCCGTATTCGTAAAATTTATATTTGGTTTAATGTACTGCATGGCCTGGAAAATTAAAGACACAACCAAAATTAGCGTGCGACTGTTTTCAGTTAACTACTTCGCAAATATTTCTAGAGTCCCTAAAGTGTCACCACGGGCATGTATCTCGCTATTACTTAAAATAATGTTATAACGTAAATGTCAATTACTAAAGTTTACTTATTCTTTATTTTGCCCATGAATAAAAATTATTAATATTTCAACACATGGGTTAGACTTGTGTAACACATCTGAAATATACAGACAACAGATAGAGAGCAAATAACATTTGCAAATACTTGTGTACTTAAATAATTCAAAAAATTACTTTCACATGTCCCAATGTGAGTTCCATGGAAAAGTGTACTTAATCCATTATATTTCAACAGTAACGTCAGTGCACTTGTAAGAACTTTCAATCCTGACCTATGTTAAAATTTAAGTAACATAACTTTATTCAACATTGCCTTAACAAAATCAACCTAACTTAACCTTACCTGACCTATTTCCTTCCATGTTGCAGGTGACTGATGTATTCCCATCATGTCAGGCAGAAGCTGGTGGGGAAACAGAATGTAAGTGCACACACAGCACACTGCTTGCCTGGGTTGCGCTATGGTAAACTCAAGTCATCAGAGAAGTGCATTTCCCCTTTCCTCCTATAAGTAAAGCTTTGTGATTAGCTTCCAAATATTTACATTAATATTACCGAGCTCACTCCTCTTTTTCCACATTTCCCATCGTCAACGCGAAAATTCGGGACTGCGGACTTAACTCCGATAGCCTTCAGTACGTACAGTAAGGCGATTTTAATGGAATTTAAAATTTCCAATTTCAGTATCAGCTGTAAAATTTTCCAAACAGAAATATTATTATTTTTAATATTTAACATTCCGCCAAATGACATCAGAAGCTTAGCTTCCAGTAATTTCGTTGCAGAGCTTCCCACAGATTAACCGTCTGCGCTTAAAGTGTTGTTCCGAAGGAAAAAATGTGTATCACAAAAATTTATTTTTTTTTTTTTTTTTTTTTTTTCCCGGGAAATTTACATGACAAAGTCATTATAATTTTATAAATATACCTCATATATATTGTCAAAGTCTGGCAACTATTTATCTACAGACAAATCAATCTAGGTCACAATTAGATTAGTTGCAATTCTCATTTTAAAAATTGAATAACCAAATTAATTTGCAGTTTTGATATTAACACATATTTGGGTTTTTATGAAAGTGGCTTAAGAATATTGGAGGTTTCGCTTAACTCGTTTAATGATTTTTGTTAATTTTTCTTTTTTAAAGAAAGCGTGAAGCCTCGGAATAGTCGCGTTATATTGTAAATAGACTTCCTATTATGAAAGCAGTTAAACTTACGCATTTTTGAGCTTTATTCTTCGGAATAAATTCCATTGACAAAAATAGTACTGGGAAGAAGACACTTCGGAGCGTCTGTGATGGTCTGACGCTTCAACGTAGGTGAATGCTGTCCACGGTAAACTGAACACTTCTGAAAGCCTTGCTTGATATATTGTATACACATTGTGTATTCCTTCACAATATGTAGAATTAACATTGCTATAGGCCTGGTCACTTTCTTCATGCGTCGGTAAATGTTTTGTATTGGGAAGCGCTTATTAGCGTCCCCCGCTGTAATGCCTGAAGGCTTATCAGAGGACTGCTTACAAACTAACTCATGACCTAACTTATACTAACACCCATGCCTTGCCTAGGATTCTAACCCAGGACCTCCCGCACCGGCGGCGCACCAACCGACTGNAAAGCGCTTCTATTCAGTAAAGTTTAATGCAGATCTGTTGCATCCGTCGTACTGAATCTCGTAAATTTATACTTTTCTATACTTTTCACTAACTTAACAGTGATTTCTACTTATTTCTAGTGAAATACACTTTCCCGGGCTGTAACACTCAGAGCATCCCACTTATTAGGTAAAGTTTTATTAAGAACAATTCCCCTGATTTTAATCTTTAATTCGGATTAAGAGTGACAACAGTACATATTTAATATTTATATTTACTTTAAAAAACAGGTTAAGAGTGATAACAGTACATATTTAATATTTATATTTACATTAAAAAACAGAAATAGTAAAAATGGAGCCAAACATTGCGGATCAGTGAAATCAGCTGCGCTGGTAATTAGTGCCGGATAACTGATTATTATGATCGCTAAGTAACGTTGTTCTATACGTTTGCTGGCGTTCTTTAAAGCGTATGTTTAGTTGCACTGCTCGCGAGTTTGTTTGCTCATCACCCGCAATGCAATTAGAAACCATTCGATATTCACAGCAGTTTTCAAGAAGGTTGACCCAGTCTTTTGCGCAAACAAAAAACCCGTAGATGATTATTTTTACCATACGAAATATTTATTATTTAATTGTTGAACAACAGAACGAGTAAAATCATAGCTTGAGCTAGGTTAGTGGCGAATAAGCCTGCAAAGAGCTAATCGTTTCTTTATCTTCTGGATTTTGCGTTCGCCATTTTGACGTCTGTATTCGCGACCTCCGTAACTCAGATCGCTTGGACGTTTCCTTCTGTTAGCAAGGTTCTGGGTTCAAATACCCAATTTTCATTGGCTCATACCTCCTTTAATATTCCGTTTAGGTATATGGTGTCCTGTATATTTTCGACTTTATGTTTCATAAGGAATAGCATCCTGCAGTTTGGGCGTTTTAATTTCCGAACAACCTATATATGTAAGTTTACGTAAGGAGAGCCCCCCCCCTTTCTCCCCGCGCTATATTAGGCTACCGTGCACTAGATACACAGTGCTACGCGTCTTCAAGACAAAGGCGTTTGTTTATTAACTGCTGCACCAGCGAGTTGCCTGTTTTGCCCCAGACGTTGCGGCATTCACTTCTTGTTTCCTTGCGCATTTACTACTGGCTCAAGGTCATGCAGGTAATGTCTACGACACCGTGAGGCAACTGAAAAAAATACTTAAGTGTAAACGTGTTTTAAGTAGAGCTTGTCGTAAAATTTACTGTCTAAATTTTATGGACCCTAGCTATTCTCTGTCTGTCTACGAGTTCGTCACTTTCAGGATCATATTTAGTGGCCGTGGAGTTTTTATCGACTGCAGCTTATTTTTTAAAGAAACAATTTTAATATTCCTACGTCCGATGATTACCACGGCATAAAAACAGGAATTAGGCTCAATTTCTGAGTATGCGAAATTTCCAAAGGCAAGTAATGCTCTGAATATGTTAGGGACATTTATCGCTCCTTACTTTACCACACCGTATTCTTAAAATGTATCTTTGGTTTAATTCACTACACGGCCTAGAAAATTAAAGACACAACCAAAACAAACGTGCGACTGTTTTCAGTTAACTACGTCACAAACATTTCTAGGGTCCCTAAAGTGTCGCCACGGACATGTATCTCGCTATTACTTAAAATAATGTTATAATGTTAACATAAATTACTTATTCTTTATTTGGAACTTAGGAATTGCCCATGAATAAAAATAATTAATATTTCAACACATGGGTCAGACGTGTGTAAAGCAGCTGAAATATAGAGACAACAGATAGAGAAAAAATAACATTTTAACTGTACAAATATTTGTGAACTTTAATAATTCATAAAATTACTTTCGCATGTCCCATTGTGAGTTCAATGGAAAAGTGTACTTAATCCATTATATTTCAACATTAACGTCAGTGCACTTGTGAGAACTTTCAATCCTGACCTATGTTAAAATTTAAGTAACATAACTTTATTCAACATTTCCTTAACAAAATCAACCTAACTTAACCTTACCTGACCTATTTCCTTCCATGTTGCAGGTGACTGATGTATTCCCATCATGTCAGGCAGAAGCTGGTGGGGAAACAGAATGTAAGTGCACACACAGCACACTGCTTGCCTGGGTTGCGCTAAGGTAAACTCAAGTCATCAGAGAAGTGCATTTCCCCCTTCCTCCTATAAGTAAAGCTTTGTGATTAGCTTACAAATATTTACATTAATATTACCGAGCTCACTCCTCTTTTTCCACATTTCCCATCGTCAACGCGAAAATTCGGGANAATATTTACATTAATATTACCGAGCTCACTCCTCTTTTTCCACATTTCCCATCGTCAACGCGAAAATTCGGGACTGTGGACTTAACTGCGATAGGCTTCAGTACAGTAACGGGATTTTAATGGAATTTAAAATTTACAATTTCAGTATTGGCTGTAAAATTTTCAAACAGAAATATTATTATTCAATATTTAACATTCCGCCACATGACATCAAAAGCTTATCTTCCATTAATTTTGATGCAGATCTTCCCACATATTAACCGTCTGCTGCGCTTAAAGTGTGTTCTTCCGGAGGAAAAAATATGTATCACAAACATGTTTTTTTTTTTTTTTTTTCCGTCAAATTTGCATGATAAAGTCATCATAATTTTAGAACTAACAGATAAATCAATCTAGGTCATAATAAGATTAGTTGAAATTCTCATTTAAAAAATTTAATCACCGAATTAATCTGCAGTTTTGATTTTAACACATCTTTGTATTTTTATGAAAGTGGCTTAAGAATATTAAAGGTTTCGCTTAACTCGTTTGATCATTTTCGTTAATTTCTCTTTTTTAAAGAAAGCGTGAAGCCTTGGAATAGTCGCGTTATATTGTAAATGGACCACCTATTATGAAAGCAGTTTAACTTACGCATTTTTGAGGTTTATTCTCGGAAATAAATTCCATTGACAAAAAAAGTACTGGGAAGAAGACACTTTGATTACTACGTCGGAGCGTCTGTGATGGTCTGACGCTTCAACGTAGGTGAATTCTGTTCACGGTAAACTGAACACTTCTGAAAGCCTTGCTTAGTATCTTGTATATAATCCATTCACGGTATCTTCGATACTTTTGAAAAGAACGAAACTTTTTAGTGGGATCCTCAATGTTGTTCAATTGGTTATAAAAAATATATATGGAAAAAGGTTTTGTCTTGCATTTAGCACTGAAGCACTATATAAATTGGTTGTTTTAATTTTTAAGTATATTTTTTCAATAAATTATATTAATTTGTTAAAAGTCCGTACGAATTAACAACGGATTTTGAAGGGACATGTTGGTTATAGCTGAAAAGAAATAGTTCGTGGGTTAAATATTAATATGTATAAATTTAATGCCGTAATTGTAAAGTTAATATTGCTAAACTATATATTTACATTTTCACGTAGCACTCATGGGTAAAGATTTCACTGTTATTAATTGAAATTAAATAAATTTCAGTGTCTGTCCAGCGGACTCATACACTCCATCTTGTCCGTTTGGGCACGTTTTTTTCAGAAGTATAACCACGCCATATTGGATATTGGAGACGCTGAATTGTGGTTATAAAACTAACGTAACACATTCTTTCTACTTATAAGATAATTCTAGGTTAAGATGTAATTTTAGTATTAGCGTTGTTATTTCTGCAGTTTATCAAATAAACGTGCAAAATATAGAAAGGCATTTGAATATTTCCGTTACGTAATTCCCTTCGCAATCCTTAACAGAAAAACATATTTTAAAAGAATGAAAAGGAATCGAATTTTGGTCAATAACTGATAATCGATTATTTTCGAAAGCTTTTTGTGAAGCGTAAGAGATAGCAGCACAGTAGCGTTTGCTTACACGTCTTGCTATTATATCGTCTTTGCGCCGCAGGTAGTGTTGTTTTGATGTTGTGGCAGTGAAGAAGTGCGACAGTTTCTTGATGGAAAAGCGATGTACCTACACCGCAGGTTTAAAAATGAAAGTGATTTTGTTCGCTGAAGAGTTTGGAAATCGAGCCGCGGGCCGTGAATTCGTAGTAAATGAAACGTTAGTGCGGGGCTGGAGGAATTTTTCTCACTTATAAGTCGCACCCCGAGTTTTCAATAAAATTTTTTAAATAAAATGTGCGACTTATATGTGATAAAATACGGTACCATTTATCACAGTGAAATCTTTAACCTGAGTGCTACTTCCAAAAGTTTATTATGTAAAATTTAACTTTTTCCTTACACCAAATATGTAAATAAATCTTAATACAATAAGTAAACTTTAATTAAATTATATAATTAACAGTTCCGATATATACTTCAATCTACCTTTTTGTATGTATTACAACATTTCGCTAAATTGATTAGCATTTTTTAGACATTTAGAGAATTTTATTAAAGTATATGACAGTTAAGATTACATGGCATTGTTACTCTTCAAAAATAATTGTTGGTAGTTCCCACATGGACACTGTTAATAAAATATTTGACAGTTCCCACATGGCACTGTTTGTTTACAAAATATTTGAGAGTTCCCACATGGCACTGTTTTTGTTTGCAAAACGTTTGACAGGTGTCACATGGCAATGTTTTGTTTACATACTGCGGAAGGATACATAATCGGGTCCCTGAAAGTAGATCTTTAGCAGAGCTTCAGAAAATCTTGAAGTTACCGTGAATACATTATACACATTGTGTATTCATTCTCAACATGCAGAATTAACATTGCCTGGTCTTCATGCGTCGGAAAATGTTTTGTATTGGGAAGCGCTTATTAGCGTCCCCCGTTGTAATGCCTGAAGGCTTATCAGAGAACTGCTTACAAACTAACTTATGACCTGACTTATACTAACACCCATGCCTTGCCTAGGATTCTAACCCAGGACCTCCCGCACCGGCGGCGCACCAACCGACTGCGCCACGGGAGGTCGGCTTACCTTGGTCAAGTCAAATGCGTTACATTATTTGAATTTTTTTTAATTTTCTATTCTTAAACTTTAATGCATTAATAAAACAGAAAACAGATTAAATATTTTTAGTATTCACAAAAGTTCACCTAACACTTTTAATTGAACGTTAAGACACGGGAGTTCTTACTCTCCATCGCGTCGTTGCCAACTTTACAGGGCGCAAGCCACTCAGCGTCACCGTTAAAATACATGAAGGTCAAGGCAGTGGCTTTTTTCTAAGGTTTATTTAAAAAAATTTCACTTAACCACGGGCCACTTATACGTATCTACTCGCATTCAAGAACAACTGAAGTGAATAGTTGATGTTCGTCGCTACAGGAACACCACTTCTGTTGGTGTACGTATTCCCACTGACAAACGTCCTATTGGCTCACACTGTGCGCACCAGACACGCCCGCTGCGCTACACAGCGTTTATTATTCGCTAGCGTGTCTCATGAAAACGCTCTATTGTTTATAATAGAATTTATACCAGCCATCGCGTTCATTTAAGTAATTATTCAAAACTTACTTTTTTCTTTCACAATTATAATTCATAGATGTGAGGAATTAGAGTTCTTGTAGGATACTGATGGAAACTAGCAAAACATCGAAAGTGTCTCTGTGTGTGTTTTGTTTTTAAGGGCAAAAAAACTTCCATATTAGCGAAGCCCGAATTACATTTGGGCAGAATTCTCAAAAGTATTAAATTTTCTTTGTATTTGAAAACGTAATAAACCTTAAAAGGTTTTAATTTTTACGATTGTGTTTTTTTAAGGACTAACAATTATTTGTAATAATACACCCAATAATATATTATAAACATAAATATTTGTTTTAACAAGTCCTACTAAACTCTATTGCTTGTAAATCCCACTGTGTGGGTAAGGGAGTTGAATTTGTGGCACATTCAAATCGACACTTGACGGCTGGCTGTCAGACAATAGCTAACTTTGCACAGCACAGTAGACATGTAGTCTGTACCAATA
Organism: Clitarchus hookeri; assembly: GCA_002778355.1. Taxonomy (NCBI): domain Eukaryota; kingdom Metazoa; phylum Arthropoda; class Insecta; order Phasmatodea; family Phasmatidae; genus Clitarchus; species Clitarchus hookeri. The sequence continues at coordinate 151,706 of NQII01001590.1, read as the reverse complement.
GGAAGTGGCAAGTGGAAATGATGAGACAAGCAAAACTGGTGTTCATGTAATGGTAACACAAGGCGTTCACTTTCAGATGATGTTTATTAACCAAAATAAATGGTATTGAATGCAAAGTGTTATAAATCCCGAGAGCCTTACATGACGTGAGCCTGATGAACTAAAGGAATAAAGGAAATCTGTAAGATATATTACTAATTTACTAAAAGTAAAGGCATACGTTAGTTAAAACATTTGAACTTCTATCTCTAGTATACACAATTTGATTACATTAAGACACAAGAGCAGCTGTGTTGTTTTCTTGTATGCGAGAAAATAATTGTTCACTTGGGGCTCTTCTTTCCTTCAACATCCAACAGCTATTCCAGAAATCACACAAAATTATCTGTGAAATTAGTTATTCAGCTCTCACTTTGAGAAGTGGTAAGTGTTAAACTGTTAAACTTTATTTAAACAAATAGTTCACTGAGTGTCTGCAGTGCTAATACAGTGGTCGTTCATAGTTTCATACTCAACGATATTCCTATAAATTTCCGCATGATTTTAAAATGGTTAAATTTGTAGAAATATAGTTTTTGACACTCTTTCAATTCTGTTAAATTCATATTCTAATTATTTTTNATGGTTAAATTTGTAGAAATATAGTTTTTGACACTCTTTCAATTCTGTTAAATTCATATTCTAATTATTTTTAAATTATAGTACTCAATCAGTAAAAGAAAGAAAATCTAATATGTTGGCGAAAATAACTGTAGGCCAAGCAAGAACANCATACTCAACGATATTCCTATAAATTTCCGCATGATTTTAAAATGGTTAAATTTGTAGAAATATAGTTTTTGACACACTTTCAATTCTGTTAAATTCATATTCTAATTATTTTTTAATTATAGTACTCAATCAGTAAAAGAAAGAAAATCTAATATGTTGGCGAAAATAACTGTAGGCCAAGCAAGAACANAAATTATAGTACTCAATCAGTAAAAGAAAGAAAATCTAATATGTTGGCGAAAATAACTGTAGGCCAAGCAAGAACAGTTTAGCAAGAACAGTTAAGTAAGAGCAGTTTAGCAAGAACAGTTTAGCAAGAACAGTTTACAAGATCAGCTTTAGCAAGGGCGTAGAAAGCCTATTTTTAGAATGGGTATCCACCACGAAAATATGCTTTTGTTAACCACGTCCTCGCGGCTTCCACCCCGAAGCTCGTTAGCGCGCGAAGGAGGCCTCGGTGGCCAAGCTTTCATTTCAGATTTATATTTATTAAATTGTGAGGACACAATATAAATGTATCGATTCCCAAATAATTATAATGTTGATGCAGTTAGACTTAGGCATTATTTAATAATTTTTGTCACTGATTCTACAAAATAAACACTTTAAAGACTCCTTCACTACTAAGTTACATTTTAAAAATGTTGTTTCCTAAATGCTGTGTTTTAAAATTACAAATAATAATATTTTGTGTAGCTAACCACTCAAATTCAATGTATTTTTAGCTTAACACAGAGATTTAATTTAATGTTACATTGTTACTGCGAAATCAGATGTAGGAAATATTACTGTCAATTTAATAAATATTACTCTGTGTGTGATGCAGATACAGTCTGTTCTTGTGACCGTGTTGATAGGTGGGAACATGTTTTACCTTTGCATAGCTCTACAGTCCTCATGAACTGCATTGCCTTGTGAATCTTGCCTCATCCCGAATGTATATATTACATGTTCGATGTTGAAGTGTATGTAAAATATAAATGGAATACAAATATAACTTACGAGATGATGCGAAAGTTACAGTAAACAAGAAATACCAGTGTAAATACGATTCTGGAGTCCATGGAGGCCACAGTTATTCCAGTGGGTGTCATAACTCCAGCGGGAGCCCATGAGCTTGTGTATGGACATTTACTAAACATTTTTCCTTTTGTTGGCGCAACCGTAGAACTTGCGTATTTTTCTTAGGTACATTTACAAATACAGATAATCAGGTGTTCGCCTTGACCTGGTCAAAACTTAAACGTAAATAATAAATATGTAGTTCGATGATTTGCGCTACTTTCGATATTTTTCGAACATGTTCCACCGTTGACATGTTCGCTAGATGGTTTTCTTACCGAAATGTTATCTAACAGCACTGCTGATTATATAGAAATGTGCCACGTTAATGAAAGGAAATTTTTCTCGTTATAGCCTTCCGTACGTTTTAAATACAAACTACGTATAAACATTTTAGTTATTAATTAAATATACATTTTAACTTGTCCTTACTGCAATAAAGTTTTGCTTGAAAAATTACGTTTTAGAGTTTTTTTTTTAGTTTTGTCTATGTGTGCATATCATATATATTCGTAATGATAATTGCTTATGTGAGAAAAAATACTTAAGGGTTTTATTTTTGCATTTAATATTTGTAATAGTAATAAAGTTCATTACGGAAGCCAGTTTATAACAAATAAGTGTAATAAAAGTAACATAAATTAAAAACATCATTGGATGCGTTACAAATATTTTATTAAAATAAGAGCTTTAATATACTGAGAATTTTCTCACCTTAGGGGAAGTTTTTCATTATTTTATTTTTGATACCACTTTTGCTATAGAGTGAACCGAAATTTATTTTATACAAAATATTTCCCACAGAACTTTATTTCTTCTGCCAAGTCAATCCACAGTTTGCTTGATAAGCATGTTGACGATTTGTTTATAATTTGTACTGTTGTGAATAAGAACTCGTAGATAGTTTTTATAGCTGGTTACGCGAGAGCAGTAATAAATTATTAATTAATCATTAATTAATATGTTTTTGATAACCACTTATAATTATCATACTAACAATATGTAACAGTATTTTATTTTCCATATCTATCTGCTCAGAAAATTGCAATGGTTCTGTATTGTATTGGCTTCTATATCGGCAGCAAAAATATGAAAACATGGGAAGAAAATAAATGCAGGTTAATTAATTTCCATATTTACAGAGTAATAGAAAGAATAAAAAATAAAGAAGTACGATAATCAGAACATTTCGTACAGAATCTCCTTCACCATGCTGCCAGGCCTGTGTGACTGTAGACTAAAGATGAGGTAGACCGATTTTTCTTTTTATGCGCATGTTCGCAATATTAACCTACCCCAAACCAATACAACTGCCAAGGTCACATAGTGAACAGTCAGAAGATAACATTTTTTTATGAACAAAATGCTTCTACAAATTTTAATTTAATCAATCTGCATTGCAAGTTGGTTGAAGGAAGTATACAAGCATGTCAAAGCACTTGTGTACTGAACAATGTTCTAACATCAAATCCGGTCCACGTCATTTGTGATAGTCTTATCGGCAGAAAAGTAGTTCAATATTGGGACACAGAGGCTAGTTTTGAGCAGCTAGCATGATCACTCTACTTCGTGTTCATTCACTCTGCGGGTGTGATTCACTAAGAATAACTAAAAAATCACTGTTGAATCAGTTAATATCAGGAACTAAAATTACCAGTGAAATTGTACTGTTCACAGCGGAGAAATTTCAACATATCTGCAGTCAAATTCACTTCTATGGATCAGTTTTCACAATTTAGAGTGCACTACTATAAAATATTTTCCATTGTGATTTTACAAAAAAAAAATGTTCGTTCTTGTTTTTGCAAAAACTGAAAATAATGTGTCAAATTATACGCCTCGTGCTTTCTAGTATAATTAATTACAGATACTTTTTTAATAGTAAATTCTCATTTAAGTGAAAACCAATATATTACTGAAAACAAATATTTTAAGGTTTACAAAAAACATTTTTGAATTTTTTTAAGACGAAAACTTTATCCCTATGATTTACAAAATATACTCTGTATTAAGTAACAAATAAATAGGAGTGAGTAACAAGTTATCATCAAAGAAAATCATATGTTTACGATAGCGCGTTGATGCATATTTTACACTCAGATCACATTTCGTATGTTAATTGCGTAGTGATATTTCGGTGGCGAATAGAGTGGTAAATGGAGAGTGAAAATTAACTTGAATTAGTATTTTAGCTATATATCTAAATGAATTTAACGCCTCATACAAGACAGTATTGCATTCCTTAAATGTAATTTCATCTTTCAAATATACATTGCGTTTTTGTAAACGTCTATAGTTCGTCGAAACAATAACTCCTAAGGTTTTCCTCATTCATGTGTAAATTTAGCTCATTTTTTGTCAAGTGGTTTCGTGAAAAATTAGACTCATTTACGCTACTTTTATTGCCAAGTTGGTTCAACACTTATAAAATTTGTGTTTCTAATTTATAATGCTATTTTGGTTGTAACGATATCGGCTCTGTTTTAATAGATTACTGATGTCACAAAAAACACATAAAATTCTAAACATATTAACTTTCAGGCGTAGCACAAACATCGGTCGCATGAAAACCGAGCAATTATATCTTACATTAGTATACATAAATAATACTAGGCCTACACGGTACTGGATTCTGAAAATAACCAGAAAATAAAGTAAACACAATTAGTAAAAAGAAAAATCCTGCTTCTACAACTACATTTTTCTACTTGAAGAACTCTTGGTCCGAACTCAAACAAAGTCCCTCGCGATTTTAAGTTTAATATTAAATTGTAAGAGACTATTTTTTCCTTTGTTAACAGATGTTGATATGTAACACCTTGTAATTTTTATACAATTTATTTCGCTCTATGCTTCCATTCCAAAAGCAGATAAAATCAGATACATCCTGTATACACGTGGATGCCCAACAAATTGATTACTTATTTTAAATGCTTGAGGTAGTGCTGGCTTTTGAGAGAACGCCTCAGGTGTTTGAAAACATCCTCTATAATAACTTGCACGACTAGCGTTAATTGCGTTGATTTTGAAGCCATTTACACAACTTTGCAAATTCCATAAACATGCTGAAAGCCAATTAAAAAGTCCAACATATATTTTGATCTTTAAACCTCATTCCTGTATAAGCGACAAGATCTGTACGAATTGTTTAATGCTCTGCATATCATGCAGCACAGTGCTTACTAATGGTTTAAACCCCCTCTTCCTTAAGACATTCTTGCTGTTGCAGAATTTAATGAAATTATTATTCATTTAAGCAGTGTCTATGCTTCGGAAAATAAACTCAGAAGAGAATGTTAGTAGATGTGATATGGATGTTCTGGCGCAAGGCCATCAAGTATCGTATTCATCGGCCATCTTGGAATATTACACAGCAAACGGGCAAAGCTTGGTTTACAATTTAAAGTATAACAGTAACCACGGAACATGGACCATGTGCACAAAAATTGACCGCCACGTTTTCTAACCTATTGTTTGACAACTGCGCATAAAAGGCCGTGTGCACGGGAGTGCCTGGCATAGTGCACAAGGGAAATTGTTACATTCCATTTCTTGTGAGGGCGCATGGGACAACAGCCAACCAGAGCATAACATGACATTTTCAAATAAGTTTGTTTATTTAAAATTGATGAGTTATACTGCTGAAACGAAGAAATGTCGCAAAATATAAATTTAGAGAAAATAACAAGTGACAGTTTGCTATAGTCTATTCGCGATTTCTTCGGACTTTTTGATTTAAAACTCTGAAAAATCACTCCATATATGACGTGTCTGGTTGTTTCCTGGATATTCCATGTGCTACAAGCGCTTTGTACTTCTTTTAAAATAATAGTGTCTTATTTTGGATTCAATTGAACTTTTACGAATAACCTGGAAGTAGAACTTAAGCAGGGATTCGGAAAAGTTGTAAGTAACCATGAATAGATTGTATAAAACAATTTTAAAGGCTATTAACATATTTATAATCGCAAAAACAATACGTTTAAAGAAAAACAAATGAACAAAAAATATTTTTAATCNAGAACTTAAGCAGGGATTCGGAAAAGTTGTAAGTAACCATGAATAGATTGTATAAAACAATTTTAAAGGCTATTAACGTATTTATAATCGCAAAAACAATAAGTTTAAAGAAAAGCAAATGAACAAAAAATATTTTAAATCACTGTCAATTTTCTGCGCAATATCACAACTTACGAAAATCCAGTATTTACTAACACTGCCAACTGATGTCAGACTTGTGGCTAAATTTCAATGGCTAAAAATAATAAATATTTATTAAATTTTGTATAAATTTCGCACAAGAATTCTGGTCGTGCGAATATTCTACTGTTATGTTCTATGATCTGTGCCTATGATCTTGTATTGTGAACTAACCCTTATGAGGTCGCACTTGACGGCCATCTACATTACACCTGCAAATTTAATTGCACTGATGCCTAGCAGAGTACGCTGGTTATAATTTGACTGCCATGTTTGTTTCCGAAAACGCCCGTCGAGGCATTTATTGTTGCTTCCACTCCTTGATTACTTGCTCCTCCCGAAGTAATTAGATTATGTTACACTATGCGATGCAAACAGGACTCCTCCCACCCCTGTCGACTTCTGCATGTTTAATTTAAACTAGGTTTAAGTGATGTGACGTACTGTAATATAGGAAATGTGCCCCACTTTTAGGAGAATCAAAATATGTTATACGTAACGTACACAAACAGCATGAGAAACAACGAACTCACTTGCCATTTATTTAAATCCAAGTTGGCTTAATTCAGAACAATATAACTCCTTGTCGGGGTATCTGTGGTTAGAACTGTGTAGGAAATCAGTTCTCAATTGATTCCAAGATGGCGACCAAACATGTTTAATTAATAGAAGGTTAATTAGTCTCTGTGCTCAAAGATATTTGGTTTAGCAGACTTATCTGGAATTCCAAATGTCATAGCAATCTAGACGTTCGTGCGGACGCTGCTCCACGGCTGGGCATTCTCCTTAATGACACGAGTCATCTGCTTGAGGGCTTCCCTACTCAGGCTCACGGGACTATCGTGTGTATAATCCATTCACGGTTACTTCAAACTGCCTTGAAGCCCTGCTAAAATTCTACTTCCTGGATATTCCTCCACCTCGGGGAGACTAAGCTCAACTTAGTCTGGAAATTACACCACAGGACAACGCACCGCATTAGGGTTCACTTAGTTGTACTAATATTTTGCATAAGAATTATTTATTACAAGGTATTACCAAAACACACGTGTTTTCTCACTGTTTTAATTCGTATTTATTATCAATGAATATTTTAATTTGTTAATAAAATATAGGTGAAACTTCAATTTAGGAAATAACTAAACACGCCATACATTGGGTGATTTAAAATGTTCTATTCAAAAGATGTGAAGATAAAACGAATAGACTATAGCAAAAGTTCTTATAGCACGTACATGAAATGGTCGTTTAAATGGAACACTCTGTATGCAGGCGGGCGTCGACCGTACAGGCCTGCTTCTCGCTGGAAACACTACCGCGTCTTCGTCCTCTTCGGGACGGTCTGTCCACATATACGAACGTGGTCGAAATACTAGATTATTAGTTTAAAAAAAACCCCGGGCTAACCCCTGTTAGGCCAGCGTCCTGCCTGGTGAAATCAAGATGGCTAAAAATCCCCGTTAAACATACTTACTAGAACGCATTCAAAATTAACAGCCAATCACGAGAAACAAACTTACTTTATGGTACGGCCTTCGTTGACATAAAAAACATTCAGCAGTTTAGAATTGTTTTTATAATACAATTTTATAATAAAGCAAAAGTCTGGCAGAAACTATGTAAACAGTAAATGACACAAGAAATAATACTATTGCTGCTGATACCAGATTACACACTTGATACGAAATAAATAAATAGTGAGTAGCCAAGACGCGGATAAATGTTTGAAGATGGTACAGGAGCAGCCAGTATATAAACTTGGCATAAAAATTATATATCTATGCCCCTTCACCCCCCCCCCCCCCCCCCCCCCCCCCCCCCCCCCCCCCCCCCCCCCCCCCC